>CM033720.1:54532911-55132911 GCA_019671005.1 Hibiscus mutabilis
GATTTATATTTGATGCAAGATGCCATGAAATGATGTTGAGTCTATGATGTTATGTTGAGGTTTGATTCTAGATTATGTTGGTTGTGTGTTAGGAGCATGTTAGGATGTTTTGGTATGGTTGAAAGCATGTTAAACCGGCTAAAAGTGACATTACAGGCCTAGGTGTACCGATACGCAGGGGACCGTATCAGTACGACTAAGCAAATTTAGGCTCTGGGTTTCGGTACGGGCTAAGGTGTACCGGTACCGTTTTATGCCACTAGAATTCTGCTTTTTAAGTTAAAACCCGCATACCAAAACACCTATAAGCCGTATCGGTACGAGGTAATAAATATTTTAAAATGAAACCTATTTTTCAGCTAGGCGTACCGGTACAGTACATAGAGTACCAAGATAGGGCTGAGCATAATTGATCACCGTATCGATTGGGTCGCCCGCGTTTCGATACGGTTGGCCGTTAATTCTGTTAATATCGTAGAAGTGAAGTTCTATTTTCTTATGTTTTGGTCCATGAGTATTGTGGATGCAATTGAATGAGTTTGGATGATAATCTTGAGCTGATTTTTAAAATGTAAGCATGAAACCTGCTTAATTAAAGATTGGTAACACAAAAATAAGTTAAGACCATGCAATTTGCCGAATTTGCAATTTAGTCCCTAAAGTGCTTTCTTGATCAATTGGATGTCTATTCGATGCCCGATTGAGTTGGGTTTTCACCTGAGATCAGTATGTACATGTAGAACATTAATCATGCATCTAGACAAGATAAAAGAAAAAATGGATGTATTTCAAGTTTAATTTTTACGGTATACTTCTATAAACCTAATATAGCTCGCTCAGCTCGATCTTGTGACTAAGCCGAGTCGTGGGGGCTACATTTGGTGGTATCAAAAATAGGTTTGCGATAGTTGGGAGTTGGTTTAATTGTTGTGATATTATTGTGAGATGTTATCTGATGTTTGATATGCACGTGATTGTAATATGCACGGTGGTTGCTGTATGCCATGTTTGGGAAAATTTTGGGAAACCCATTGCCTTATTTTTATAGTCTAAAATGTTATGATTTTGAAATAGAAGTCTTGGATCCTTGCTCGCGGATGGCTTGGCTATGTTTTGTTTTAAAATGATTATCATGCCTTAAAAATGTGTTATGTTACGACCGAGAAGAGAAATGAGAACTAGCATGATGTTGTTGCCTTTAGGCAGTGAGTTGAGGAGAGTGTTGTGTCTCCTAGGGTTTGTCACCTTGAAGTATGTACCACCTATTCCAGTTGGGCTAGTGTTTGGTGATATGATGCCTTGTTATAGGGTTGCCATTCTATGGTTTTGATGTGATTTTGGGTATGGATTGGTTGACAGAACATAAGGCCGTGGAGGATTTTGAGATCAAACAGATATCTTTGAGGTTATCGGGTGATTTTGAGGTGGTAGTTGTTGGTGAAAATACTAAGTTCTTGTCTAATGCTGTTTCGGCTTTAGAGGCGAGTCGAATGATGGATTCTGGATGTTAGGCATTCTTAGCCTATGTTATGAACCCGGGGTCAAATGAAGTATGTGCTCAGGATATTGTTGCGCGTAATAAGTGCTACGCAAATGTGCAAGTATACACGTCGCAAGTTATAGTATAAAAGATATCGTCTCCACAGGGATTGGTGCCACTTCAAGAATCTAGTCTCTTGCACTGTAAAAAGTAAAAACACAAGTAAAGGATTATAGAAGTTTTAACTAATAACTAATTTAGAAAGCAATTAAGTAAAAGAAAAGATGAATTCGAATGAGAGAGATAGGCTAGGTTATCGTGAGTTGAGGTGTGATAGCCAATTGGATTGTCTTGGTAAAGAGTGCATGGGCAACTCGATTGCCGTGGCGACTTACTGTGGGGTTGCCTTGGCAACTAATTGATGGTTGCTTGGGCGACTAGTTGGGCAACTACTTGGGCGATCGGGCAGCAACTTCAAGGTTCGGCGGAGCGTTCTTCAATGGTTTCTTCTTATCCCTAAGTCGAAACTCTAGCTACTTGTGCATGCCTTGATAATACATCCTGCGTGAATCAAGGGTGAACAACAACCAATCTTGCGCTCTTCTTAGCCGTTGAAATCCTTAACTTATTCCTAAGCCGGATTAATCTTCACCATCATTGGATTGCATAAAGATCATATTCATTCGTTTCTTGAATCTAACTCTCCCGATATTAGATAAATGGATAAAATCACGAGATCCTCTCCCAATTCACTCGCAAAACAAGAATAAAAATCAAGAATGAATAAACCTTGAAATAGAAAAGTGCAAACTCTTATTACCTAAACAAAAACCAATAGTTTCTCACAACCACAAAACACAATAACCATAGCCAAGTAAGTTTAGTTCATAGCTAGGTTCCAAAGAAACACAAGATAATTAATCCCTAGCATGAACTCAATCGAACAAAGATGAAGGAAGAGGCTTGTCGAAATCCTCCTTGCCCTTGATGCTTGTCGAAAATTCTCTCCTCTTGCCCTACTTGGACTTGCCAAATTTCCCTCTTGCTCTCCCCCGAATTGTCGAAATCTCCTTGATATTTATAGGGCTAGGCCAAAGTCCTTCTTTGAGGAGGAGTTTGAGTTGGAATTAAATTATCTTTAAAGAATATAATTCTTTATTATAATTTTATTCCTATTAGAACTTCTCCTATCCTCTTGGAATTTAATTCTTCTTTAATCTCTGCATGGCAATCAAATTCCTTTGGGCTTGGACCTTGCTCCATGTCATATTGGGCTTGTAAAATCATGAATTTCGACATCCATATTGCTTTTGGTCTTTGTCGACAAATGCCATGGCAACTGGCTCAGCGTCTCCTTCATGCACTGCCACAAACTAGCTCGGCATATCCTTCATGCATTGCCCGGCAACTAGCTCGGCATTGCTTTGGCAAGTGATCCTGCACATACATACACAAAAAACACACCAAAGCAGCATCTATTTCCACAAAAATCACCAAGTTATGTAATCAAGCTCAACAATTGAAGGAATCATGGATTAATGCATGAATAGCTAACTATGCAACTAATATGAGCCTAAGTCTAACAATAATATGAGTAAAAAGGGTAAGAAAAATAGTACTTTTGAACACTTATCACACCCCCAAACTCGAACTATTGCTAGTCCTCAAGCAATGCAAACTCATAATTACCTGCCAAGACTTCAAATTTTCACAAACTTAGCTTTGAACTTGATTTCAATTCTCTGAACCGGGGCACAAAGTTTTCTTAAGTTAATTTAATCGACTAGAGCCGGTTTCGGGCACCTCTAGTTAACCGAAAAAATTTTAACGCCTCCTAGAGCCAGTTTCGGGCACCTCTAGTGATCAATTTTTTTAGCATATGCTAGAGCCAATTTCGGGCACCTCTAGCATTCATCCAATTTTTATTCTAATCCCCCAATTAGTTAATTATCAACCTAAGTTTACTAGAACTCCTTAAATCAATCAAACCACAACAGTGTTTCATCAAATTTAGCATCATAGTAAAATTCTAAGTTTTTCATGGTTATCCTAGAATAAAAATTCTATCAATTAAGTGCATTGGTAAAGTCATCATTGAATATTCATCAAATCTAAGCAATTCTTGTTCCAATTTAAAGGCATGGCAAGCAATTTATGTATCCTAAATGTAATGCTTAAAATTAATGTAACTAAACATGGTAATTACTAATAACAATCCCCCAAACTCGAGTGAGGCATTGTCCTCAATGCATGCATAAAAATAACAAAAATAACAATAAAAATAAAAATGCATACGAGGACTTACTCCGAGAGTTCGTCATCGTAGATGATTAGTTTCCTTCTAGTTGGCGTCTTGATTTTCTTGCTTGAACGCAATGGTTGTTTTCTTGTTGCCGTGGTGGAATCGATCCTCGTGCGGGGTTGTCCTCATCATCCTCTTCATCAATGTCAATGGCTTTTCGTTTGGAGGATTCAATTGGTGCGGTCTTTATTGGTTCAATGGAGGACTCGTCCGAATCTGAAAAAATCGAAAATGATTCCGTAGGAGTTGATTCAGCATAGGTGCTTTACCTTTGGCTTTTTCGGGGTTGCCGGGCGTTGTCGTGGTTGGTTGCCGTGGCGTCGGCTTCCTTGGTTGCGGTGGCAAGGATATCGACGGAAATATTGGGAACGGCACACGGTTGTCCGGGTACCTTTCTAGGATGACTTGGGTGATGGCATTGTTGTGCTCCTTCATGTACCGCATGAACATTAGTTGCCGATCTTCAATTTGCCTTAGGCGGCTTTCCAATGGGTGCAAAAGTGCTTCAATGTGTCCCGGATTAATGGCCGAGTTGCCACTGGCGTTAGGTGCTTGGGCATTAGGGATTGCCGCGGCGGCAGGAGTTGCCGTGACAATTGGGGGCCTTGAAGAATCTCCCCGTGCCTCTCCCATTAGCTTCCTGATTAGTGCTTGATTCCAACCAGACTGGTAGGGCTTTTCATCGGTGGACTCACTCGGGACATGCATCTCTTTGCAAAGATTGGAAATTAAGCAAGGGAAGAAAAGATAACCCTTATCTTTTGAGCTGCATACAAAAATCTCATCGCAAATAATTTTTCCAATGTTAATGATGCGATTATGCAAAATAGAATGTATGAGCAAAAGACGTGGTATATCAACGGTAGTATTGTGTGTGGAGGGCATTAAAGAAGTTTTAACAAACTTATTCCATAGTTTTGCCTCGGGTTTTAGCCGAAGGCGATTTACCGTGCCCTTGTATTTACCGTCGTTCCAATGAGTTCCTGGTTGAGTGAGTTCTTGAAGCACCTTGTCGAGTTGCTTGGGATTGATTTGGTCAACGAAGGCTTGATGCTCGTCATTCTCAATGTAAAGTCCGTAAAAGGTGTTGATGCTTTGGGACTTATAAGTATGGCCTTGTCACGAACAAAAACATAAGGATTATCCGGGTTAGGTGAGTGAGCATAGAATTCTCTTACCCATGAGATGTTACCTGTTCCGGTTGATGGCAAAAGATTTGCCACTTTTGATGTGCAATCCTTTTGAAGATGAATGGTTCAAGGCCAAATCTTGAGATCTGGAGTATTCAAAGCCTTGTTCTTCATGAATCTTCCGGCTTTCAAACTTGGATTGAAATCTTTCTTGAACCGCCGGTGTAGCAAACTTCTTGTATCTTGGTTCTTTGGAGGAACTTGGATGAACTAGAAGTTTAATCTTAGATGCCATGTATGATCTTGGTTGTGAGTAAAAACAAAGAAAAGAAAAGAAACTAAAAAGTTGCAAGATAGAAAGTAGGAATAGGTTAAGGGTGATGGGTTTTATAGAAAAGATAGGTGGGTGGGATTAGGGAAATCGACAATTGGGTTAGGGTTTGGTAGGAATTTTTTTCGACAAAGGGGTTTTGGTTAGGATGAATTGGAGGCTTTATATAAGCCTTAGATTCAGCCCATTAGTTTCCTTGTTGAAGATGTTTTCCTACTTGGTTTAGAATTCCTTCTTTCTCTTGAACTTCCTTTCCTACAATTCAAAAACAAATCAAATAAGGATTAAAATTAAAGATAAACTAATAAAGAAAATAAATAAAGATGTGTAATAGGATTCTTAGACTTGAATAAAAAAATCTATCCTAAAACTACTAATAATCGGCAAAATAATAAAATAATAAAAAATAATAATCGAAAAAAAATGAAAAATAAATAATTAAATAATCGACAAAAACAAAAATAAAAATAAATAAAAATAAAAATAAAAATATCAAAAGGGAGAGCATGCTCATGCATCTCCTAAATTGACCACTTCCTTGTTACGTTCCACATGGGCACCATTGTAGTGCTTCAATCTTTGTCCATTAACTTTGAATTCATGGTTGTCAGAGATGGACTTGATTATCACTGCACCGTGGGAGAATGGTTTGACGACTTCGAATGGTCCCGACCATCTTGATTTCAACTTTCCTGGGAAAAGTTTTAGCCGAGAATTGAATAGGAGAACTAGTTGCCCTGGCGTGAATTGCCGTGGCAATAGTTTCTTGTCATGCCATCGCTTTGTTTTCTCCTTGTAGATTCGTGCATTGTTATAGGCGAGTGCACGAAATTCTTCTATCTCATTGAGATCCATCAAGCGCTTTTGTCCGGCACTTTCCCAATCCATATTCACGGTCTTGATTGCCCAGTACGCCTTGTGCTCGATTTCCACCGGTAGATGACATGTTTTACCTTAGACAAGCCGAAAGGGGGACATACCTAATGGTGTTTTGAATGCAGGTGCGATATGCCCAAAGTCGTCATCTAGTCTTAATGACCAATCCTTCCTTGAGGGATTTACAACTTTCTCGAGTATTCCCTTCAACTCCGGTTGGAAATTTACGCTTGCCCGTTGGTTTGTGGGTGATATGCCGTGGCGATCTTGTGTGATATGCCGAGCGTTGCAACATCTTGGCAATTAGTCTTGTCAAAATGCTTGCCCCGTCGCCGATAATTGCTCTCGGCATCCCAAACCGTAAATATGTTTTTCTGCAGAATCGTTGCACGGTCTTGGAATCGTCGTTGGGAACTGCAGCTGCCTCTACCCATTTAGACACATAGTCGACGGCGAGTAAGATGTAGAGGTTGCCGAATGAAGATGGGAAAGGTCCCATAAAATCGATCCCCATACATCGAACAGTTCCACCTCGATGATGTTCGAGTGGCATCTCATGTCGCCTAGAGATATTGCCCGCCCTCCCGCAACGATCACATTGCTTGTAAAAGTCTTGGGCATCTTTGTACAATGTTGGCCAATACAAACCGGATTGCAAGACTTTGGCGCGATGCGAGTTCCTCCAAAATGTCCTCCATAGGGTGAAGAATGGCATTGCGGAGTACATTCTGTTGCTCTTCTTCAGGGACACATCGACGTATAACCTGATCTGCACATTGTTTAAACAAAAGAGGCTCGTCCCAAAAGTAATGCTTAGCATTATGGCGGAACCGCTTCTTCCCTTGGTGAGTAATGCCATACGGAAAAATACCACAAACAAGGAAGTTAACTAAATCTGCGTACCAGGGTATTGCCGGGCATGTCTTTGCCGTAGTGTCTGCTCCCAAAATTGCTGAGGCGTGCTCGTCAAAGACTGCTGCGGCGTCAAGAGTTGCCGAGGCGTGTGCTTCCATGGTTGCCGAGGCGTCATGGGCTGTCGAGGCGTCAAGGGTTGCCGAGGCGATTAGAATTTGTTCATCCGGGAATGCATCGCATATCTCTAGATCCGCGTCCTCTTCCCTATTGCGTTCCAAACGTGATAAGTGATCGCCACTTGATTTTCTGTTCCTTTCACGTCCCCAATTTCAATATCAAATTCTTGTAAAAGTAATATCCAACGAATCAAACGAGGTTTAGCATCCTTTTTAGCAAATAAGTATTTGATTGCCGAATGGTCCGTATGAACAATTACCTTTGTACCAATTAAATAGGATCGGAACTTGTCAAATGCGAAAACTACACTAGTAACTCTTTCTCCGTTGTTGTGTAATTCACTTGAGCATCGTTAAGAGTTTTACTAGCGTAGTATATCACATGGAAGGTTTTACCTGTGCGTTGGCCTAGGATCGCTCCTCCTACGAAATCACTTGCATCACACATGAGCTCAAAAGGTAGCGTCAAACTGGTGGAACAACAATGGGTGCCGAGGCAAGCTTTTTCTTTAGGGTTTCAAATGCTTGAGTGCAAGAATCATCAAAATCGAAGACTTTATCCTGTTCAAGCAGATTACACAAGGTTTAGTGATTTTAGAAAAGTTATGAATGAACCTCCCGTAAAAACCTGCATGTCCGAGAAAACTTCAATTCCTTTAACCGAATTTGGTGGGGTAATCTCTCGATCACGTCCACCTTGGCTTTGTCTACTTCAATTCCTTGGATGAAATCTTATGGCGAGCACTATTCCTTCATCTACCATAAAGTGGCATTTCTCCCAATTGAGGACTAAATCCGTTTCTTCGCATCTTGCCAACACCTCTCTCTAAATTGCCGAGACAGCCGTCGAAGTCATTACCAAAAACCGAAAAATCATCCATGAAGATCTCAAGGAAGTCTTCGACCATGTCTGAAAAGAGCGCCATCATGCATCTTTGGAAGGTTGCCGGGGCGTTACATAATCCGAACGGCATCCTTCGGAAGGCATAAGTACCGTATGGGCATGTGAAGGTTGTCTTTTCTTGATCTTCTGGTGCTATGGCAATCTGATTGTAACCTGAATAACCATCAAGAAAAACAAGAAAAGGGTTTACCCGCAAGACGGTCAAGCATTTGATCAATAAAGGGTAATGGGAAGTGATCTTTCCTAGTGGCTTTGTTTAGCTTTCGATAGTCCATACAAACCCTCCAACCGGTCACAGTCCTGGTTTGGATAAGTTCATTTTTTCATTGCTTACCACTGTTATACCTCCCTTTTCGGCACACATTGTACCGGACTTACCCACGTACTATCGGAGATAGGGTATATAATGCCGGCGTCAAGCCATTTGATGATTTCTTTCATTACAACCCCTTTCATGGCATGATTCAGTCTCCTCTGGGCCTCAATTGAAGGTTTGTGATCATCTTCCAACAAGATCTTGTGCATGCACACCGCCGGGCTAATTCCCTTCAAGTCGGCAATTGTCCACCCTATTGCCTTTTTATGTAGCTTCAACATGTTGATCAGCTTCTTTTTTCTCTGCTCTCAGCTGTAACTTAGAGGAAATAATTACGGGTAATGTATTATCGATCCCTAAGTATACATATTTTAGTTGATCGGCAATTGTTTCAACTCAAGAATTGGTGGATTTTCGATAGAGGGTTTTTCGATCTTACCTTCCTTACCCGAGTAGTCCAGGTGGTTCAAAGTATGTACCTGGTCGATTTACTAGCCAATTTACCTCTTCGGTTGTTCCTCATCGACCGGCTCTTCATACTCCTCGGGTTCCTCTTGATCGGCAATGTAGTTGCCGAGGCAACTAAATTCCTCATCGGTTAAATTCTGCCGTGGCATGAAGTAGTTGGCATTCTTCGGATCATCGGCATGCCTTAGTGTTTGGAACACATTTAGTTTTACCTGCTGGTCATTCACCCTCATTGTGAGTTCTCCCTTTTCAACGCCGATCAAGGTTCTCCCCATCCGCTAGGAATGGTCTCCCGAGAATGATAGGTGCATGCTCATCCGCTTCACAATCCAAAACAATAAAGTCAGCGGGAAAAATGAATTTATCAACTTTTACCAAGTATGTCCTCGATTTTTCCCTCGGATGCACATAGGATCTGTCGGCTAGCTGCAGCATAATCATTGTAGGTCTTGCCTTCCCGATTCCTAGTTTACAAAAACCGATTTAGGCATCAAGTTTATGCTAGCCCCTAGGTCGCATAGTGCTTTCCCGACATAGTGATTTCCAATAGAACAGGTATTGTGAAACTTCCGGGATCCTTCAACTTGGGCGGCATGCGATTGTGCAACATTGCCATGCATCCCTCTGTCATGCAATCGCTGTTTCAAACTCTCCTAGCCTTGTTCTCTTGGACACAATGTCTTTAAGAAACTTGGCATAGTTTGGCATTTGTTCAATTGCTTCCACCAATGGCAAGTTGATGTGGACTTGCTTTAGGATATCAAGAAACTTCTTGAATTGGTATTCTTGCTTTTGTCGCTTCAATCTTTGTGGGAATGGTGGTGGAAGTCGGATATCTTCTATCCTTTCATTGGTTTGAAACCTGATTGACGGCATTGCCGGGACATCCGGAGTTGCCGATCGTTATCAACTGGGGTTCTTTGAGGCATGCTTATCACAAGACGCCGAGGCGTCATCGGTTGTCGAGGCATGTTTATTGCCGGTTGCCGCGGCAATTCCTGGTTCAAAGATCCGAGACTTTGCCGCTAGGTTCGTCTTGATCTTTTGTGGAGTTTTGTTTGACGAGCGGGTTTGAACCTCTCTAAGTTGTTGGCCACTTCGGTGGTGATTGCCTTACATTGCTCATGGCGGTTCCTCTTGCGACTTGATATCGCTAGGTAAACCTCCTTGTGGTCTAGTGTTGATTTTGAGCAAATTGTCCGACTTGATTTTCCAATGATTTGATTGCCGCCTCTTGGTTCGCGCAATCTCATCTCGGTCCTGTTAATAAAAGCATCAGTTCTTTTTATGAAATTACTATTCTCACCATATAAGATTCATTTTTCATCATAAAAGCATTTAGAGAATTTTCCAAAGAACTAGATGTTGTCGGTTGTTGCCGCGGCATCTGTTGTCGTGGCATATTCTCGCTGAATCCCGATGCTTGTGCATTCTGATTGTTCTGTTTTAGAGCATTGTTGGGATTACTCCATGAAAAATTCGGTGCTTCTTCCAAGCTGGATTGTATGTATTTGACATCATGTTGTTGCCCGATTGTAATTCCCCACATAGAAGCTAGATTCCGGATTCTGCATACATTCGGAAGAATTATGGTTATCACCACATAACTCACAAAAAGAATCCATTACCTTGACTTCATGTGTGTTGTTTGGTTTTTGCATATTCGACCATCTTGGTTAAAGCGGCCAATTGTGCGAAATTGAATCGATGATCCTAGTTCATGTATTGTGGCTTGGCGTCTAACTCCTCCTCTTCTAGTAGATGGGAATTGATAGTCATTCTTGGCCAGCTGTTTAAAATTTGCATTGCTTCCTCCGCGACTTATCTAAGAGTATGCCGTTTGCCGAGGCGTCTAGCATCATCCTTGTTGGTGTATTCACGGCGTTGTAAAACATTGTTACTTGAGTCCACACCGAATCCGTGTAGGGGGCATTTGTGTAGAAGTTCTCTATATCGCTCCCAAGCCTCGTACATGGATTCATCATCAGCCTGCCGAAAAGAAGTAATGTCGTTCTGAAGCTTATCGATTAAATTTGTAGGATTAAATCTAGCAAGGAAATCACGACAAAGATCAGTCCAAGATGCTATGGATCCGGCAGAATGCTATTTAGCCATGCTTTCGCCCTATCCCTTAGTGAATAGGGAATAATCTTAATCGTAGGACATCGGGGTAACTCCGTGTATCTTGAACGAGTTGCAAATCTCGAGGAAAGATTTCGAGATGTTGTCGTGCATCTTCGATTCTTTGAGCCGCCAAATTGACCTATTGTGTTGATCATATTAAACATTACCGGTTTCAACTCAAAGTGGTCGGCTTCAATTTCGGTGCGACAACTCCTCGGGTTAAGTCCATCAAGATCTTCTTCAAGATAGTCTCGAATAGTTCTGTTTTAGTGCAAGAATCACTCCTCCTCCCGCCGAACATCTTGATTAATATTGCCGTCTTGATTTGCCATTGCTTCTCTTATCCTTCGTCTAAGTCCTTGTAAGGTTCGTTCGATTTACGGATCAAAGGGATATTCTCAGAAGTCGGTCTTGCCCTCGTCATATACCAATGCAAAACCAAAGTTTGTTAGCCCTTTGAATTTTAAACAAGAAAAATAAAAAGAATGTGCAAGAAAGTAAAAACAAAGTCGCTATTGCCAATCCCGCAACGGCGCCAAAAAACTTGTTGCGCGTAATAATAAGTGCTACGCAAAAATGTGCAAGTATACACGTCGCAAGTTATAGTATAAAAGATATCGTCTCCACAGGGATTGGTGCCACTTCAAGAATCTAGTCTCTTGCACTGTAAAAAGTAAAAACACAAGTAAAGGATTATAGAAGTTTTAACTAATAACTAATTTAGAAAGCAATTAAGTAAAAGAAAAGATGAATTCGAATGAGAGAGATAGGCTAGGTTATCGTGAGTTGAGGTGTGATAGCCAATTGGATTGTCTTGGTAAAAGAGTGCATGGGCAACTCAGTTGCCGTGGCGACTTGCACAACGGGGTTGCCTTGGCAACTAATTGATGGTTGCTTGGGCGACTAGTTGGGCAACTACTTGGGCGACTGGGCAGCAACTTCAAGGTTCGGCGGAGCGTTCTTCAATGGTTTCTTCTTATCCCTAAGTCGAAACTCTAGCTACTTGTGCATGCCTTGATAATACATCCCTGCGTGAATCAAGGGTGAACAACAACCAATCTTGCGCTCTTCTTAGCCGTTGAAATCCTTAACTTATTCCTAAGCCGGATTAATCTTCACCATCATTGGATTGCATAAAGATCATATTCATTCGTTTCTTGAATCTAACTCTCCCGATATTAGATAAATGGATAAAATCACGAGATCCTCTCCCAATTCACTCACAAACAAGAATAAAAATCAAGAATGAATAAACCTTGAAATAGAAAAGTGCAAACTCTTATTACCTAAACAAAAACCAATAGTTTCTCACAACCACAAAACACAATAACCATAGCCAAGTAAGTTTAGTTCATAGCTAGGTTCCAAAGAAACACAAGATAATTAATCCCTAGCATGAACCCAATCGAACAAAGATGAAGGAAGAGGCTTGTCGAAATCCTCCTTGCCCTTGATGCTTGTCGAAAATTCTCTCCTCTTGCCCTACTTGGACTTGCCAAATTTCCCTCTTGCTCTCCCCCAATTGTCGAAATCTCCTTGATATTTATAGGGCTAGGCCAAAGTCCTTCTTTGAGGAGGAGTTTGAGTTGGAATTAAATTATCTTTAAAGAATATAATTCTTTATTATAATTTTATTCCTATTAGAACTTCTCCTATCCTCTTGGAATTTAATTCTTCTTTAATCTCTGCATGGCAATCAAATTCCTTTGGGCTTGGACCTTGCTCCATGTCATCTTGGGCTTGTAAAATCATGAATTTCGACATCCATATTGCTTTTGGTCTTTGTCGACAAATGCCATGGCAACTGGCTTGGCGTCTCCTTCATGCACTGCCCTAGCAACTAGCTCGACATATCCTTCATGCATTGCCCTGGCAACTAGCTCGGCATTGCTTTGGCAAGTGATCCTGCACATACATACACAAAAACACACCAAAGCAGCATCTATTTCCACAAAAATCACCAAGTTATGTAATCAAGCTCAACAATTGAAGGAATCATGGATTAATGCATGAATAGCTAACTATGCAACTAATATGAGCCTAAGTCTAACAATAATATGAGTAAAAAGGGTAAGAAAAATAGTACTTTTGAACACTTATCAGATATTCATGTGGTATGTGAGTTTTTGGGTGTTTTCGAGGGAATGGCCGGATTTGTCACTAGATTGTGTGGTTGAGGTTGGCATTGAGTTGTATGAAAAACACAGCGGCGATGTCATTGTGGAAAAGAAGAATGGTACGATGTAGATATGCATTGATTTTTGGTAGCTCATCAAGTTAATGTGTTGTTGATCAGTTTATGGGAGCTTCGGTGGTTTGTAATATTGGTTTGAGGGCCGAGTGTTATCAGTTTAAGGTAAAGGATATGATTGTGTTTAGTTTTGCCTTCCGTAATGAGTACGGCAATGTGAGATCTTGGTTATGCCGTTTGGTTTGATCCATGCATCTGTTGTGTTCATAGTTATGAAGAATTAGGTAGCCCTTAAGTTTTTGGGTCAGTTGGTTGTGTATCTAAGAAGCACCGAAAAGGGTTTTGATTAATAAATATGAACAGGTTAGTGGAATTTTTAGGGAGAAGTGAATGTTGCTCTTCAATTGGGAAGCGCGAGTTTTGAGGATGTTGCAAAGAATTCTAGTTCTGAGAATGTTATTAGTAAGTGTGAACAGTTAAACATACACAGTGCAAAAACACTTATATGTACATGTATACATTTGGGCATGACATTAGAGGTTTTGCATACTTATACATAGACATCTATGAGGGCATATAAGTAATCACGCATATATATGTTCACACTTATGGATGACTGATTGGAAGTCAGCGGAGTGATGGTGCAAGTAAGGTAGCGTATGTAGGTGGTTTTTGGTAATATGGTTCTTAGAATTCTCAAGGGTTTAAGAGGATGTTAAAGTTTGGTTCTTGGGAGTTTGACTTGTCCTAGTTTTTGTGTGATCAAGGTTATAGATAGCTGTTCGTGGGTTTGCTAGATCTAGTTATTTAACTTCGAGGTTGGTTGAGATTGTAGCATTGCAAGGGAAGTGCGGCTTATGCATCTAGGTAGTAAAGGGTGCACGAGCACATTTGTCATGCGCATGATGTGAAGCTTGCCGCGGTGGTGGTTGTTGAAAGGTTTAAAGACACCAATTCTTTGAGGAGGGTGTGTTGTGTATATGGATCATGAAGAGTAAAAAAAAAGAAAGGATTAATGATTTGAATCTTTGACATCCCGAATGTTGGAGCTGCTTAAGGATTATAGTTTGGTGATTGAATATTGCCCGAATGGGGATTGTAGCTGGTGCTTTGTTTATGAGGGTTGCGGTGGAGTTGAGGATGTTATATTCGCGATTGAGTGTAATGTGTGATGGAGGCTTTGATGGCCAAGAGGCAACTTGTGTTGATGTGTTTGTATCGCGTGTTCATCTTATCAAGGAAGAAATTCGATGGATTTACATGGTAATGATGATAGGGTGTTGTGATTTTAAGATCGAAAAGTGGTGTCTCATGATGTTGAGTTGAGGCGTATTGTTTTGGCTGAGGTGTATGCCAGTTCATGTGTTATGTATTCCGGTAGTACCAAGATATATCAAGGTTTGAGGGGTTTTTTTTGTCAAGTATGTTTAAATTAAGATGTGGCTAATTGTGTTGTTCAATTCACGGAATGCCAGCGAGTGAAAGCTAAGCATAAGTTCTTTCCGGGTTGTTGCAACCGTTGAGGATACTGGAATGGAAGTGAGAAAGAATCACCATGGTTTTTGTGTCTAGTTTGGCTTTGACACCGATAAAAAAGAATTCCATTTGGGGTGGTTGTTGATTAAGTTGTGGGGTGTTCGTACCTTTATAGCTATGTTGGTGATGTGTACTTTGGATAGTTGGCAGATTTGTGCATTGCCGGGTTGGTATGTTTGCACAGTGTGCCTGAGTCCATAGTTTGGACAAAAATATGGGGTTTTTAGCGAGGTTTTGGGGTGTTGCTTTGAGCTTTGAGTATGTGGTTGAGTTACAGTGCCTTGTATAATTCATAGACGAGTGGTCAGTTGGGGCATGTAATTCAGGTTTTGAAGGGTATGTTGAGTTGTTATATCTTTGAGTTCCAGGGAGCGTGGGAAAAACAACTGCCTTTGGTGGAGTTTGCTTATAATACAATTATTAGGCTAGTATACAGTGGGCACCATAAGAGGCGTTGTGTGGTAAGAGGTGTCGTACGCTCGTGTATGGGCCTGAGGTTGAGGGAAAGTACGTTCCCTTGTATGACGTGTTGTAAGGCACCACCGAGAAGGTAAAGTTGACATGCAAACGCTTGAGAGCAATTTTGGATTATCGATAATCCTACGCAGATTTGAAGCGTAGTGTTATAGAGTGTGTTGTTGATGGTCGGGTGATCATGAAAGTGTAGTCTTGGAAGAAGGTGGTGCATTTTGGGCCGAAAGTGAAGTTTAGCCGAGGTTTTGGTGGACCATACGAGATTGTTGAGCGTGTGGGTCCTGTTGCTTATTGTTTGGGTTTACCTACTGTGTTGGAGGGGTTCCATGATGTTTTTATGTGACGATGTTGTGGGGGGTATCAGTTGGATTCCTCGTATGTTATGCTAGTGGAAGGCATTGAGTTGGGATCGAGTTTATCTTATGATAAGGATTTGGTAGAGATCCTTGATACCAATAGTAAGGTTTTGCGTGGCAAAACGGTTAAGCTTGTTAGGTGTTGTGGAGACACCGCGATGTTAAGAAAGCCACGTGAGAACGCAAGTCAAGATTGTTGGAGCAGTTTCTGCTTTTGTTTTCTCTGAGTAAATTTTGGGGATAAAATCTCTTACGAGGGGGAGAGTTGTAACGCCCCGGTTTTGGGCCTAGCGGTTTTGAGGTTTATTGGACGGTCCGATAGGTCGGGTTAAGGATTCGAATCGAATTCGGGAGTAAATATTTTTCGGTAAGATAAAAATATGGAAAATGGTTAAAAATCATATTTTAATATATGAAAAATATTGGTGAAATCAATTTTGGAAAATGAGGTTTGGAAGGGTGACATTTTGGTAAGTGACCAAAATGTAATTTTTGAAAACTATTTTTAACTGTGACTAAAATGAAAAATGATCAAATTCTTAGAATCCTTAAGGAGCTATATTACCATGTTTTGGCTGATGGTTTGTCCCTTCAATTAAGTCATTTTAAACATGTGGTTTATAAATAATTAAAAGAGTTTTGGATATTAAAAAGTTAGTTATTGGATTAAAAGAATTTGACGTAACTTTTCTCTCCACTTCTTTTCTGCCAAACACTATTGTTTTCATCAAAATCCAGAGGTGAGAGATATTTTTACTTATATTCTTAATTTGTAATTGATTCTTTAACTTTGATTTATAAAACCACATTGAAATCTTGTGTTTTCATAGCTTTAAACAATCAATTGACGGGGGAAATCACACAATAGAGGTAAGGTTCGTGGTCTCATCTATTGAATGTTCTTTATTGATATTCCCAAGTATTTTATCCTTGATTTATAGTTTATAATCTGATTTTGTGTTTTTATATTGATTTAATTAGGTTAAGTTGATGAAAAAGTGAAAGATCCGTATTGGATCTGTGTTTCCAGTGTCAAGGTTGATTTTAATCATATTTTGGATGTATTATAATGTTGATAAGTTGATTTTAACAATGGAATCCCGAAACTCTTGAATCCCTAGTTGTTAAGGTTGTTAGATTTGTATTTTGTGGACTTGTGGTGGCTGTTTAATTGCTAGAAGTATTTGGATGAGTTAATCCTGTTTTTAAGTGTTAATTGATGATTATAGAAGTGTTAGACTGTTAGATTATGGCTAGGTAATTGTGAGAAGATTGTGGAAGTCCATGTGGATTTGTGGTTGCATTGTTTTGAATGCATTGAGATGCATTAATCCTCTGTTGTAATATGGTTAAAACAGGGGAGATGGATCTGGAAGTGATCAGTGAAGCTTTGGAGGCTTCGGACGTTTGTTTTCGTGTCGGCGAATCGAGGTTTCGCGTATCGGTGAGTGAGAACGTGGATTCCAGCTTTGAAATGTTTTAAAGGTGGTTTATGAGAGTTTAAACTGAGCTTAAAACGCTGGTTTAAACTTGGAAGTAAGTAAAATGTGGTTTCTCTCTCAGTCGTGCTAGTGTAAAATGATTTTGAAGAACTTGTTTAGATTTACATTGTACCTACTGTTTAAGCATGATTTCAAGTATTTGAGATACTATTTTTAAGTGAAATGCTGAAGGATGCACATGGTAAGTGATCTTTGTAAGTATATAGTTTATACTTGTGGTTTAAAACATGGTTGTTTGTAGACTCTCTAGGTGAATCTGGCAAAAGGGGCAGAAAATATGTATTGGAAAAATATAAAACAGTGCCAAGATGAGTCTTTTGTGTGCAAGCATACATGGTCTGCAAGTAATACAACAGTTAAGCTGAGTATCGATCCCACAGAGATTAACATGGAATTCAATTGCTTTGATTGATATTTGCCTTAAGAAAAAGTAATTTTGTTTTGAAGTTGGTTTTGGAAATAATTAAAATGAAAAGAAATAAAAGTAAAGTAAAGACGTTGGCAAGGAAGGTGCTTTAATGAATGATGAGCGTTGGCAGGGAATGCCTGGTGTTCACGCTATTCATGTCGTGCCATCCTTTAATAACAACCTGTCTTGGCATTGTTTGTCGAGCAGATTCAAAATTAGCAAGGAATCTCTTGATGGTCATTGCCCTAAATTGATCATGTAAAACCCCAAATCTCTATAGTGCATACTTTTAAATAAACCAATTTGATTAAGATCCAATCTATACTCATAAGGGGTAGATTTCACTCCCGAACTAAGTTCATCTACTTGAACGACTTCTCTCGAAGCTTCTCTCCTTAGTATTCAACAACTTAATCGTTGCCACCCCAAGTCTGTTAAGATATTGAGGTGCAATAGGCCAACAGTGCCAGCTCTCACTTGGCATAGTATTTAGAAAACATTAAAGTATGCCGAATAGATAAAATAGTGCCAAGGCATATTTATTATCAAAAACTAAACATGAAAATAGTGTTTAAACGCAAACATCCCCCACCAACTATTAGACTAGTTCATGGTGAGGGCTTTAACAGAAAAACCATAAACGTTTTCAAAATACATCATCATTAAAAAAATAAAAACAACTAAACAAAGATAATGGGCAAGAAAGGGGTCTCTCGATGCAACCCTTCAATGGCTCCAAGCCTTCAGTCTAGCTGGTCGAACCACACAGCCTTCCTTTTCTGATCGTCAAAGATATCCACTCCAAGTTCGTCCTCTAAATGCTTGCTTGATCATTCTTTAAATAGGTGTGCAAAGAAGCCCTAGGATAAGTCTTCACGTTTGAAATTTGAATGTGCCAAGGGATAAGGGATGTGATCATCTTATCCATATTTGAAGTGATAAGCTGATAAGGTGAGAAGCTGATCAGGTTTTCACTAGGGTTGACGTCATATGCCGTCGATCCTTTGGCAACTGAGCTTGGCATCGTTTGGTCCATCTGTGCCAGACAAACTTGGCATGCTATTTTTTCAGAGTTTGATCAAATGCTATTTTTTCGCAGCCTGATCTGGTCCATTTTTTGGGCTACTATTGCCATGGGTTCTTGGCATAACTCTTATGGCATCCTATTGCCAATGGTGCTTGGCATTTCTCTTCTGGTCCTTCGCTGCGAACAGCAATTCGGCATCTTCTCTGGCATTCTTTCATGTGTTTCATTTATGGGCCAAATACTATGCCAAACCTGCAAAATTTTCGACAACAACCATTCACACTGGCATAGACAGAATTCTAAGCTTCTTATGCAAATGCATGATTTTAACAACCTTATGCAACTAAATGTACCTAAAAACAAGCAAAAGCATTGTAAGATTGACATTAAAAACAGTACTTTTAGAGAGGTAACATCCCCAAACCTAACTCATCGCTTGTCCTTAAGTAATGCAAACAAATAAAAAAACTGTGAAAATGTTACCTCGACAAAATTTTGGTTGGAATGCCAACAAGTGCTGTCAGATAAAATTTGGCTCTATTTCTGTCCTCATGTATCTCAGTGCAACAATGCCAAGCAGGTAGTAATTCAATTGCAACATAACTCTATTCTAAGTTCATGAAGAGTGCATGATGTTTAGGCAATATGCATCAAGTATCATTTCACTCCCTTAGTCAATTTTACTACCTAAACTCAGATTCTTATTTTTATCTTTTTTTTCTTTGCCAAGGGTTTCTGTTGGCATTAATTTAAGCTTGCTTCGTGACACTATTTAGCATAAGAGATAAGAGGGAGCATACCACGAATCCCCACCTTAATCTAGACATCACTAGGCTTTTTTTTCAACTCATACCCTAAAGTTTTGGACTTGAGAACTAAGAGGGAGCAAACCACGAAGCCCTAAGTAGCTTATTATCCCTAAGTTAGAGGAGAGTTCTATTTTTTTCTTGCCTTGGCAGAACATTGCTGCCTTATTTATTTCTTTTACCCTGACATCATTTTTTTTATAATCTGAGCATAGTTTCAAAAGGTCTAAGTTTGATAAGGAACTAGATACATACTACGTGTTAAGTGTAAGTTCAATTCCCTAAACTAAAGAATAATTACCAAGCAAACCTGGCATAACTATACTGCTGGCATGGCATTGCAACTAAAGATTAAAATTTCTTCATTGGACAGACACATAGATCAAATTAAACTTGCCTAACAAGTGTTAACATTATTCAAAATTAAACCGAGGTAAAATAATTTTCCTTTTTTTAGTCGTTCGGTATGCATTTATTCTAAATGACCTAGATGGATGGCAAATGGCATGGCAATAGAAATGTAAACATGAAATGCATGGCGTGGCATAAATATGAGGAAACGCATACCCCCAAACCCAAGATGTGCATTATCCTCAATGCATGAAAACAACACATATATACAAGAAAGCATAAAAATAACATGCATGATCATGTAAATGCAATTGAATTACATGTAAAAGAGTTTAAGAAGAGGATGAATCCTCTTCATAGACTTCTTCTCGTGTAGATTGGTTGGCATGACATCATCACTGGCAGAGGGCTCGGCAGGGAAATCTAGAAATGCTGTCACAAAATCATGGGATACTTTATTCAAGAACCTCTATGATGATAGCATCCCTATCCTTTGTGTAGTGCCTTATCTTATCATTGAGTTCTTCGGCTATCTCTAACTTTCATAAAATGATCTCCTGGCGATGGTAAATTTAAGACAGCACTGTCAGTGAACTGGCTGGCATGGTGGCTGGCACTGCCTTTGACGCCTTTGGCTTTGGCGTGGGCACTTTTGCCTTCCCCTTGCCTTTGTCTTTTGGCTAGGCAACGATGAGGTTTCTCCAAATAACAGTTGTGATTGTTGTTCCTTTGATCCTTTGACCTTTATCTGTATCATGCTTTGGCACACCATGGAGCATGCAAATGTTAGAAATTAACAAAGAAAAGAACAAACTGACATTACCTCTTGCTGCACATTTATAAGTTTCACCGATGATGAGCCTGCCAACATTAATTTTACGCCTTATCATGATAAAGTGCAATAAAATCATCATTTCTTTCGAGATGGTCTCATTGTGGGTTGTACGCATCATATTGGCCTTTAAAAACTGATTCCATCCTCTCGGTTGATGCTTCAATGCCAATCGTTTCACCGTTCGGTGGCCCTTTGATGACACTGTCCATGCTGTGCCAGGCTCACACAAATCTGCCAGCAACTTCTTTCTCTTGGCAGCGTTCATCGAATTGGCATACTCAAAATATTCATCCCATGCACCATCCAAATCAAACATAGTGTTAATATATCCTTCATCAAAACACACACACGTACCTCTAATCATCAAGAATGGTGAATCTTTGGTCACATGATGGACATAGAATTCTTGAACAATGGTGGCATCAGACTGGGTCAGCGCGAAGACAAAGTGTGGTCTGGCTGACATGTCATCATTGGCAAGGAGGTCTATAGGGAACTCAAAAATGCTGGCAGTGTGTGGACAGACATGTCATCACATGTTTTCTTCATGGCTTGGTCCTTGACATGAACATACTGCCAAAGCATCGAGTTTCGCTCATTGGTTTTTTTTTAAATTTCTGGAGGATGACCTCCTGGCATTGATATATCTGGGAAAGCATTGCCAATGAACCAGATGGCATCAGAGTCTCGGATACTACCTTTGGCATCCTGGCATTTGGCACAAACTCAGCAACCTTTCCCTTACATTTCTCCTCGGTAATGAGTTACCTCCATAGGGCAGGAGTGATCGTTGTTCCCTTGAGCTCTTGAGCTTTATCTATATCAAACTTTGGCACTCTATACTGCATGCAAATGTTAGAAACCAATAAAAGGAAATATAAACTCCTATTATCCTTACCGGTGCATTTATAAGTTTCATCAATAGTGATCCGGCCGATATTGATCTTGCGGCCCATGATGATTGAATGTAACAATGCTAGTCTTTCAATGCCAACCGCTTCACCGTCCGATGGCATTTTGATGACACAGTCCACTTAGTGACAAGTTCACAAAATTCCTTCAACATCATCTTCCTCTTGGCATCGTCCAAGGCTTTCGGAAACTTGGTGTGTTCATCCTCTACAACAAGTTCATTCTCTGTATTTTGTTCAATCACCCCATGCCAGTCCTTGCCTTGGCATTTTGCTTGGCAACAAAATCCTGCATTCACTCAAATAAACCTTTCAAAATAGAAAAAGAAAATAAACGAAAAACTAAAAATTTAAAACTGAGATATCCTAAGTACTGAAAAAATAATTCTCCTAAATTATTCACAATGATCAAACTGAGTTGGCAAAGAGTTACTGAATTTTCAAAATGAGAATGGTCTCTTTGGCACTATTCTGGTTTCCTTCCTGGTAGTGCTTCAGTCTGTGGCAATCTTTTGTTTGAATAACCAACATAAAAGCCAAAGAATTACTTACCTTTGAGTATGCCGAACTCTAGATTGCTCAACAAGGGAGAATGTTTTGCCATGGGGGTTTTGAATAACCACCTCAGAAAACCAAAATACATCTTCCCTGTAGGCCTATCAAATCTTTGATTGAATTCAGCACCCCAGTAGTGCTTAGGATGTGGTCATTCTGTTTCGTTTGATGCCAAGATATATGTATCATCAACTGGTTCCAGACTTGAGATAGCATTCTTAGGTAAATCTTTGATTTCTGGCAGCACCATCTTTGTCATTATTGTCACGACCAAATTTTTTTGCTTCAACTCTTCATTCTCAGTCAATTGGCATCCACTTTTCTTTCCAGCAACAAGCCATTTGAGCACACCTCGCTTCATGGTGTCAGTCCTTACCAGAATCGATCTTCTTTGTGGCTCAATTGTTTTGCCATCGCACTGTTGTTTTATGGCATCAACTTTTATTCCTTGGCAAGTCAATGCCAGGTTCTCATCCAAAATGTATTCCATTGGCTCAACTGCATGGCATTCTTCAGGTTTATCTGTACACTTAAGAGCTTTGTCAACATTAAAAGTAATATTTATTTGTCTCACCAATGTAGGGTTGGCAATTATTGGTTCTACTGGTTTTTCCGAAGTGGTGTTGGCATTATATTAAGATCTGGCATTACTGGTGCTTATTTCCCCTTTCTTAGCTTCCTTAGTTTCTTCCGCTGGCACTAATATATTCGCATGGCAAGCAATTGGCTCTTTTCCACGCGTTAAAATCTCAACTTGGTTGCCATTTAAGGGAGTGACAGCTTTGTTTTTTTGTTGAGCATCATCCGTATCACATGGCAGAGTTTCTGGAGGTCTGGCATCAGATAGTGGTATGGCATCATATAGTGGTATGGCATCATCAGCCTCTGCCTCTTCTTTCTCTACGTCCTTGGGTTCACCTGCTGGCACTGATTTCTATTCCTGGCAAATAATTGGTTGCTTACTTTCGTCTTCTTGGTTTAGAACTTCAGGATATTGCCCTTCTGCCCTGGCATCAAACTTGACAACATTATCTATCTTTGCCTCGATGTTGTTGTGTTCATGATCCTTGCCCTCAAAATTTTCCTCACACTCTATTACCACTAATAAGTCCAATGTACCTATTGTTGAATACTCTTCATCAGTATAATATATTGATTCAAGTGTGTTAGGAAAAACCTGATCTCGTAATGTTGATTCTGAATTCCTTGCGGAGCAGATGAAGGAAGAAAATTGCCAGCTTATTGATGTAGCGTTGGCATGGCATTCTGATTATTACCACTAACCGAAGCGTTTGCCACCTCGTGTTGCCTTGATGGACGTTCTATCTCGTTCTCTTGAGGCATGTCATTCACGGTATTTGCAAGCCTCCTGACTTGTTCTTCCAAGCCTCACATAGCATCCAAGGCTTATTCAAATGTGTCTCTAATGTAATTTGTTTGCTATTGAGATGGATTGTTGTGCATCGACATTTTTGAAGGCAATTCTACCATGGCAAATGATCCATTGGATCCATAAAGATCTGTCGTTGATTTCTCATGAAGAATGTTGCCTTGGGATGACGTTTGTTTGAAGCCTGGTGGTGCAACAAAGTTGTTAGGTGTATAAAAATAATCATCATCTTAATCATTCCAAAAAATATTTTACTGTTGGTTCTATCATTGGTTGAAGTTGTAGGAGGAAGGGTTGTTCACATTATAGTGCCCCGTGTAACAATAGGAATTAGGGTTGAAGGGGCAATTTTCAAACAAGTGGCATCTTCTACAATATGAACAAACAATGGGTGTTGCTTGCCTTTTGCTGAACTTCTTAGGCACTTGCATTGATGTAATCATGTTTTCAAGTTAGAAATCTGTTCCGAGAGTGTTGTATAGGCATCATCTTCATACGTTTCATATCTTCTTTGCCCATGGACCGCTCTTAGAGTTGGATATTGGCAGTCATAAGTGGGAAAAATGCAGTCATCATCATACCATATGTGGCTGCCCATACTCTTCTTTATAGCTTTCTTGAAAAAAGAGAAAGAAAGAAAAATTAATGATCAAAACAAAAAACAAAGTTAGTAAAATGAAAATAACAAGTAAAAATTAAAGCAATAAATTTTGTCGCAATCCCCGACAACGGCGCCAAAAACTTGTAGACTCTCTAGGTGAATGTTGGCAAAAGGGGTAAAAAATATGTATTGGAAAAATATAAAACAGTGCCAAGATGAGTCTTTTGCGTGCAAGTATACACGGTCTGCAAGTAATATAGCAGTTAAGCTGAGTATCGATCCCACAGAGATTGACTTGGAATTCAATTGCTTTGATTGATACTTGCCTTAAGAAAAAGTTATTTTGTTTTGAAGTTGGTTTTGGAAATAATTGAAAAGAAAAGAAATAAAAGTAAAGTAAAGATGTTGACAAGGAATGTGCTTTAATGAATGATGAGCGTTGGTAGGGAATGCCTGGTTTTACGCTATTCATGCCGTGCCAGCCTTTAATAACAACCTGTCTTGGCATTATTTGCCGAGCAGATTCAAAATTAGCAAAGCCTCTCTCGATGGTCATTGCCCTAAATTGATCATGTAAAAACCCATATATCTCTATAGTGCATGCTTTTAAATAAACCAATTTGCTTAAGATCCAATCTATACTCCTAAGGGGTAGATTTCACTCCCGAAGTAAGTTCATCTTCTTGAACTACTTCTCTCGAAGCTTCTCTCCTTAATATTCAACAACTTAATCGTTGCCACCCCAAGTCTGTTAAGATATTGAGGTGCAATATGCCAACAGTGCCACCTCTCGCTTTGCATAATATTTAGAAAACATTAAAGTATGCCAAATAGATAAAACAGTGCCAAGGCAGATTTATTATCAAAAACTAAACATGAAAACAATGTTTAAACGCAAACATCCCCTACCAACTATTAGATTAGTTCATGGTGAGGGCTTTAACCGAAAAACCATAAACGTTTTCAAAATACATCATTATTAAAAAAATAAAAATAACTAAACAAAGATAATGGGCAAGAAGGGGGTTTCTCGATGCAACCCTTCAATGGCTCCAAGCCCTTGGTCTAGCTGGTCGAACCACGCAACATTCCTCTTCCGATCGTCAATGAAATCCTCTCCAAGTTGGTCCTCTAAATGCTTGCTTGATCGTTCTTTAAATAGGTGTGCAAATAAGCCCTGGGATAAGCATTCACGTTTGAAATTTGAATGTGCCAAGGGATAAGGGATGTGATCATCTTATCCATATTTGAAGTGATAAGCTGATAAGGTGATAATCTGATCAAGTTTTCACTAAGGCTGACATCATATGACATTGATCCTTTGGCAGCTGAGATTGGCATCGTTTGGTCCATCTGTGCCAGACAAATTTGGCATGCTATTTTTCGCAATCCTATTTTTTCAAAGTTTGATCAAATGCTATTTTTTGCATCCTGATCTGGTCTATTATTTTTGGGCTAGTGTTGCCAAGGGTTCTAGGCATAACTCTTCTGGCATCCTATTGCCAATGGTGCTTGGCATTTCTCTTCTGGTCCTTCGCTGCCAACAGCAACTCGGCATCCTCTCTGGCATTCTTTCATGTGTTTCATTTCTGGGCCAAATACTATGCCAAACCTGCAAAATTGCCAACAACAACCATTCACACTGGCATAGACAGAATTCTAAACTCCTTATGCAAATGCATGATTTTAACAACCTTATGCAACTAAATGTACTAAAAACAAGCAAAAGCATTGTAAGATTGGCATTAAAAATAGTACTTTTGGAGAGGTAACATTGTTGCTTTGGAAAATTGGTTTGGTTAATGCTTGTGAAAAATAGTGAGGTAAGTGGTAAATGGTTAATTATATTGGCAAGTGATGTGGTTTTAAAATTGTTATCAGAGATAGTTGGCCGGCCATAGGATTGATAATGCACTATAATAAGTCGCCTTGGATGTGGAGGAGTTTAGATCCGTGTACCGAAAACTCCGTCCAAGTACCCTAATGGTAGAGGGGTTATACAGTACTGTAAACTCCTGTTAGTGGATTAAGCATCTAACCGAGGTAAGGGGATGGTGTCCCCGTGGGTTGAAAGTGTACCCAGTTGTTTAGGTATTGCGATTGTGAATGTATCGCTATTTCTGGTTGAGATGGCTTGAAGTGTTGGGAGAACACTTGTTGAATCTGTGTATCCGATGAACTATTTTGGTAAAGAAACTTGGGTAATGATCACTTGTGAGCCAATATAATTGTTGATGTATCATTGAAATGGTTTATGTTGTATAATGGAATTTATACATGTTTAGTCTTTAAGCTTTGCATATGGTCGTTATGCATGGGAAGGCTTAAATTGAGGTTGATCATTGGGATTTGCTGTTGGTTAATGATACATGTTGCATATGGGTTAATATGCTGGTTTTAAAGATGTTAAGTGCATGGTTTTCAAGGCATGATAGTGTTTTAACAGTTGATTGAAATGAGGTTTCAATGTAATGTTTAGAAATGGTTTTAATGCATTGATGGTGTGTTGTTTTTTAGCACTCCTCACTAAGCCTAGTGTCCTTACGCTATCTTTTTCCACCAATGCAGAGAATTAAAAGCTTGGAAGGCTGCGGAAAGTAAGGGACCACAACAAGACTTGATAACCGAAGTATGTTTTTGGTATAGACTATAAGTAATAAGGGCAATGGGGGTTTCGTTGTTGTTTTGGGAGGTGTTTTGTTAAACTCCCTGATTGAGCAAGTTTGTTTTGTTTCTCTTGGTTTGTATTTGGCCATTATTGATTGTTTGTGGTGATGGTTTAAAGTTCCATGTTTTAATTGATGGGTTTTGCAGGTTGCATGGCTATAGATTTACATTTGATGCAAGATGCCATGAAATGATGTTGAGTCTATGATGTTATGTTGAGGTTTGATTCTAGATTATGTTGGTTGTGTGTTAGGAGCATGTTAGGATATTTTGGTATGGTTGAAAACATGTTAAACCAGCTAAAAGTGACATTACAAGCCCAAGTGTACCTATACGCGGGGGACCGTATCGGTACGGCTAGACAAATTTAGGCTCTAGGTTTCGGTATGGGCTAAGGCATACCGGTACAGTTTTACGCCACTGGAATCCTGCTTTTGAGTTAAAACCCGCGTACCGAAACACCTATAAGCCATATCGGTACGAGTATTAAATATTTTAAAATGAAACCTATTTTCCAGCTAGGCGTACCGGTATGGTACATGGAGTACCGAAACATGGCTGAGCATAATTGATCGCCGTATCGATACGGCCGCCCGCGTTTCGATACGGTTGGCCGTTAATTCTGTTAATGTCATGGAAGTGAAGTTCTCTTTTCTTACGTTTTGGTCCCTGAGTATTGTGGATGCAATTGAATGAGTTTGGATGACCATCTTGAGCTGATTTTTAACATGTAAGCATGAAACCTGCTTAATTAAAGATTGGTAACACAAAAATGAGTTAAGACCCTGCAATTTGATGAATTTGCAATTTGGTCCCTAAAGTGGTTTCGTGATCAATTAGATGTCTATTCGATGCCCGATTGAATTAGGTTTTCACATGAGATTAGTATGTACATGTAGAACAATAATCATGCATCTAGACAAGATAAAAGAAAAAATGAACTTGTTTCGAGTTTAATTTTTATGGTTTACTTCGGTAAACATAATGTAACTCTCTCAGTTCGGTCTTGCGACTAGGCTGAGTCGAAGGGGTTACAACAGCAGCACTACTGAAGAGATCACGAACAATACTCGAGTCTTTGAATATCACCCAAAAACCAATGCAATTTTCGAGAGAGAAAAGCTTTCTCAGTTGTGCTTTGAAACTGAAGAGAAGCATTGTATTTATAGGGGAAAATTAGGTTAAAATTGTGGGAAAGAAATATTTTGATTTTATGGCCATTAATTCTCCATCCGATTTAATTCAGAAATCTTTAATTTATGCCATATTTACTCGGATATATTTCCGTGAATTGCAAGCATTACCATTTTAATATTCGAATTTAAGGAAACCAATAATATCCTTTTAAATTTGGAATATTCTCAAAAAGATATGCTAACTTAAGGAAAAAATATTCGAAGTGGGTAAAATATCCGCAGGCCCACAAAGGACCCGACCGGTCCGGACATTCGCGTCACCCACATCGTGCGGGTGCGCCCCAACCCGAATGAGATTGGATTCGCACCCCCTATGCGCGAGGCACAGTTTCCATTCAAGTCATTCAATGATCACAAAGTGAACAAGTGTTTATAAACACTTCCCATTCCATTTATCCCATCAATGTGCGATAGGGGGTTTTCACTTCCTTATTTAATTCACAACTACCTTACTTTGAGCATCAATTTCTCCTTCATTACTCAACCGTTTTAAGCATATGAGATGCCGTTGTAAAGGTCTCATGGAGTAGAATAAGACCCAATAGAATCCTTATTCGAATCTTTACTTTTACTCATTCGAAATATGGCTCAAAGTTACTATTTTCCTCACTTTTTTTCCAACAGAGTTCCGTCATTGAATAAAATTCTTTCGCTCATTAAGTCGTCATGTCACCATTATATCAATTATCAAATAGTTATACTTATATATATATTAAAGGAAATTCATAATTCGATTATCTTGAAATATACGGGGAAGGAGGCGATTGCAAAAAGGGATCGAAGAAGATGAAAAATCAGGTTGTAAGCATCAAATACACCCAAAAATAAATTTTTAAAATTTGATTGTTGAACTTTCTGAGTGGTCCAAAAAAAGAAAATATTATTATCATAATTCAAACAATCTATTTGCAAAGTATGTGAGTTATTAAAAGGTTAAATTATCCTTTAAGTAATAGTAACGGTTGACACTCAAAATTTTTATAAAAAAATAGTTACACATTTTATATAAAATATTAAAAAGTAAAATTAACATCTTTTTTAAAAAATATTGACATCATTTCAGTTTCAGTTATGTGGTTTGGACAGTGAAAGTAGGAACCACTTATCTGCGGAATGTTTGTACTCTCGGGGTATTTGGAAATCTACACTGGAGTTATGTGGTTTGCGCAGAAATGTCCTACGCTGGGAGGATGAATTGCAATGGACTATAAAAAAAAAAGTTTAACTATAAAATAAACGCTTAAATTATTTCTTTATTTTATAATAAGTGTTTAAATATGTATATAAAGTTTTATTTTTAGCTGAAACATGTGTCTAAAGTTTTATTTTTGGCTAAAATATGTGCTTAAAGTATTTTTAGCTGAAATATATGCCTATTGTGACAAAAATTGAATCCGTCATAATATTTTGTCACAATTAGAAAACTTGTGTAACATATGGTGACAAAAAATATTTTTTTACCATGTTTTTGTCACAAATGTTTTCCTCTATTTTTTTGGCGCCAAAAAAGTCATACAGTGACAAATTTTGTAACCTTAAGTTTTAATAATTATTAAAAAAATTATCACGACAAATAATGAGATTCAATTTTTTTTTGACAAATTATGTTTATAATTATATATTTTAATTGTAGTGACAAAATGCATAGTCACAAATGTTTCCCTCTATTTTTTGCAAAAAAAGTCATATAGTGACATGTTTTGTAACTATAAGCTATAATTATTGTTATAAAAAAATTATCACAACAAATAACGAGATTTAAGTTTTTTGTGACAAATTATGTTTGTAGTTATATATTTTAATTATGGTGACAAAATATTGTCATAGATATTTTCCTTTATTTTTTGGTGCCAAAAAAAGTTATATAGTGATAGGTTTTGTAACTATAAGTTATAGTATTGTTACAAGAAAAAAATTGTCACAGCAAATGATAAGATTCAAGTTTTTTTTGTGATAAACTATGTTTGTAGTTATATATTTTAATTATAGTGACAAAATATATTGTCACAAATGTTTTCATCTGTAATGATGATCAAAACGATCCACACTTTCTCAAATACTCGACAGTGCTCATAATATTAGAAAACCTATCAATGTGCACAATTGACAAATCAAAAGTAATTTCATTTATAAGCATACAAACAATCATAATTACTTGGATAAATAACATATTTTTTAATAAAAACATGGCTTAAAGATATCATAAGCCCTTATACTCCAAAAGTACAACAATTCACCCTTTGACCAACGTTGGCTATTAAATCTAACTGTTTTTTGACCAGTTGGTACAACGTGTCGTGTTACAATGTTATAACTTGACATTTTTAGATTTTTTTATTTAAAAAATTCTTTAAATGTTCTAAAAATTCTATAAAAAACTTATAAACTTTATAAAAAATAGTTTTCTAAAAAAATCTATAAATGTCACATGACAGAACTGTGGTGAGTCACGTGACAGTAATATCTCAAAAAATCGTCAAAAATTGATGGTCAAAATCGGTCAAAGGGCTTAATTAATTAAATTTATTTGTTCTAAAAGGCTTAATAGAGTGCAAAAAAAATTTAGAAGCTTAATTAATTTTTTTTCAAAAGTTTAAGGGCTTAAAGCACCCTTAAACATAAAAACAATTACCTTAATTGAAATTACTAAGAATCAAGTCGAACACATACCATATAAAATTAAACATAAACAACTAAACATAAATAAGGATGAAAATACAAGAAACTAATAAATAAGGGCCGAAATTAAAACATAAAATAAATAAACACATTAAGCATATAAGGGCTAAATCGAAAGAAACTAAAACTGAAAGTCGAAGCGTAAATACAAAAAGGACCAAAATGTATAAAATTAAAAGACGAAAGTTTGAAATTGTAATTAGTCCGTAGATCTAAAACATGCGTGAAATAATAGTCAAAAGGCTTTGTAAAAATGGTATATAAAATAAAGAAAATAAAAATCATTTCATTCATTTCTGATTCAAAATACAGAAAGGAAAAGAATGCTCTCTAAGTCTCTCCCTCTCTCTTGATTCTTACTGAAGCAGAACCAAGCCGTTCATTGACAGCCCTCCTTGGCCGTATTCAAAACGGCGGTGGACAGAGGGGAAAGGGAATAACGAAACCCCTTTTAAAACCGCATCCATACCACCTTAAATCACTAAATCAAAAAACCCCAACCCTAACAAAATGGGTTTCTGAAAGCTACCTTCAAAATCATCCTAAGCAGCTTAAAGAGAGGCTCGAAATTTCAACAGCCATCTCTCACCCTCAAAGGCACTCCATTCCTCTCTCTCTCTTCTAATTTGTGTTTTTTCCTATTGATAATGCTCTCTATTATATTGTGTCGACTTAAATCGAAAAGAACGAAGAATCGCCCAAAATCGTTCGTCTGCCTGGGTTTTGATAACCGAATGTTGATTACCTTTCATTGGCTGCGAATTTCATTTTTTATATCCTATTTTCCTGATTTTCTTTGCTGTCAATCCCAGAAATTCTCTGATTTGTTTGTACGTGATGTTGCGGTACAAAAGGAATCATCTTGAGAGGCGACCAGTGACTATCATGTCATGCGCGAGAGGCATTCAAAGGGGGACTATGGCTCGATCGACACGAGTTGTTGGTGATGCGTAAGAGTGCAACTCGGACCGTAGACGTGGGTGAACAGTTGGTGCCTAGCGAACGCATGGAGTCACTCACGAGACCATGAAGATTCTGGAAGCCGGTGGTATGGCGGCTGCAGCTTACTAGGGTTTGAGGTATCTTGAATTTTAGCCAAAGTAGGGTTAGAGTTTGGGTCGGTTAGGTGTGAGTCTCGTGTTTGTGTATAATTTGGTCGCTGGTTGTATGTAATGAAATGTAATTGGGTACTAATCATTTGTAAATGTATAGTGACATCTTTTTAGTCGATTATTTTTGCAATACGAATAAACTTGTATGTTTTTGGCAAATTGCATTTAAAATTAAAAAGAACAATGAGAAATGAAGAAGATAAAAGAATACAAATTTGTGATAAAATGTATTTTTGTGATTGTTGATTGTCAAAATAGACAGGGACCGGAGATGGTGGTCTGATGGTTGAGATGGTTATTCTGGGTCAGATTCTGTGTATGTTTCTTGCTCTTCGTGGGATATGATATCTGGGCCTTTTTTCTCTCTCCCTCCCTTTGCTGCATGTCCAGTTTTATACTACTTGGATATGTGTCATGATGGAGTTATCATGGCGTGTTGATTGGACTGGCTATGACTTGACGTCATAGGTTCCCCCCGTCATCCGTAGCGGGCATATGTGTAGCCACGTGGCTGTCAGATGAGACGTGATGTTGCTCGTTGTCTTGTTTGTCCATCACAACTGTGAAGGGTATCGCACAGTTCGCGGGTGATCTTATGCGATGTGGTTCGCGTACGTTGTTACGCTTATCGCCGAATGTCTTTTACGTCGTCCGTAGTCTTATTCATTTTGGTTTTGACACGTGGCGGTGGGTATTTATAGGTACTAACAATTGCCTCCAGGTGAGGGCAGGTTATAAAATGATCTTGGCAAACCTGAGAAATATAAAGAGTGCTCGATAAGTAGGCTCGATTTTGTACTAATAATTTTTAAAATTTTGAGGGCATATTGCTTGTATGAGAGTTATGGATGTTTTATGAAACATCGTATAATAAAATTTATTGACAGTCTGGTCAAGTTTTTGGGGAGTAAACCATTGCATACAAAACGTCACATGATGAGCATATTCAGTAGCGAAGCGTTTCAAGAAAGACATTTCTCTTAGTTATAAATAGACTTTAGTTGGTATTCTTAGGTTTTACTTCGTTTGCCTTATTTGTTGCTCTTGGGTTTTTTTAGAAGAGTAAAAGAAATCTTTGGAAAGAAAAATATAACCTTTCCTGTTGCTGATGGCTGAGTCATCTATTGTGGTGAGTGATGAGATTCGTTGTACTACCGAACTAGACTAGTTATTGAAAATGTTGGAGTGTCAGGGTCTTCTTGCGGTTAATCATTTTTGTTATCGGTTCAGTGTACCGGTTGGGACATTTCGTTTGAGTGCATGCTCAGATGAGGGGAGGTTGTAGTTTTTGATTCCTCTTCTTGCTTTTGAGGCCGGGTTTTATTTGTCGTTATATCTTTTCTTTGTAAAGTGGTTAAGTTGGTTTGATGTAGCACCGAGCCAATTGAGTGGGACTAGTTGGGGTATTTTGATAGCGTATTTATTGAATTGTAAGATTCATGGAGACGAGTATTCTATTAGTGTGTTTCGTTATTTTTATAATGTAGTGGTTGGTTATGACGGAAGTGCAAAGGGTTTTGTGACCATTGGTCATAGTAGAGAGAAAATGCCCATAATGAAGGACCATGTTGAGAATCGTCTTCTAGAGAGGACAAAGTTTGTTAAGGTAGAGTGTAATGTTGGAAATTTTCCATTTCCCATTGTATGGCATCGACCGAATGAGGATAGGGTTGCGCCTCCTGACATAGGAGAATTGTTACCTGCTGAGTTGAGGCTTCTCAGAAGACTAAAAAGTGATCCACCTTCTTATTTTGAAAAGGTGTGTACTCTTAAAAATGTTTGACTACATTGTCTAGAAGAGAATAACCCTAATGGTTGGGATGAAGAAGATTTTGATATGTTTCCAGAGGGCTCTTTGATATGTTTCCAGAAGGCTCTTTGGCTAGCGTACCTACTTGTACGAAAGCCTGGCCTTTCAGTGAAGGGGGAATGAACTAGTTGCTAGAATTTTTTTGGGTAGTGAGGATGAACTAGAGGGTTTCTTTTCTGAGTATATTGGTGCTTGCTTTCGCTCTTGGGAATATCGTGTGAAAGATGCGCCTCCAGATAAGGTTTGCAAAGATGCTCCAAGGGTTGTTCTAATGTGATTCCATCCGGCTCTAATCACAGCCAGGGAGGAAAAAATATGTGATTTCGAGTTCGCTTGTTGTTTCTAATTCGGAAGATGAAGGAAGCTGTATGTGTTTGGAATGTAGGTCAAAGAGGAGAATGAATACTGGTAATAATTTGCTATAACCTTTAGGGAAAATGAAATTTTTTTGTTAATATTTGTAACCCCCTCTACCCGGCCTAGTCGCAAGACCAAATCGAGCGAGCCACATTAGGTTTATCGAGGTCAACCGTGAAGAAGAAACTCAAAACACGTTTATTTTTTTCCTTTTATCTTAACTAGATGCAAAATTATTATCCTAAGTATTCATGCTGACCACAGGTGAAAACTCAACTCAATCGGGCATCGAATCGACATCCAATTGGTGTACAACTACAATTTAGGGACCAAATTGCAATTTTCGAAAATTACAAGAACCTTTCCCATTTTTATGTTACCAACCTTCAATTAGTCAGGTTTCATACATGCATGTTGAATTTCAGCTCAAAATGATCATCCATACTCATTCAATTGCATTCTCAACAATTAGAGACTAAAACGCAAGAAAACAGAATTTCAAAACATTCAAATAACTCAATTAACGGTAGTCGTATCAGTACACTTACACGTATATCGGTACGGTATTGCTATTCCAAAGACCTTAAATTCCCGTAGCCAAAACTCATTTCGATACGCCCTCGCATACCGATACGCCTTGCCTTTTACACTTATCCCGTACCGAAACGCTTCCTCGCGTTCCGAAACGCCATGCCTAAAAAGGCTTACCCGTAACGAAACACTTGCCCGTGTTTTGATACACTAAGCTTGAAATGGCTTATATGTACCAAAATAGGGACACGCGTACCGATACGCCTGGACCTGAAATGTCCTCCTTTGCTGGTTTAACATGCTTTCAAACATACCAAAACACCCTAACATGCTTCTAACATGAATCCAACACATTCAAGAGACAAACCACAACAAAACATTATAGATTCATCAACCTTTCATGGCATCATACCTCAAATGTAAATCTAGATGCATGCTTCCTAGGAATCATGCCAAGCAAAGCATGAAATCTTAAACCATCATCACAAACAATCCATAATGGCCAATTACAAACAAGAGCAGCAAAACAACATTGCTCAAATAGGGAGTTTAACAAAACACCTCCCAAAACAACAACGGAAACCCCATTGCCCTTATTACTTATAGTCTAAATCAAAACATACTTTTAGTATCAAGTCTTTGGCGATTCCTTACTTCCTTGCTGCCTTCAAAACTTTAATTATCTGTATTGATGGACAAAAAGAGCGAAAGCACACTAGGCTTAGTGAGGAGTGCTCAAAAATAGCACACCATCAATGCATTTAAAACAATTCTCAACAACACATTGAAATCACATTTCAATCATCTTTTAAACATCACTTAAAACATCATTCAAAATATCATGCCTTGAAAACTATGCACTTAACACTTTCAAAAACCAGCACATTAAACCATATGCAACATGTGTCATTAACCAACAACAAATTCCATTGATAAACCTCAATTTAAGCTTTCCCATGCATAACAAACCATATGCAAAGCTTAAAGAGTAAACATGTATAAATCACATTATACAACATATACCATTACATGACATATCCACAATTATATTGGATTACAAACGATCATTAACCAAGTTCCCATAACAAAATAGTTCATCGGATACACGGGTTCAACAAGTGTCCTCACAACACTTCAAGCCATCTCAACCGGAATAGCGATACAATCACAATCGCAGTACATTACAACCGGGTACAACTCACAGGGACACCAACCCCAACCTTCGATTAGATGCTTAATCCACTAACGGGAGTTTACGATACCATATAACGCCTCGACCATTAGGGTACTTGGATGGAGTATTCGGTACACCGTATTAAACCCCGCGACATCTAAGGCGACTCTTTATAGTGCACTATCAATTCTATGGCCGACCAACTATATCCGATAATATTTTTAAACCACATCACTTGCCAATATAATTCACAATTTACCATATACCTCACTGTTTTTATATGAATTAAATCAAACCATTATCCAAAGCAACAAACCATGCTTTTCAACAAGTATTTCCACATACTTACAAGGATCACTTACCATGTGCATCCTTCAACATTTCATGATTAAAAACAGTATCTCACATACTTTAAAATATACTTAAACAATAGGTATCATGTAATTCAAAACAAGTGCATAAAACCATTTCATAAAGCACAACCGCGAGAGAAAACCATTTTATACTTACTTTCGAGTTTAAACCAACGTTTCAAGCTCAGTTTAAATTCCCATAAACCACCTTTAAATCATTTCAAAGCTAAAATCCACATTCCCACTCACCGATACACATAACCACAATTCGCCGATGCGAATTCAAGCATCCGTAGCTTCAAAAACTTCACCGATAGCTTTTGGATGAACCTCCCATATTTTAAACACATAACAACAGAGGATTAATGCATCTCAATGCATTCAAACCACTACAGCAATATTCCTCACAAAACATCAACAATCCTTTCACAATTACCCAACCACAACAACTGAAATCATCATCTAACTCTTTTCAAACACAGCCCAGCCACAATCTATCAATCTAACACTTTCATAAACATCAATTAACACTCAAAAATAGGATTACATCATCCTTGTATCTCCAGCAACTAAACAACCACCACAACACCTCAAAAACACAAATCTAACAACCTAAATAATTAAAGATTCATGGAGATTCGAGATTCCAATGTTAAAAACAACTTATCAACATTATAAAACATCTAATACATGTTTAAAATTAATCCTCAACACTAAAAAAAGATCCAATACAGATCTCAATTTCATCAATTAAACCCAATTTAATCAAATAATCATCATAAAACATAAAATCAGATTACAAATCATAAATCAAGGATCAAATACTTGGGAAAGTCAATAAAGAACCATTCAATAGAGGAGAAAATGAACCTTACCTCTATTGTGTGATTTCCACCCTCAATTGATTGATTAAAGCTTGAAAAACACAAGATTTCAATGAGGTTTTGTAAATCAAAGATAAAGAATCAATTATAAAACAAGAATCCATGAAAATAGATCTCCCACATCTGGATTTTGATAAAAACAAGAGTATTTGGCTGAAAAGAAGTAGAGAGAAAAGTTGAGAAAAAGTTTACGTCAAATTTCTTTAAAATCAATAACTACCTTTTCATTAGAAAATCTCTTTTAATTAATAATTAAAACACATGTTAAAAGTCTTAATTGAAGGGATACACCACCAGCAACAAGTTGGTAAAATTTCTCCCTAAAGATTCTAAGAATTTCATCCTTTACAATTTAGTCACCTTTTAAAAATAGTTTTCAAAAATTACATTTTGGTCACCAACCAAAATGTCACCCTTCCAAATCCAATTTTCAAAAATTGACTTCACCAATATTTTTCATATATTTAAATATGATTTTTAACCATTTTCCATATTTCTATCTTGAAAATATTTATTCCCGAATTCGACTCAAATCTCTAACTCGGTCCATCAGACCGTCTAACTAGCCTTAAAACCGCTAGGCCTAAAATCCGAGCATTACAACTGTTGCGCGTAATAAGTGCTACGCAAATGTGCAAGTATACACGTCGCAAGTTATAGTATAAAAGATATCGTCTCCACAGGGATTGGTGCCACTTCAAGAATCTAGTCTCTTGCACTGTAAAAAGTAAAAACACAAGTAAAGGATTATAGAAGTTTTAACTAACAACTAATCTAGAAAGCAACTAAGTAAAAGAAAAGATGAATTCAATTGAGAGAGATAGGCTAGGTTATCGTGAGTTGAGGTGTGATAGCCGATTGGATTGTCTTGGTAAAAGAGTGCACGGGCAACTCAGTTGCCGTGGCGACTTGCACAACGGGGTTGCCTTGGCAACTAATTGATGGTTGCTTGGGCGACTAGTTGGGCAACTACTTGGGCGACTGGGCAGCAACTTCAAGGTTCGGCGGAGCGTTCTTCAATGGTTTCTTCTTATCCCTAAGTCGAAACTCTAGCTACTTGTGCATGCCTTGATAATACATCCCTGCGTGAATCAAGGGTGAACAACAACCAATCTTGCGCTCCTCTTAGCCGTTGAAATCCTTAACTTATTTCTAAGCCGGATTAATCTTCACCATCATTGGATTGCATAAAGATCATATTCATTCGTTTCTTGAATCTAACTCTCCCGATATTAGATAAATGGATGAAATCACGAGATCCTCTCCCAATTCACTCGCAAACAATAATAAGAATCAAGAATGAATAAACCTTGAAATAGAAAAGTGCAAACTCTTATTACCTAAACAAAAACCAATAGTTTCTCACAACCACAAAACACAATAACCATAGCCAAGTAAATTTAGTTCATGGCTAGGTTCCAAAGAAACACAAGATAAGCAATCCCTAGCATGAACCCAATCGAACAAGGAAGAAAAGATGAAGCTTGTCGAAAATTCCTTGCCCTAGATGCTTGCCGAAAATTCCCCTTGCTTCCTCTCTTGGAGTTGTCGAAATTCCCTCTTGCTCTCCCTTTTGGAATTGTCGAAATCTCCTTGATATTTATAGGGCTAGGCCAAAGTCCTTCTTTGAGGAGGAGTTTGAGTTGGAATTAAATTATCTTTAAAGAATATAATTCTTTATTATAATTTTATTCCTATTAGAACTTCTCCTATCCTCTTGGAATTTAATTCTTCTTTAATCTCTGCATGGCAATCAAATTCCTTTGGGCTTGGACCTTGCTCCATGTCATCTTGGGCTTGTAAAGTCATGGATTTCGACATCCATATTGCCTTTGGTCTTTGTCGACAAATGCCATGGCAACTCGGCTCGGCGTCTCCTTCATGCACCGCCTCGCAACTAGCTCGGCATATCCTTCATGCATTGCCACGCAACTAGCTCGGCATTGCTTTGGAAAGTGATCCTGCACATACACACAAAAACACACCAAAGCAGCATCTATTTCCACAAAAATCACCAAGTTATGTAATCAAGCTCAACGATTGAAGGAAACATGGATTAATGCATGAATGGCTAACTATGCAACTAATATGAGCCTAAGTCTAACAATAATATGAGTAAAAAGGGTAAGAAAAATAGTACTTTTGAACACTTATCACACCCCCAAACTCGAACTATTGCTTGTCCTCAAGCAATGCAAACTCATAATTACCGCCAAGACTTCAAATTTTCACAAACTTAGCTTTGAACTTGATTTCAATTCTCTGAACCGGGGCACAAAGTATGATTGGCTTTTTATTTTTCGGAAAACTGAGGAGTTACTCGGAATCAAACTATAATGCTTGTGAGTGTGTGCGGAGTTGTGTGCAAGTTGATTTTTCGGATTCTATGCAAACAATAGGTTTTCAAATTACTTCATTGGGTTCTTTTTAACATGTTTTAACTAGAGCCAATTTCGGGCACCTCTAGTGTTTTATTTTTAGTTTTCTTAAGTTAATTTAATCGACTAGAGCCGGTTTTTCAGCACCTCTAGTTAAAAAAATTTAACGCCTCCTAGAGCCGATTTGGGCACCTCTAGTGATCAATTTTTTTAGCATATGCTAGAGCCAATTTCGGGCACCTCTAGCATTCATCCAATTTTTATTCTAATCCCCAATTAGTTAATTATCAACCTAAGTTTACTAGAACTCCTTAAATCAATCAAACCACAACAGTGTTTCATCAAATTTAGCATCATAGTAAAATTCTAAGTTTTTCATGGTTATCCTAGAATAAAAATTCTATCAATTAAGTGCATTGGTAAAGTCATCATTGAATATTCATCAAATCTATGCAATTCTTGTTCCAATTAAAGGCATGGCAAGCAATTTATGTATCCTAAATGTAATGCTTAAGATTAATGTAACTAAACATGGTAATTACTAATAACAATCCCCCCCAAACTCGAGTGAGGCATTGTCCTCAATGCATGCATAAAAATAATGAAAAATAACAATAAAAATAAAAATGCATACGAGGACTTACTCCAAGAGTTCGTCATCGTAGATGATTAGTTTCCTTTTAGTTGGCGTCTTGATTTTCTTGCTTGAACGCTATGGTTGTTTTCTTGTTGCCGGTGGTGGAATCGATCCTCGTACGGGGTTGTCCTCATCATCCTTTTCATCAATGTCAATGGCTTTTCGCTTGGAGGATTCAATTGGTGTGGTTTTTATTGGTTCAATGGAGGACTCGTCCGAATCTGAAAAATCAGAAAATGATTCCGTAGGAGTTGATTCGGGCATAGGTGCTTTACCTTTGGCTTTTGCAGTGGTTGCCGTGGCATTGTCAGGGTTGGTTGCCGTGGTGTCTGCTTCCTTGGTTGCCGTGGCGACTGCTTCATTGGTTGCCGGGGCAAGAATCTCGGCGGGAAAGATTGGGAACGGCACATGATTGTCCGGGTACTTTTCTAGGATGACTTGGGTGATGGCATTGTTGTGCTCCTTCATTTACCGCATGAACATTAGTTGCCGATCTTGAATTTGCCTTAGGCGGCTTTCCAATGGGTGCATAAGTGCTTCAAAGTGTCCCGGGATTAATGGCCGAGTTGCCCTGGCGTTAGGTGCTTGGGCATTAGGGATTGGCGCGGCGGCAGGAGTTGCCGTGACAATTGGAAGCCTTGAAGAATCTCCCGGTGCCTCTCCCATTAGCTTTCGGATTAGTGCTTGATTCCAACCAGACTTGGGTAGGGCCTTTTCATCGGTGGACTCACTCGTGACATGCATCTCCTTGCAAAGATTAGAAATTAAGCAAGAGAAGAAAAGATAACCCTTATCTTTTGAGCTGCATACAAAAATCTCATCACAAATAATTTTTCCAATGTTAATGATGCGATTATGCAAAATAGAATGTATGAGCAAAAGACGTGGTATATCAACGGTAGTATTGTGTGTGGAGGGCATTAAAGAAGTTTTAACAAACTTATTCCATAGTTTTGCCTCGGGTTTAAGCCGAAGGCGATTTACCGTGCCCTTGTATTTACCGTCGTTCCAATGAGTTCCCGGTTGAGTGAGTTCTTGAAGCACTTTGTCGAGTTGCTTGGGATTGATTTGGTCAACGAAGGCTTGATGCTCGTCCTTCTCAATGTAAAGTCCGTAAAAGGTGTTGATGCTTTCGGGACTTATAAGTATGGCCTTGTCACGAACAAAAACATAAGGATTATCCGGGTTAGGTGAGTGAGCATAGAATTCTCTTACCCATGAGATGTTACCTTGTTCGGTTGATGGCAAAAGATTTGCCACTTTTGATGTGCAATCCTCTTGAAGATGAATGGTTCAAGGCCGAAATCTTGAGATCTGGAGTATTCAAAGCCTTGTTCTTCATGAATCTTCCGGCTTTCAAACTTGGATTGAAATCTTTCTTGAACCGCCGGTGTAGCAAACTTCTTGTATCTTGGTTCTTTGGAGGAACTTGGATGAACTAAAAGTTTAATCTTGGATGCCATGTATGATCTTGGTTGTGAGTAAAAACAAAGAAAAGAAAAGAAACTAAAAAGTTGCAAGATAGAAAGTAGGAATAGGTTAAGGGTGATGGGTTTTATAGAAAAGATAGGTGGGTGGGATTAGAGAAATCGAAAAAAGGGTTTAGGGTTTGGTAGGAATTTTCGACAAAGGGGTTTTGGTTAGGATGAATTGGAGGCTTTATATAAGCCTTAGATTCAGCCCATTAGTTTCCTTGTTGAAGATGTTTTCCTACTTGGTTTAGAATTCCTTCTTTATCTTGAACTTCCTTTCCTACAATTCAAAAACAAATCAAAGAAGGATTAAAATTAAAGATAAACTAATAAAGAAAATAAATAAAGATGTGTAATAGGATTCTTAGACTTGAAAAAAAAATCTATCCTAAAACTACTAGTAATCGGCAAAATAATAAAAAAAATCGGAAAAAAATGAAAAATAAATAATTAACTAATCGACAAAAACAAAAATAAAAATAAATAAAAATAAAAATATCAAAAGGGAGAGCATGCTCATGCATCTCCTAAATTGACCAGTTCCTTGTTACGTTCCACATGGGCACCATTGTAGTGCTTCAATCTTTGTCCATTAACTTTGAATTCATGGTTGTCAGAGATGGACTTGATTATCACGGCGCCATGGGAGAATGGTTTGACGACTTCAAATGGTCCCGACCATCTTGATTTCAGCTTTCCGGGAAAAGTTTTAGCCGAGAATTGAATAGGAGAACTAGTTGCCCCGGGCGTGAATTGTCGTGGCAATAGTTTCTTGTCATGCCATCGCTTTGTTTTCTCCTTGTAGATTCGTGCATTGTTATAGGCGAGTGCACGAAACTCTTCTATCTCATTGAGATCCATCAAGCGCTTTTGTCCGCACTTCCCAATCCATATTCACGGTCTTGATTGCCCAAGACGCCTTGTGCTCGATTTCCACCGGTAGATGACATGTTTTACCATAGACAAGCCGGAAGGGGACATACCTAATGGTGTTTTGAATGCAAAGCGATATGCCCAAAGTGCGTCATCTAGTCTTAATGACCAATCCTTCCTTGAGGGATTTACAACTTTCTCGAGTATTCCCTTCAACTCCCGGTTGAAAATTTCTGCTTGCCCGTTGGTTTGTGGGTGATATGCCGTGGCGATCTTGTGTGATATGCCGAGCGTTGCAACATCTTGGCAATTAGTCCATTGTCAAAATGCTTGCCCCGTCGTTGATAATTGTTCTCGGCATCCCAAACCGTAAATATGTTTTTCTCAGCAGAATCGTTGCATGGTCTTGGAATCGCTGTTGGGAACTGCAGCTGCCTCTACCCATTTAGACACATAGTCGATCGCGAGTAAGATGTAGAGGTTGCCGAATGAAGATGGGAAAGGTCCCATAAAATCGATCCCCATACATCGAACAGTTCCACCTCGATGATGTTCGAGTGACATCTCATGTCGCCTAGAGATATTGCCCGTCCTCCCTCCGCAACGATCACATTGCTTGTAAAAGTCTTGGGCATCTTTGTACAATGTTGGCCAATACAAACCGGATTGCAAGACTTTGGCCGCAGTACGAGTTCCTCCAAAATGTCCTCCATAGGGTGAAGAATGGCATTGCCGGAGTACATTCTGTTGCTCTTCTTCAGGGACACATCGGCGTATAACCTGATCTGCACATTGTTTAAACAAAAGAGGCTCGTCCCAAAAGTAATGCTTAGCATCATGGCGGAACCGCTTCTTCCCTTGGTGAGTAATGCCATACGGAAAAATACCACAAACAAGGAAGTTAACTAAATCTGCGTACCAGGGTATTGCCGAGGCATGTGCTGCCTTAGTGTCTGCTCCCAAAATTGCCGAGGCGTGTGCGTCAAAGACTGCTGCGGCGTCGAGAGTTGCCGAGGCGTGTGCATCCATGGTTGCCGAGACGTCATAGGTTGCCGAGGCATCAAGGGTTGCCGAGGCGTTGAGGGTTGTCGAGGCAATTAGAATTTGTTCATCCGGGAATGCATCGCATATCTCTAGATCTGCGTCCTCCTCCCTATTGCGTTCCAAACGTGATAAGTGATCGGCCACTTGATTTTCTGTTCCTTTCCTGTCCCCAATTTCAATATCAAATTCTTGTAAAAGTAATATCCAACGAATCAAACGAGGTTTAACATCTTTTTTAGCAAATAAGTATTTGATTGCCGAATGGTTCGTATGAACAATTACCTTTGTACCAATTAAATAGGATCGGAACTTGTCAAATGCAAAAACTACAGCTAGTAACTCTTTCTCCGTTGTTGTGTAATTCACTTGAGCATCATTAAGAGTTTTACTAGCGTAGTATATCACATGGAATGTCTTACCTGCGTTGGCCTAGGACTGCTCCTACCGCAAATCACTTGCATCACACATGAGCTCAAAAGGTAGCGTCCAATCTGGTGGAACGACAATGGGTGCCGAGGCAAGCTTTTTCTTTAGGGTTTCGAATGCTTGAGTGTAAGAATCATCAAAATCGAAGACTTTATCCTGTTCAAGCAGATTACACAAAGGTTTAGTGATTTTAGAAAAATTATGAATGAACCTCCTGTAAAAACCTCGCATGTCCGAGAAAACTTCAATTCCTTTAACCGAATTTGGTGGGGTAATCTCTCGATCACGTCCACCTTGGCTTTGTCTACTTCAATTCCCTTGGATGAAATCTTATGGCCGAGCACTATTCCTTCATCTACCATAAAGTGGCATTTCTCCCAATTGAGGACTAAATCCGTTTCTTCGCATCTTGCCAACACCCTCTCTAAATTGCCGAGACAAAAGTCGGTCATTACAAAACCGAAAAATCATCCATGAAAATCTCAAGGAAGTCTTCGACCATTTCTGAAAAGAGCGCCATCATGCATCTTTGGAAGGTTACCGGGCGTTACACAATCCGAACGGCATCCTTCGGAAGGCATAAGTACCGTAGGGCATGTGAAGGTTGTCTTTTCTTGATCTTCTCCAGTGCTATGGCAATCTGATTGTAACCTGAATAACCATCAAGAAAACAAGAAAAGGGGTTACCCGCAAGACGGGTCAAGCATTTGATCAATAAAGGGTAATGGGAAGTGATCTTTCCTAGTGGCTTTGTTTAGCTTTCGATAGTCCATACAAACCCTCCAACCGGTCATAGTCCTGGTTGGGATAAGTTCATTATTTTCATTGCTTACCACTTGTTATACCTCCCTTTTTCGGCACACATTGTACCGGACTTACCCACGCACTATCGGAGATAGGGTATATAATGCTGTCGTCAAGCCACTTGATGATTTCTTTCATTACAACCCCTTTCATGGCATGATTCAGTCTCCTTTGGGCCTCAATTGAAGGTTTGTGATCATCTTCCAACAAGATCTTGTGCATGCACACCGCCGGCTAATTCCCTTCAAGTCGGCAATTGTCCACCCTATTGCCTTTTTATGTAGCTTCAACATGTTGATCAGCTTCTTTTCTCGCTCAGCTGTAACTTAGAGGAAATAATTACGGTAATGTATTATCGATCCCTAAGTATACATATTTCATTTGCTCGCAATTGCTTCAACTCAAGAATTGGTGGATTTTCGATAGAGGGTTTTTCGATCTTACCTTCCTTACCCGAGTAGTCCAAATGGTTCAAAGTATGTACCTGGTCGATTGACTAGCCAATTTGCCTCTTCTGGTTGTTCCTCATCGACCGGTTCTTCATACTCCTCATGTTCCTCGTGTTTGGCAATGTAGTTGCTGAGGCAACTAAATTCTTCATCGAAGTTAAACTCTGCCGTGGCATGTAGTAGTTGGCATTCTTCTGGATCATCTGCATGCCTTAGTGTTTGGAACACATTTAGTTTTACCTGCTGGTCATTCACCCTCATTGTGAGTTCTCCCTTTTCAACATCAATCAAAGTTCTCCTTGTCGCTAGGAATGGTCTCCCGAGAATGATAGGTGCATGCTCATCTGCTTCACAATCCAAAATAATAAAGTCAGCGGGAAAAATGAATTTATCAACTTTACCCAAGATGTCCTCGATTTTTCCCTCGGATGCACATAGGATCTGGCTCGGCTAGCTGCAGCATAATCATTGTAGGTCTTGCCTTCCCGATTCCTAGTTTCGAAAACCGATTTATGCATCAAGTTTATGCTAGCCCCTAGGTCGCATAGTGCTTTCCCGACATAGTGATTTCCAATAGAACAGGGTATTGTGAAACTTCCGGGATCCTTCAACTTGGGCGGCATGCGATTGTGCAACATTGCCATGCATCCTTCTGTTGCGGCAACTGTTTCAAACTCTCCTAGCCTTGTTCTTTTGGACACAATGTCTTTAAGGAACTTGGCATAGTTTGGCATTTGTTCAATTGCTTCCACCAATGGCAAGTTGATGTGGACTTGCTTTAGGATATCAAGAAACTTCTTGAATTGGTATTCTTGCTTTTGTCGCTTCAACCTTTGTGGGAATGGTGGTGGAAGTCGGATATCTTCGATCTTCTCATTGGTTTGAAACCTGATTGACGGTATTGCCGGGACATCTGGAGTTGCCGAGGCATTATCAACTGGGGTTGCCGAGGCATGCTTATCGCAAGTTGCCGAGGCGTCATCGGTTGCCGAGGCATGCTTATTGCCGGTTGCCGCCGCAATTCTGGTTCAAAGATCCGAGACTTTGCCGCTAGGTTCGTCTTGATCTTTTTGTGGAGTTTTGTTTGACGAGCGGGTTTGAATCTCTCTAAGTTGTTGGCCACTTCGGTGGTGATTGCCTTACATTGCTCATGGTCGTTCCTCTTGCGACTTGATGATCGCTAGGTAAACCTCCTTGTGGTCTAGTGTTCGATTTTGAGTAAACCGTCCGACTTGATTTTCCAATGATTTGATTGTCGCCTATTGGTTTTGCAATCTCATCTCGGTCCTGTTAATAAAAGCATCAGTTCTTTTTATGAAATTACTATTCTCAGCCATATAAGATTCAGTTTTCATCATAAAAGCATTTAGAGAATTTTCCAAAGAACTGGATGTTGTCGGTTGTTGCCGCGGCATCCGCTGTCGTGGCATATTCTCGCTGAATCCCGATGCTTGTGCATTCTGATTGTTCTGGTTTAGAGCATTGTTGGGATTACTCCATGAAAAATTCGGGTGCTTCTTCCAAGTTGGATTGTATGTATTTGACATCATGTTGTTGCCCCGATTGTAATTCCCCACATAGAAGCTAGATTCCGGATTCTGCATACATTCAGAAGAATTATGGTTATCGCCACATAACTCACAAAAAGAATCCATTACCTTGACTTCATGTGTGTTGTTTGGTTTTTGCATGTTCTGGACCATCTTGGTTAAAGCGGCCAATTGTGCCGAAATTGAATCTGATGATCCTAGTTCATGTATTGTGGCTTGGTGTCTAACTCCTCCTCTTCTAGTAGATGGGAATTGATAATCATTCTTGGTCAGCCTGTTTAAGATTTGCATTGCTTCTTCCGCGACTTATCTAGGAGTATGCCGTTTGCCGAGGCGTCTAGCATCATCCTTGTTGGTGTATTCACGGCATTGTAAAACATTGTCACTTGAGTCCACACCGGGAATCCGTGTAAAGGGCATTTGTGTAGAAGTTCTCTATATCGCTCCCAAGCCTCGTACATGGATTCATCATCCGCCTGCCGAAAAAGAAGTAATGTCGTTACGGCTTATCGCTTAAATTTGTAGGATTAAATCTAGCAAGGAAATCACGACAAAGATCAGTCTAAGATGCTATGGATCCGGCAGAATGCTATTTAGCCATGCTTTCGCCCTATCCTCGGTGAATAGGGGAATAATCTTAATCGTAAGACATCGTGGGTGACTCCGTGTATCTTGAACGATTTGCAAATCTCGAGGAAAGATTTCAGATGTTGTCGTGCATCTTCGATTCTTTGAGCCGCCAAATTGACCTATTGTGTTGATCATATTAAACATTATCGGTTTCAACTCAAAGTGGTCGGCTTCAATTTCGGGTGCGACAACTCCCGGGGTTGAGTCCATCAAGATCTTCTTCAAGATAGTCTCGAATAGTTCTGTTTCGTGCAAGAATCACTCCTCCTCCCGCTCGAACATCTTGATTAATATTGCCGTCTTGATTTGCCATTGCTTCTCTTATCCTTCGCCTAAGTCTTTGTAAGGTTCGTTCGATTTCTAGATCAAAGGGATATTCGGTGAAGTCGGTCTCGCCGGTCATATACCAATGCAAAACCAAAGTTTGTTAGCCCTTTGAATTTTAAACAAGAAAAGTAAAAAGAAAGTGCAAGAAAGTAAAAACAAAGTCGCTATTGCCAATCCCGACAACGGCGCCAAAAAACTTGTTGCGCGTAATAAGTGCTACACGCAATGTGCAAGTATACACGTCGCAAGTTATAGTATAAAAGATATCGTCTCCACAGGGAATGGTGCCACTTCAAGAATCTAGTCTCTTGCACTGTAAAAAGTAAAAACACAAGTAAAGGATTATAGAAGTTTTAACTAACAACTAATCTAGAAAGCAACTAAGTAAAAGAAAAGATGAATTCAATTGAGAGAGATAGGCTAGGTTATCGTGAGTTGAGGTGTGATAGCCGATTGGATTGTCTTGGTAAAAGAGTGCACGGGCAACTCAGTTGCCGTGGCGACTTGCACAACGGGGTTGCCTTGGCAACTAATTGATGGTTGCTTGGGCGACTAGTTGGGAAACTACTTGGGCGACTGGGCAGCAACTTCAAGGTTCGGCGGAGCGTTCTTCAATGGTTTCTTCTTATCCCTAAGTCAAAACTCTAGCTACTTGTGCATGCCTTGATAATACATCCCTGCGTGAATCAAGGGTGAACAACAACCAATCTTGCGCTCCTCTTAGCCGTTGAAATCCTTAACTTATTCCTAAGCCGGATTAATCTTCACCATCATTGGATTGCATAAAGATCATATTCATTCGTTTCTTGAATCTAACTCTCCCGATATTAGATAAATGGATGAAATCACGAGATCCTCTCCCAATTCACTGCAAAACAATAATAAGAATCAAGAATGAATAAACCTTGAAATAGAAAAGTGCAAACTCTTATTACCTAAACAAAAAACCAATAGTTTCTCACAACCACAAAACACAATAACCATAGCCAAGTAAATTTAGTTCATGGCTAGGTTCCAAAGAAACACAAGATAAGCAATCCCTAGCATGAACCCAATCGAACAAGGAAGAAAAGATGAAGCTTGTCGAAAATTCCTTGCCCTAGATGCTTGCTTAAAAATCCCTTGCTTCCTCTCTCTGGAGTTGTCGAAATTCCCTCTTGCTCTCCCTTTTGGAATTGTCGAAATCTCCTTGATATTTATAGGGCTAGGCCAAAGTCCTTCTTTGAGGAGGAGTTTGAGTTGGAATTAAATTATCTTTAAAGAATATAATTCTTTATTATAATTTTATTCCTATTAGAACTTCTCCTATCCTCTTGGAATTTAATTCTTCTTTAATCTCTGCATGGCAATCAAATTCCTTTGGGCTTGGACCTTGCTCCATGTCATCTTGGGCTTGTAAAGTCATGGATTTCGACATCCATATTGCCTTTGGTCTTTGTCGACAAATGCCATGGCAACTGGCTCGGCGTCTCCTTCATGCACTGCCCTGGCAACTAGCTCGGCATATCCTTCATGCATTGCCCTGGCAACTAGCTCAGCATTGCTTTGGCAAGTGATCCTGCACATACACACAAAAACACACCAAAGCAGCATCTATTTCCACAAAAATCACCAAGTTATGTAATCAAGCTCAACGATTGAAGGAAACATGGGTTAATGCATGAATGGCTAACTATGCAACTAATATGAGCCTAAGTCTAACAATAATATGAGTAAAAAGGGTAAGAAAAATAGTACTTTTGAACACTTATCAACAACTCTCCCCCACTTTTGTCCTCGAAATTTACCTGGAGGAAACAGATGCGAAAACTGTTTCAACATACCCGTTTTGCTTTCCAACGTGGCCTCCTCAACACCGCAGTGCCTCCACAACACCTTAACAAGCTCAACCGTCCTGCCACGCAAAATCTTACTGCTGGTGTCAAGGATCTCAACCGATTTCTCATCATAAGATAAATCCGACCTCAGCTCAATATCTTCCACCGGTATAACATGCGATGGATTCGACTGATACCTCCGCCACATCGACACATAAAACACATCATGAATACTCTTTAACTCAGGAGGTAAGCTCAAACGATAAGAAATTAGACCCATACGCTCAATAATCTCATATGAACCAATAAACCTCGGGCTAAGATTCCCTTTTCGCCCAAAATGAATCACCTTCTTCCAAGGTGACACCTTCAAAAACACGCGATCACCCACAACATATTCTATATCCTTGTGCTTCAAATCCGAGTAGGAGTTCTGATGATCCGAAGTCGTATTCAAGCGCTCACATACCAATTTCACTTTTTCATTGGTGTTGCTGAGATATTTGTTTTGATATAATAATTGAAAAATAGTTTTGGACTAATTTGAAAAGATTTCAAAAATGATTTTAAGTCCAAACAACTTGAAAATAAGTTTGAGAAGTTTTTGAGAGGTTTTGGAAATGTTTTGAATGTTTTAAATAAGCCAAAATGTTGTTTTCAACACAGGCATACCCCGTATCGATACGGTTTAAGGGTTTCAACTATAGTGATTTTCCACAATCAAAAAATCGTACCGATACGGGTAGGGTCGTACTGATACGCAAGTACGGGTACCAATCCCATTCTCAACCTTTCTAACAGCTATTTCCCAAAGACTATTTAAATTACAGGGCGTACCAAAACAGACCAGCCCGTACAGATACGGTTTGCAAAACAAACAGAGGTGTACCGATACGGTTTGCAAACAAATCAATGTGTTTCGATACGGTTAGCAAGACTGGGTGTAACGGCTAGTTCCCATACCGATACGGCTACTCGCGTATCGATACGGTTAGGCAGCTAGAGACTTAACGGCTAGTTCTCAAGAAGGACGTATCGATACGGGTAACCATGTATCGATACGGACAGCTGCAGAACTGCATTAATTGCGGGAAATAAAGGCTCCAATGGCTCTAATTCAATCACAACGATCTCTAATAGCTAGGAACTCATTTGGGAGTATAAAAGGGACCTTCAAGCTTCAGCAACAACAAATGCTTGAATTGTCAACAACATTATGATGCCAAAATTGTCTTAGGGCTTTTAATTCATATTCTTTGTATAAACAACACTTGTGAGCTTTAATTTTTATATTTGCTCAAGTGTTTAGGTTTGGGTGAGTGAGCTTAATTGTGCAAACATCTACCTTGTAAGGGATTTCTTGTTTGCTTTGTTTTCTTTTCTCTTGTAAAGAGGGTTTACTCAAGCTTTGGGGTAGAAGCTTTGAGTTTGTAAAGGGTTGCCTCCTAAGCCTAGAAAAGGGGAAGAAATTCAAGAGTGAATTTGGAAATCCTTAGTGAGGAAGCTAAGGTAGTGGATGTAGGTTTTGGTTAGAAAGTCGAACCACTCTAAATCATCGTGTTAATTTTTTTATGTTTTTGCTTCCACCACAAACACCCAAAAATCAATCTTCTCCACACTTGGCAACCACAACGATTGAAGGATATCGAGCACTTTAATCGAGAAAGTCTAACAATCGAGAAGGTCTAACAACCTATTGAGATGTTCTGGAAGCTCGATCAACAAACAAGTCAACCGGAGATAAATGACGCAATCTATCGACAAGCCACCTTTCTTTAACGAAACCAACTATGCCTATTGGAAGACTAGAATGATGTTCTTCATCAAGGCCAAAGATTACAAGCTTTGGGACGTTGTTGAAGATGGTCCATACGTACCACAAAGATGCAAAGTGGAATGGAATGCGGATGATCGCAAAAAGATGGAGCTAAATTGCAAGGCTTTACACATTCTCTTTTGTGCATTTAGCCCCAATATCTATGAGAACATGCCTTCTTGTGAGGATGCCAAAGAAGTTTGGGACAAGCTTGAAGTCATGTACGAGGGAAAAAATGAAGTAAAGGAGACCAAAATCGGTCTTCTCAACCTTGAGTATGAGAAATTCAAGATGGAACTGGAAGAGGACATCACAAAAATGTTCGATAGATTCTCCACCATCACCAATGGACTCAAAGGATATGGAGAAATCATTTTTGAAGAAAAACTTGTGCGAAAGCTTATCTATTCTCTTTCTGAGTCATAAGACTCAAAGAAGACCGCCATCAGCGAAGCCAAAAATCTCAAAGTTCTAAATCTAGATGAGCTCATAGGGTCACTTCTCACTCATGAAATCATGAAGAAAGGAAAAGAAAAGGAGAATAAAAAGGAAGAGATAAAGAAGATGGGGAAGAAGAAAATCATGGAGCTAGGTATTAATGTGAATGTCATTGCTCTTGAATCCTCCAAAAGCCACCAAGATGAATCAAGTGAGGAGGAAAATGAAGATGAAGAGATAGCCTATCTCTTTAAGGAATTTACTCGATTGATGAAGAGCAACAAAGAAGAATCCAAACATGAATCGAAGAAGAAGATGGTGGATTCCCCCAAGTGCTCAAAAGGCAAAGAGACGAGGCACACCAAATACGATTGCCCTCGCTTCAACAAAAAGGGATCATCATCAAAGAAAGCATATGTGGCTACATGGAGTGATGAAGACTCCACCGATGAAGATGAGATAGCCTACCTATGCTTGATGGCCCTCCAAGAGGGAGAGGTAGCTTCTAACTCATCTATTTCAAATTCTTATACTTTTGATGAGTTGCAAGATGCCTATGATAAATTGGTTTTTGAATTCAAAGTCTCATTTTCTAAAAACAAAAAGTTAATTTCTAAATTGAAAAATGAAAATGATTTGCTTGTGAAAACCATTTTGGAATTTGAAGCAAAAATCAAAGATTTTGAATTTAAAGTTTTAAATTTACAAAATTTGCTTCAAAATTTAGAAAAAGATCATCAAATGGAAGTAGATGATCTTAAGAAAGAAAAAAGATTTGATTTCCAAAGAGCTTGAAATGAAAAACGATTTGGGAAAATCAATTTTTTATGTGAGACAATCTAGTGCCCCTAGATTTGTAAATGGAAAATGTTTTAGAAGTATTTGGGTTCCAAAAGGATTAAGTACTTCACATAAAAAGGATGAAATTGAAAAATGGATTCCTAAGGGGACAAAGTTATGTGCTACTAATGTCTATGGATCCAAAGCAATTTGGATACCAAAATATTTGTGATTGTCTTTTTGTAGGTGTGATGGAGCCTTGATCAACAAGTGACAAGATTAAGGGGGAGCTCTATACACACAAAGGATGAACACTTGAAGAAGGAAGGCCTCACATCCTCCCTTTGATTCAAGTATGGTAAAATTAGTTGAATTTTATTTTAATTTGATTTGTTTATTTTAATTCAACTAGTTTATCATATACGTTGGACTAACCATATGAATGATGCTTGAGTAAGGGGGAGCCAATTTTTTTAAAAAAACTTATTTTTTTCAAAATGTTTTTATTTGAAACTCTAAATTATTATGAACTTAAAAGTTTTCAAACTTTGGTTTGAACCATTTTTTATATAACAAAAAGGGGGAGAATGTTTTGAAAAATTGAAATTTTCAAATGAATAAGGGAGAGCTTATAAGATTTTCATCATTAAAACTCTTATTCAAATCTTATTTTTACTAAGGGGGAGAATATCAAAAACAAATTTTCAAGTTGGTTTTATTATATCAAAAAAGGGGAGATTGTTGAGATGTTTGTTTTGATATAATAATTGAAAAATAGTTTTGGACTAAATTGAAAAGATTTCAAAAATGATTTTAAGTCTAAACAACTTAAATAAGTTTGAGAAGTTTTTGAGAGGTTTTGGAAATGTTTTGAATGTTTTAAAGAAGCCAAAATGTTGTTTTCAACACGGCGTACCGATACAGTATACCCCGTATCGATACGGTTTAAGGGTTTCAACTACAGTGATTTTCTAGAATCGAAAAACCATACCGATACGCCCTTAGGCGTACCGATATGGGTAGGTTCGTACCGATCCACAAGTACGCGTATCGATCCCATTCTCAACCTCCCCAACGGCTATTTCCCAACGACTATTTAAATTACAGGGCATACCGAAATAGACCAGCCCGTACCGATACGGTTTGCAAAACAAACAGAGGCGTACCGATACGGTTTGCAAACAAATCAAGGTGTTTCGATACGGTTAGCAAGACTGGGCGTAACGGCTAGTTCCCGTACCGATACCGCTACTCGCGTATCGATACGGTTAGCCAGCTAAGGATTTAACAGCTAGTTCTCAAAAATGGCGTATCGATACGGGTAACCGTGTATTGATACGGACAGCTACAGAACTGCATTAATTGCAGGAAATAGAGGCTCCAACAGCTCCAATTCAATCCCAACGGTCTCCAACGGCTAGGAACTCATTGGGAGTATAAAAGTGACCTTCAAGCTTCAGCAACAACAAATGCTTCAATTGTCAACAACATTATGATGCCAAAATTCTCTTAGGGCTTTTAATTCATATTCTTTGTATAAACAACACTTGTGAGCTTCAATTGTTATATTTGCTCAAGTGTTTAGGTTTGGGTGAGTGAGCTTAATTGTGAAAACATCTACCTTGTGAGGGATTTCTTGTTTGCTTTGTTTTTTTTTCTCTTGTAAAGAGGGTTTACTCAAGCTTTGGGGTAGAAGCTTTGAGTGTGTAAAGGGTTGCTTCCTATGCCTAGAAAAGGGGAAGAAATTCAAGAGTGAATTTGGAAATCCTTAGTGAGGAAGCTAAGGTAATGGATGTAGGTTTTGGTTAGAAAGCCGAAACACTCTAAATCATCGTGTTAATTTTTCTATCTTATTGCTTCCACCACAAACACCCAAAAATCAATCTTCTCCACACTTGGCAAGCACAACAGTTGAAGGATATCGAGCACTTTAGGTGTCTTTCAACACATCAGACATCGAAATGTATTTTTCTCCAACCTCATCCCAACACAACGGTGTATGACACTTTCTACCATACAAAACCTTGTACGATGCCATCTGTATACTAGCCTGATAACTGTTATTATAAGCAAACTCCACCAAAGGCAACTGTTTTTCCCATGTTCCTTGGAACTCAATGATACAATATCTCAACATATCCTCCAAGACCTGAATCACACGCTCCGACTGACCATCCGTCTGAGATGATTCGAAGTACTGAAATTCAACCGTGTTCCTAAAGCATGATGCAAACACTCCCAAAACCTTGTTGTAAAGCACGGATCCCTATCCGAAACTATAGATTTGGGCACCCCATACAAACGCACAATCTCAAAGATGTACAGATCGGCCAACTTATTCAAGGTATACGTCATATGTACTGGCACAAAATGCGCACACTTCGTAAACCGATCAATAATCACCCAAATGGAATCTTTTTTGGTTGGAGACAAAGGCAACCCAGACACAAAATCCATAGTGATTTTCCCATTTCTATTTCGGTATCCTCAACGACTGTAGCAACCTGGAAGAAAACTGGTGCTCTGCCTTTACTCGTTGGCATACCATGCATCGAGCCACAATATCAACAACATCTTTCTTCAAACCAACCCCATCATCATTAAAATAAAAATCCGTATGACTTCCATCCATGATATCCTTCGCATGCGGTGCCAAACTTTCATCATGCAGTTGCTTCACTTTAATCAACTGTGATAAGTATGGTTTTACTTGCAACTCAGCCAACAACCCACCGTCATGAGTCACACTCAACCTAGCAAATATAACCCTCAACTCAACAACAGCTTTTCTACTCAAAGCATCAGCCACAATGTTAGCTTTACCCGAGTGATACTCGATGGTAAGGTCATAATCTTTAAGCAACTCCAACCATCTTCGTTGCCTAAGATTTAACTCCTTCTGCAATATAAGATACTTCAAACTCTTATGATCCGTATAAACTACACACTTCTCACCATAAAGGTAATGCCTTCAGATTTTTAAGGCAAAAACGACTGTGGCAAGTTCAAGATCATGAGTAAGGTAATCACGTTCATGCACCTTCAACTGTCTGGATGCATAGGCAACTATCTTACCCTCCTGCATCAACACGCAACCGAGCCCAACATAGGACACATCACTGTAGACAACAAGCTCTTTCCCTGATTCTGGCTGAATCAAGACTGGAGCACGTGTCAAAGCTTCCTTCAACCTTTCAAAAGCCCATTGCCTATGCAGCTATACTGGAGAACCCATCAACAAACCTACGGTAATAACCAGCTAACCCTAGGAAACTTCGAACCTCTGACATAGAATTAGGCGTTTTCCAACTCATCATAGCCTCTATTTTGTACGGATCAACACGAATCCCTTGGCCGACACCACATTCCCGAGGAAAACAACCTCGCTAAGCCAAAACTCACACTTGCTTAACTTGGCATAAAGCTGATTAGCCATCAACGTTTGAAGCACAATCCGCAAATGCCTATCATGATCCTTTTCTGTACAAGAGTACACAAGAATATCATCGATAAACACAACCACAAATTGATCCAAAAACTCATGGAACACCCAATTCATCATGTCTATGAAAGCAATCGGTGCATTGGTCAAACCAAACAGCATCACCAAAAACTCATAATACATGTACCTCGTACGAAAAGCTGTATTGGGCACATCCACATCCTTCACATTCAATTGATAGTACCCAGACCTCAAATCTGTAATGGAGAACATAAAAGCACCCATAAACTGATCAAACAGATCATCAATCCGCGGCAAATGATACTTATTCTTTATCGTCAACTTGTTCAGTTGCTGATAATCTATACATATCCGTAACGTACCATCCTTATTTTTTACAAACAACACCGGTGCACCCCACAGTGAAATACTCGGTCTAATAAAACCTTGATCTAGCAACTCTTGCAGTTGCATTTTCAACTCCTTCGGGGCCATATGATATGGAACAATTGACACGGGTGCTATATCCGTATAAACCTTAATGCCAAACTCTACCTCCCGATCTGGTGCCAACCCCGAAAACTCTTTCAGAAAAACACCCAGAAACTCGCATACCATACGAATATCCTGCACCCCCAACTCCTTCGAACCAAGATTCATAACATAGGCTAAGAAAGCCTCACATCCGGAATCCGTCACTCGTCTCACTTCTAAAGTCGAACAATATTAGACAAGAACATAGCATTATCACCCACAACCACCACCTCGAAATCATCTGACAACCTCAGGGATATCCGTTTGGTATCAAAATCTACCATAACCCTATGCTCAGTCAATCAATCCATCCAAAAAATAACATCAAAACTGTGGAATGGAAACTCCATCAAATCCACGTCAAATACATGTACCTGAACCATTAGCGGACATCAACGATACAACTTTTTAACCACAAGTGTCTCCCAATGAGATCTGGTCACTCTAACACCCACATTAAGAATTTTAACCGGCATATCAAGCAAGTGTGCATGCTCACTCAGGATATATGAATGAGTAGAACCAGAATCAACCAATGAATACAATGACAAAGACTGTAAAGAAAATGTACATGCAATCACGTCAGAGTCATTGTGGCCCTCACGGTGCACATACACTCTAGCTGGTCCACCTCCCTCAGGCTGGATAGCAACTGTATGAGCCAAAGTCCTCTGCCCATCATCCCTGCGCTGAAACTGACCACGGCCTCCCTGTAGAGTAACAACAGGTGCAGCACCCTACCCACCTTCAACTAACAAAGGACAATCACGCCTCAGATGGTCTCCAGACCCACAACTTCAACAAGCATTAGCCACAATATCCGTAAGTGCCTGACCCTCTCTGGCCAAATGTGGACAATCTCACCTCAGATGATCACGTGACCCGCAGACCCAACAAGTATTATACGGAACTCTAACCTAGGTACTTTTCCCTTGCGCTCCATGCCCAACGACACATCCATTGCGTCTCTGATCAGTGTGATACCTCCTATCACGGTGTCTCTTGGCTTGACCACCACCAAAGCTAGGATCTGCCACCCTCTTACCAGAGCTAAAGCCTCGAGACCCAGAAGCCAAACCAAGATTCTGCTCGATATCCTTGGCTCGCGTAACCAATACGTCAAAATCTGTATAATCAGCAATAAGTATGTATGTTTTAACCTCCTACACAATCGTTGTCGCTCGCCAGGAACTAATTCAGGTGCATACTGGCTTAACCTTACAAACTGTATCTCGTACTCAGAAACAGACATACCGCCCTACACTAGAGCCATAAACTCTCTCTTCATTTTGTCTAGATACAGGACCCCATGTACCTTTTTTGAAAAGCTTCATAAAAAAACTCCTAGGTTATATCCTCAAATTCCATCCTAGCTATCACAGTGGACCACCAGCTATAGGCATCTTTCTACAACAAGGACACAACACAACCCAACTTACGGGCATCCGTACAACCCATCTAACCCAGTATCTTCTCTGTACTGGCTAACCAATCCTCATAAGCCTCTGGTGCTAGACCATGGAACTCAACTCTGCCCAGACTGTGAAGACACTCTAACGGCAAACCCGTCTGTCCAACCACTGGTGTTGGAACATGAACACCAGCAAATGCTACCTAAAATGCATCGATCATGGCCTGAATCAACGACGCCATGTCACCCATCCCTGGCCCAGCTGGTACATGTGGTACTTACTCCACTTCTACAGGTGGATTAGGTGGGGATGGCGGTAACCCCTTAGGAGGTACGACATCCTTCTCAGCTCCCTACCCAATGGCAGCAGTAATCGTACCAGATCGTAACTCTTCTCTCAGTCCCATCTTGCTAAAAATATATCTAAGGTATGATATTTTACCAAAAACAAAACAATCAAGCCAGATTTAGCAAGGATCCAAGACTTTCTTTTCAAATCCAAAACATTTAAGACTATAATAATAAGGCAGTGGGTTTCCCAAATTTCCCCCCAACATAGCATAAAGCAATCAACGTGCATAGCACAGTCACCGTGTATAAAAAACAACGGATTACAACTCACAACAACAATACAACAACCATACCAACTCTCAATTATCGCAAACCTATCTCTGATACCACCGAATGTAACCCCCTCGACCTGGCCTAGTCGCAAGATCGAACCGAGCGAGCCACATTAGGTTTACCGAGGTATATCGTGAAGAAAAAACTCGAAACACGTCCATTTTTTTCCTTTTATCTTAACTAGATGCAAAATTATTATCCTAAGTATTTATGCTGACCACAAGTGAAAACTCAACTCAATCGGGCATCGAATCAACATCCAATTGGTGTACAATTACAATTTAGGGACTAAATTGCAATTTTGAAAAATTACAAAAAAAACCTTTCCTATTTTTATGTTACCAACCTTCAATTAATCAGGTTTCATGCATGCATGTTGAATTTCAGCTCAAAATGATCATCCATACTCATTCAATTGCATCCTCAAAAATCAGGGACTGAAACGCAAGAAAACAGAACTTCAAAACATTCAAATAACTGAATTAACAGTAGCCGTATTGGTACACTTAGACGCGTATTGGTACGATATTGCTATTCCAAAAACCCTAAATTATAGTAGCCAAAACTCATTTCGATACGCCATCGAGTACCGATATGCCCTGCCTTTTACACTTACCCCGTACCGAAAGGCTTACCCGTATCGAAAACACTTGCCTGTGTTTTGATACGCTAAGCCTGAAATGGCTTACATGTACCGAGATAGGGATACGTGTACCGATACACCTAGACATGAAATGTCCTCTTTTGCTAGTTTAACATGTTTTCAAACATACCAAAACACCCTAACATGTTTCTAACATGAATCCAACACATTCAAGAGATAAACCACAACAAAAAATTACAGATTCATCAACCATTCACGGCATCATACCTCAAATGTAAATCTAGATGCATGTTTCCTAGGAATCAAGCCAAGAAAAGGATGAAATCTTAAACCATCACCACAAACAATCCATAATGGCCAATTACAAACCAAGAGCAGAAAAATGACATTGCTCAAACAGGGAGTTTAACAAAACACCTCCCAAAACAACAACAGAAACCCCATTGCCCTTATTACTTATAGTCTAAATCAAAATATACTTTTAGTATCAAGTCTTTGACGATTCTTTGCTTCCTTGTTTCCTTCAAAACTTTAATTCTCTGCATTGATGGACAAAAAGAGCGTAAGCACACTAGGCTTAGCGAGGAGTGCTAAGAAATAGCACACCATCAATGCATTTAAAAACATTCTCAACAACACATTAAAATCTCATTTCAATCATCTTTTAAACATCATTTAAAACATTATTCAAAATATCATGCCTTAAAAACCATGCACTAAACACTTTCAAAAAACCAGGACATTAAACTATATGCAACATGTGTCATTAACCAACAACAAATCCCATTGCTAAACCTCAATTTAAGCTTTCCCATGCATAACAAACCATATTCAAAGCTTAAAGAGTAAACATGTATAAATCACATTATACAACATATACCATTACATGACACATCCACAATTATATTGACTTACAAGTGATTATTAACCAAGTTCCGTTAACAAAATAGTTCATTGGATACACGGATTCAATAAGTGTCCTCACAACACTTTAAGCTATCTCAACCGGAATAGCGATACAATCACAATTGCGATACATTACAACTGGGTACACTTACAACCCACGGGGACACCAACCCTAACCCTCTATTAGATGCTTAATCCATTAATGGGAGTTTACGGTACCATATAACCCCTCGACCGTTAGGGTACTTGGATGGAGAATTCGGTATACCGTATTAAACCCCTCGACATCCAAGGTGACTCTTTACAGTGCACTATCAATCCTATGACAGGCCAACTATATTCGATAATATTTTTAAACCACATCACTTGCCAATTAATTAATAATTTACCATAAACCTCACTGTTTTTATATGCATTAAACCAAACCATTATCTAAAGCAACAAACCATGCTTTTCAACAAGTATTTCCTCAAACTTACAAGGATCACTTACCATGTGCATCCTTCAACATTTCATGATTAAAAACAGTATCTCACATACTTTAAAATATGCTTAAACAGTAGGTATCATGTAATTCAACACAAGTGCATAAAACCATTTCATAAAGCACGACCGAGAGAGAAAACCACTTTATACTTACTTTTGAGTTTAAACCATCGTTTCAAGCTCAGTTTAAACTCCGATAAACCACCTTTAAATCATTTCAAAGCTGAAATCCATATTCTCACTCGCCGATATGTGAAACCTCAATTCCCCGACACGAATTCAAGCATCCATAGCTTCCAAAACTTCACCGATAGCTTTCGGATGAACCTCCCAGATTTTAAACACATAACAATAGAGGATTAATGCATCTCAATGCATTCAAACCACTGCAGCAACATTCCTCACAAAACATCAACAATCCTTTCACAATTACCCAACCACAACAACCGAAATTATCATCTAACTCTTTCCAAACACATCCCAGCCACGATCTATCAATCTAACGCTTTCATAAACATCAATTAACACTCAAAAACAGGATTACATCATCCTTATATCTCCAGCAACTAAATAGCCACCATAATACCTCAAAAACACAAATCTAACAACCTAAATAATTAAAGATTCATGGAGATTCGGGATTACAATGTTAGAAACAACTTATCAACATTATAAAACATCCAATACATGTTTAAAATCAATCCTCAACACTGAAAAATAGATCCAATATAGATCTCACTCAATTTCATCAATTAAACCCAATTTGATCAAAAAATCATTATAAAAACATAAAATCATATTACAAATCATAAATCAAGAATCAAATACTTGGGAATATCAATAAAGAATCATTCAATAGAGGAGAAAAAGAACATTACCCCTACTGTGTGATTTCTCCCTCAATTGATTGATTAAAGCTTGAAAAACACAAGATTTCAATAAGGTTTTGTAAATCAAAGATAAAGAATCAATTATAAAACAAGAATCCATGAAAATATATCTCTCACCTATGGATTTTGCGGAAAACAAGAGTGTTTGGCAGAAAAGAAGTAGAGTGAAAAGCTGAGAGAAAAGTTTACGTCAAATTTCTTTCAAATCAATAACTACCTTTTCATTATAAAATCCTTTTTAATTAATAATTAAAACACATGTTAAAAGTCTTAATTAAAGGGAGAAACCACCAGCCACAAGTTGGTAAAATAGCTCCCTAAGGATTCTAAGAATTTCATCCTTTACAATTTAGTCACCTTTTAAAAACTGTTTTCAAAAATTACATTTTGGTCACCAACCAAAATGGCACCCTTCCAAATCCAATTTTCAAAAAATTGACTTCACCAATATTTTTATATATTTACATATGAGTTTTAACCATTTTCCATATTTTTAGCTTACTCAAAAACATTTTCCATATTTATTTTAAAAACTCTCACCCACTTAAGAAATTTTGTCCTCGAAATTTACCTAGAGGAAACAGATGCAGAAACTGTTTCAACATATCTGTTTTGCTTTCCTACGTGGCTTCCTCAACACCGCGGTGCCTCCACAACACCTTAACAAGCTCAATCGTCTTGCCACGCAGAACTTACTGATGGTGTAAAGGATCTCTATCAGTTCCTCATCATGAGATAAATCTAACCTTACCTCAATATCTTTCACCGGCATAACATGCATCATCTTCTTCCAAGATGACACCTTCAAAAACACGCGATCACCCACAACATATTCTATATCCTTGCACTTCAAATCTGCGTAGGATTTTTGACGATCCAAAACCCCTTTCAAGTGCTCACATACCAATTTCACTTTTTTATTGGTGTCTTTCAACATATTAGGCATCGAAATGTGTTTTTCTCCAACCTCATCCAAACATAATGGTGTACGACACTTCTTACCATACAAAGCCTCGTACAGTGCCATCTGTATACTAGCCTGATAACTGTTATTATAAGCAAACTCCACCAAAGGCAACTGTGTTTCCCATGTTCCTTGGAACTCAATGATACAACATCTCAACATCCAGGACCTGAATCACATGCTCTGACTGGCCATCCGTCTGAGGATGATACAAAGTACTAAAATTCAACTGCGTTCCCAAAACACGATACAAACATTCCTAAAACCTTGCTGTAAAGCGCGGATCCCTATTCGAAACTATAGATTTGGGCACCTCGTGCAAACGTACAATCTCAGAGATGTACAGATCGGCCAACCTATCCAAGGTATAAGTCGTATGCACCGGCACAAAATGCTCACACTTCATAAACCGATCAACAATCAACCAAATGAAATCCTTTTTGGTCAGAGTCAAAGGCAGCCCAGACACAAAATCCATAGTGATTCTTTTCCATTTCTATTATGGTATCCTCAACGACTGTAGCAACCCGGAAGAAAACTAGTGCTCAGCCTTTACTTGCTGACATACCATGCATCGAGCCACAAAATCAGCAACATGTTTCTTCAAACCAACCCAATAGTACTCTTCCTTCAAACCCCGATAAATCTTAATACTACGGGGATGCATAGTAAAAGGACTAGTATGCACTTCAGTCAAAATAGTATGCCTTAACTCTTCATCGTCAGGCACCACCATCCGACCTTTATAACACAACCCCCATCGTCATTAAAATGAAAATCCGTAGGACTTCCATCCATGATATCCTTCACATGCGATACCAAATTCTCATCATGCAGTTACTTCTCTTTAATCAACTGTGACAAGAACGATTTTACTTGCAACTCAGCCAGCAACCCACCGTCACGAGTCACACTCAACCTAGCAAACATAGCCCTCAACTCAACAACAATTTTTCTACTCAAAGCATCAGCCACAAAGTTAGCTTTACCCGGGTGATACTCGAAGGTAAGATCATAATCTTTAAGCAACTCCAACCATTTTCGTTGCCTAAGATTTAACTTCTTCTGTGACATAAGATACTTCAAACTCTTATGATCCGTATAAACTACACACTTCTCACCATAAAGGTAATGCCTCCAGATTTTCAAGGCAAAAACAACTGCGGTGAGTTCAAGATCATGAGTAGGGTAATTACGCTCATGCACCTTCAACTGTTTAGATGCATAGGCAACTACCTTACCCTCATGCATCAGCATGCAACCGAGCCCAAAATAGGACGCATCATTGTGGACAACAAACTCTTTCCCTGATTCTGGTTGAATCAAGACCGAAGCTCTTGTCAAAGCTTTCTTCAACCTTTCAAAAGCCCGCTGCCTATCCTCCGTCCACTTAAAGAGAACGTTCTTTTGTAACAACTTGGTCAACGGAGCAGCTATACTGGAGAACGCATCAACAAACCTACGAAAATAACTGGCCAGCCCTAGGAAACTCTGAACCTCTGACACAGACATAGGCATTTTTCAACTCATCACAGCCTCAATTTTGTGCGGATCAACACGAATCCCCTCGGCCGACACCATACGCCCGAAGAAAATAACCTCGCTAAGCTAAAACCCACACTTGCTTAACTTGGCATAAATCTAATTAGCCATCAACGTCTAAAGCACAATCTGCAAATGCCTATCATGATCCTCCTCGGTATGAGAGTACACAAGAATATCATCGATAAACACAACCGCAAATTAATACAAAAACTCATGGAACACCTGATTCATCATGTCCATAAAAGCAGCAGGTGCATTGGTCAAACCAAACGGCATCACCAAAAACTCATAATGCCAGTACCTCATACGAAAAGTTTTCTTGGGCGCATCTACATCCTTCACCTTCAACTGATAGTACCCAAACCTCAAATCTATTTTAGAGAACACAAAAGCACCCCTAAACTGATCAAACAGATCATCAATCCGTGGTAAAGGATACTTATTCTTTATAGTCAACTTGTTTAATTACCGATAATCTATACACATCCGCAACGTACCATCTTTCTTTTTTTACAAACAACACCAGTGCACCCCACGGTAAAATACTTTGTCTAATAAACCCTTGATCTAGCAACTCTTGCAGTTGCATTTCAACTCCTTCAAGGCCATACAATACGGAGCAATTGACACGGGTGTCGTATCCACATAAACATCAATGCCAAACTCCACCTCTCGATCTGGTGGCAACCCCGATAATTTTTCTAAAAAAACACCCGAAAACTCGTATATCATACGGATATCCTGCACCCCAACTCCTTCGAACCATGATTCATAACATAGGCTAAGAAAGCCTTACATCCAGAATCTATCATTCGTCTCGCTTCTAAAGCCGAAACAACAATAAACAAGAACTTAGCATTCTCACCCACAACCACTACCTCAAAATCATTTGACAACCTCAGGAATATCCGTTTGGTATCAAAATCTACCACAGCCCTATGCTCGCTCAACCAATCCATCCCCAAAATAACATCAATATCATGGAATGGCAACTCCATCAAATCCATGTCAAATACATATCCCTAAACCATTAACGAACATCGATAATACAATTTCCTAACTACGACTGTCTCCCCAAGAGAACTGGTCACTCTAACACCCACATTAAGAATTTTAACTAGTATATCAAGCAATTGTGCTTGCTCACTCAGGATATATGAATGAGTAAAACCAGAATCAACCAACGAATACAACAGAAAAGACTGTAAAGAGAATGTACCTACAATCACGTCAGAGTCATTGTGACCCTCACGGTGCACAACACTCTAGCAGGTTCACCTCCCTCAAGCTGGATAGTAACTGTATGAGCCACAGTCATCTGGCCACCATCTTTACACTAAAACTGACCACGGCCACGATGATGACCTCTCTGCGGAGCAACAATAAGTGCAACACCCTAACCACCTCCAACTAACAAATGACAATCACGCCTTAAATGGTCGCCAGACCCACAACTCCACCAAGCATTAGCCATAACAGCCGCATATGCCTAACCCTCTCTAGCCAAACATGGGAAATCTCACCTCAGATGATCACGTGATTTGCAGACCCAACAGGTATTATGCAGAGCTCTATCCTGGGTACCCTGCCCCTGCGCTTCAAGCCCAATGACACCTCTACCACGTCTCTGATCAGGGCAATACCTCCTATCATGGTGTCTCTTGACCTGACCACCACCAAAGTTAGGATCTGCCACCCTCTTACCAGAGCTAAAGCCTTGAGACCCAAAAACCAAACCAAGATTTTGCTCAATATCCTTGGCTCGCGTAACCAATACGTTAAAATCTATATAATCAGTAGCAAGCATGTATGTTTTAACCTCCTACACAAGCCTATAGCGGAAACGATCACATCATTGTCGCTCGTCAGGAGCCAACTCAGGTGTATACCTGTTCAACCTCACAAACTGCACCTCGTACTAAAAAATATAACTACCGACCTGCACTAAAGCCATAAACTCTCTCTTCCTTTCATCTAGGTACCGGACCCCCAGATACCTTATTCGAAAAGATTCATAAAAGAACTTCCATGTTATATCCTCAGATTCTATCCCAGCTATCACAATGGTCCACCAGCTATAGGCATCTCCCTGCAACAGGGACACAATCCAACTTTCAGGTATCCGTACAACCCATCTAACCAAGTATCCTCTCTGTACTGGTCAACCAATCCTCAGAATCCTCTGGTGCTAGACCACGGAACTCAACTTCGTCTAGACTGCGAAGACGCTTTAACGGTAAATCTGTTTGCCCAACCACTGGTGCCGACACATGAACACCCGCAATTGCTGCCTAAAATGCTCTGATCATGGCCTGAATCAACGGCGCCATGTCACCCATCCCTGGCCCAGCTGGCACAAGGGGTACTTGCTCCACTTCCGCAGGTGGATTAGGTGGGGGCGGCGACAACCCCTCAACAGGTACGACATCTTCCTCAGCTTCTTGCCTAATGGTAGAATTAATCGTACCAGATCGCAACTCTCTCCTCAATCTCATCGTGCTAGAAATATATATAATGCATGATATTTTACCAAAAACAAAACAATCAGGCCTGTTTTAGCAAGGATCCAAGACTTTCATTTCAAATCCAAAACATTTTAGACTATAATAATAAGGCAATGGGTTTCCCAAATTTCCCCCAACATAGCATAAAGCAATCAACGTGCATATCCAATCACCGTGCATAAAAAACAACGTATTACAACTCGCAAAAACATTAAAACAACCATACCAACTCCCAATTATTGCAAACCTATCTCTGATACCACCAAATGTAACCCCTCAACCCGGCCTAGTCGCAAGACCGAACCGAGCGAGCCATATTAGGTTTATCGAGGTAAACCATGAAGAAAAAACTCAAAACACGTCCATTTGTTTCATTTTATCTTAACTAGATGCAAAATTATTATCCTAAGTATTCATGCTGACCACATGTGAAAAATCAACTCAATCGGGCATCGAATCGACATCCAATTGGTGTACAATTGTAACTTATGGACCAAATTGCAATTCTAAAAAATTACAAGAACCTTTCCCATTTTTATGTTACCAATATTCAATTAGTCAGGTTTCATGCATGTATGTTGAATTTCAGCTCAAAACGATCATACATACTCATTCAATTGTATCCTCAACAATTAAGGACTAAAACACAAGAAAATAGAACTTCAAAACATTCAAATAACTAAATTAACAGTAGCCGTATCAGTACACTTACACGTATATCGGTACGATATTGCTAATCCAAAACCCCTAAATTTCAGTAGCCAAAACTCATTTCGATACGCCCTACCTTTTACACTTACCCCGTACCGAAATGCTTCATCGCCTGCCGAAATGCCATACCTAAAAAGGCTTACCCGTATCAAAATACTTGCTTGTGTTCCGATACGCTTAGCCTGAAATGGCTTACCTGTACCGAAATAGGGACACGCGTACCGATACACCTAGACCTAAAATGTTATCTTTTGCTGGTTTAACATGCTTTCAAACATACCAAAACACCCTAACATGCTTCTAACATGAATCCAACACATTCAAGAGACAAACCACAACAACACATTATAGATTCATCAACCTTTCATGGCATCATACCTCAAATGTAAATCTAGATGCATGCTTCCTAGGAATCAAGCCAAGCAAAGCATGAAATCTTAAACCATCGCCACAAACAATCCATAATGGCCAATTGGAAACCAAGAGCAGCAAAACAACATTGCTCAAATAGGGAGTTTAACAAAATACCTCCCAAAACAACAACGGAAACCCTATTGCCCGTATTACTTATAGTCTAAATCAAAACATACTTTTAGTATCAAGTCTTTGATGATTCCTTGCTACCTTCAAAACTTTAATTCTCTGGATTGATGGACAAAAAGAGCGTAAGCACGCTAGGCTTATTGATGAGTGCTCAAAAACAGTACACCATCAATGCATTTAAAACCATTCTCAACAACACATTGAAATCTCATTTCAATCATATTTTAAACATCACTTAAAATATCATGCCTTAAAAACCATACACTTAACACTTTCAAAAACAAGCATATTAAACCATATACAACATGTGTCATTAACCAACAACAAATCTCATATACAACTGTTGAGGGGGGTTAGGGTCTCTTTCAGGAACTATGTTATGTTCAACTTAACATAGAAAAGAACGCAAAAGTCCTTCTTGAGGATAATGTGAAGCTACGTTCTCAGATGGGAGGTTACACCTTTATGCTTAAGGAGAATATGAGGTTTCATTCACAAGTGAAAGGGCATGCTTTTTGGTTAATGGAGCTGCAGAAAAAATATGAGGCGGATGTTTGGATATGGGTAGGAGACTTGCATAGAAAGCATACAGAAGAAATTGCTGAGAGAAAAAAAGAGATTGATCGCGCTCTTAGAATTAAGAATAAGCTACTTGAGGCCACAGATAAGAGTTTCAAGACTAAGATTCGAGGTCTCAAAGAAAATTTTGAGCAAGCAGAGAGTGTAGTGGATGAAAGCTTTGCGAATTTCACTAAGAATTTAACAGAGCTTAAAGAATCGCACAAAAATAAGGTTATGGTGCTGGAGGCTACCCATAATGTTGATGTGGTAGAAAAAATTAAGGCAGCTGCAGTAGATTGAGTCCACTGCACTCTCTGCTTGCTCAAATTTTTTTTTTGCCAATTTCTTGAGCAAGGCCCTTTTGATGTTAGGGGAGTGGATTTTGATGCTTTTTGCGAGGTAGCCACAGACTTTGATGTGAGAGACCCTTCTGGGCCTTCCGAGGAAAGCTTTGTTGTGAAGTACAAAAGCATTGTGTCTTCTTCTACCATTTATATGAACGCGCATTCTTCCCTAAATGGCCGCAGTAGTACTACTTACAGAACGGATGGTGAGGGTGTTTTAGGTGGTTGTAGTACGGGTGTATAAATACTTTTGTTATTTTTTTCTTTTCTTTTTTATGAAGAAAATGTATTTTGAGGATTGCTTCGAATATTTTGCTATTTATACCCAGTTGGAAGTGTATTCTAATGTTATTTTCTTGTAATAAATGGTCTACCTGAGATGGCTTTTGTGGTAAAGAAGTATCAGGGCCGGATATGTAGAAATTTAAGGTTATTGTTGCTAATGTATGTAATCATTTTGAAAGTGATTGTTTGAAGATGGTATCATCATCTTCTTTTAGCTATTTATGAGATCTAAATTCTCTGTTAAGGTTCACATTATAAAAAGGGTTAGAATAACTTGCATAATCTGAAAGTGTTTGTGTTTTTAGTTCCTTCGCAGTTTGTGATATATTATTTGTGTTTTCTTAGTTAATTTGTGAGTTAGTAAAGCTATATATATAGCGAAAAGTTGCCTAACTTGGTGTGTGCAATTTCTACTATATGGACAGTTGCAAAAGATTAGTATTTTGAGTCATTGTATAAAACAAGACAGATGTTTGTTGCTTTAAGAAGGTAGATATTGTGTATGGCTCATTCTTTAATTCTCTATTGGCTTAGTTTGTGGCACTTGATATATTTTGGTTATTTGCGGTAATTTAGACAATTCAGACTATGATAAAAGAAAAGGTATTTGACTGGTGGTGACAGGTGCATGCACCTACTCGCACAGTTATTGATTGGAAGTTTGAAAGTTACGTAATTTTAGTTATTTAACCGAGATTTTGGGGTCTAGAAATTAAATGCTCGTATCAACGACCCTCCAAATAAGAGTTTGAAACGTCACCGTTTGGCATTTCCATTGGTTGTTATAAATAGGGTCCTGAGAGCTTGTATCCTCATAACCTAGTCTATGAGTGGTTTTGTTTTCCTTTTATGTGATTTTCTTTTTACAGTTTTACTTGTTCTATTATGAGGAGAGGAATGGACGATGTGTTTGTAGGGAAGAGTGGTATGTAAAAACTATGTCTTATAGATCCCGGATGAGTGCTAGTTTTGTTGTTTGGGTTATTTGCGTCGGCAAACAATAATATTCGAAAGGTTATGACTAGACATCTATAGTGGGAGATCTTGGGTACAATGTTTTCCAAATACTATTGTTTGTTGGTGTTTGTTGCTACATTAGGAGGAGACAAGCGAGGAAGGGGCAGATTGCCAAGACGGTTTATTTGCGCTGGAATTTGACCATTTCCTCTTGATGCAGAGTAGAAGTTTTTAGAGTCAAAAGTGGGAGAGGCGTTTGTCATCTCTATGTACTCTGTCTGCTACATTAAGAAACCCATTCTTATCTTGAGCAGAACAGGATAACTCATTCAGAGACTATTGCTAGCGTGAATGGTTTGCACTCAAGCTTGATCGTTTTCTCCTTGACTATCAAGGCTACTGTTCGTCTGTCAGTTGTGGTGGTGGGTACTATAACGATAAACAAATGTAGCTCAAGCCAAAGATTTGGAATAATAAAGCTCTACTTGTAAAATTAGGTGTGCTATGTACAAAATGTGCAAGACTACAAACTATGGGCATATGATGTCTTAATGTGCACGAGAGAATCAAAAGGAAAAAACCAAAAGTAGGGGGTGAAAAAACGAACCTTTAGTAAGGTGTCAAGTATCACAAGGTTCGAGAACCCTTCTTCTCTAATAATTTTTTACTTTGCCTCGTTGTCTAACAACAACTTCGTTAGCTCCCATCTATTTTGGTCGTTCAACTCTTCTCCGAGGTTTAAGCTGTCAATGGTCATTACTGTTTTGCTTAAGATGTTAACCTCGGGTCTTTTCTGCTGGGATAGAGCTTCTTCCATAGCGTTATCACGATTCCCCTACTTCTGTGTCAGTCGGAGTGAGAGGATGTGGCACCGCCTTGCTGTCTTTTGATTAGTTTACATGAAGCATTCTCTCGCGGGAGTAGGAAACTTAACTTGTAGGCAGAAAGGGGCTGCCATCATTCTAGTTTTTACATAAAAGATCTCTCAAATATAAAATCAAACGCGAACGGGTTGCTAATTACTAGAAAATTGGCCATCTGCGTGACCTTGTTATCACCATCTCCCAATGTTACGGGAAGTCAGATGGAGCCCTTCACCTCGATGGGTTGATTATTAAACCCATACACTGGGCTGATTGGCTTTAATTTTGAATTCTAGATTCCTATTTAGTTGAATTCATTCTAGCTCAATACTTCCACCGCATTACTTGTATCTACCAGAATTCTCTTCATGGTGAATTCTGATATCCCTTCTAAAACGATGATAGGGTCATTGTCTTCCTCGTCGAAAATGTTATCTTTCTCTAAAAACGAAACTCTCCACGGGTCTATACATTTTGTTTTTTTATCATTACCACTAAAACTAATTTTACTCCCTGCACGAGCTCCTTACGCTTGGAGCTTGACTGATTCTACTTTTTGTCTACACTATCATATGTATGGTTCCCCTAATATCTTGGTTATTTCTTCTGTTGTCATGTGGTCGCGGTTGATGAACCTTCTTACAATCCTCAACCTGTCTGTAGCGAGAAACCATAAATCTCTCTAATTGCCCTCTTCTCACTGTGGATTTAATCGCGTTCTTCAAACATACGCAATCATCCGTAGAGTGGCCCTAAGCTTTATAAAACTCGTATCTTCATTCGGAATGCTCCATACGGTCACTCTCTCTCATTGACAATGACGACCTTAAAATTCTAGTGTGTTCAATCTGATGTAGTATCTACGAAGGCGATTCTATTAATTCGTGAGAAGTTCTGTATGCGGTCAATCTTTTTTGGGGCTATCTCGTGATGTAATACGTTGTTCTGAACATATTGTGGTCTACGATGAAACTGTTGGCCTCCTCTACCAACTTCTTGATGAAGAAGGGCCTACCGCGTCTGGGACCATTGCCTTTGGCTCTCATGCCATGAACTATGCACCATGGCTCTAATGCTATCTGCCTCCTCATTTTTAGTGTACGGTTGAGCCTTCTCATATAATTCTAATAAAGTTACTAACGGTCGGTCTAGTAAATTATATTTAAGATGTTGGAGGGAGGTATCATTGACGAAAACATAGATAATAAACTCATTGGAAGCTTTCTTGGTTTGCATGGTTGCAGTGTAAAATCGTTAGACAAACTCACGCAGAGATTCGCCTGCCTCTAGATGACAGACATGAGGTACGTCGGTGACCTTTTAAACACCTTGTTTGCCAGAAAATGGCTCATGAACAGTTTTGCTAGTTGACCAAAGCTAGAAATTGAGTTTGTCATGAGCTAAAAGTACCAAGACTAAGCTGAATCCTTAGGGTTCATTGAAACTGTTCGACATTTAACTTAGTCAGAGGCACCAAACAAATCTATGTGGTTCAAGAAGTGCGACATGTGATCTTGAGGGTTGCTCCTTTCATTATACATTAGTTTTGAGACTTTAAAATACGTAGACACATGTTGCTCAAGAATGTCTACAAATATGGGCTTATTTTTGTACCTTTGGGGATTCAGAGAAAGGCCATCTTGCTGAAGGTTCTGGATGCTTTGAAAAGTCTTCTCTAACTGCCTTATCTTTGCCCTAAATGCCTGTTGTTCATCACCTTCCATGGGACTATAATCCATGTCTTCTGAATCTTCATAGTTTTTTTCTAGCTCTCGAGGCCGTTCCCCCAGCGCCCTGTTGGGGGAATCCTACCTCTTCTTAACCTTCTTTTCTCCGGCCTTTCTGGTCAATTGCCTAATTAACTTTCCACTTATCTCTTATGCGACTCTATGCCACTTAGCTCGTTCTTGCATGGAATTTTGCTACTGCTCAAACTGCTATTTTGAGAGCAATAAAGTTTCTTCCATACTTTTTATCTTTTCTTGTATTTCCAAAAATTGCTAGTTACTTCCCTTTGACAGTGACTTTGCTCTCATCTGCTGTGTGCCTTGCCCCACTATAATCCACGGGGGAGGTTGTTCCTAAAATGCTATCGAAAGCTCTATTGGATCTGTTGTAGTTGCTAAATAGCCGTTGTATTCGGTTATCCCATTAGGACATCATTCTTCGCAACTTTTTCATTGATCTTAGTCGTCGGTTGGGTTGTCAAGGTGTCTTCCTCGGCTGTTTTTTTCCTTCGAGTGGTCTTGGTTGTCTCCACCCATGCTCTAGGACTTTCAGACTTATTGATGGATCTGGAGATCGTGCGTTCGTCCATGCTCGCTGCACCAATTGTTGATTGTCAAAATAGATAGAGACCGAAGATGATGGTCCGATGGTGGTTAAGATGGTCGTTCTGGGTCAGAGCATGTATGTTATTCTCGCTCCTCGTGGGATATGATATATGGGTCTTTTTTCTTTCTCTCTCCATCCCCTTGTTGCATGTCCAGTTTTATACTGCTTGGACAAGTGTCATGATGGAGTTATCATAGAGTGTTGATTGGATTGGCTATGACTTGACGTCCTAGGTTCCCCTCGTCATCTGTAGCGGTCATGTATGTAGCCACGTGACCGCCGGATGAGACGCGATGTTACTCGTTGTCTTGTCTGTTTGTCACAGACTACGAAGGGTATCGCACAGTTTGCGGGTGATCTTGTGCGTTGTGGTTCGCGTGCATTGTAATGCACATTGTCGGATGTCCTTCGCGTCGTCCCCAGTCTTACTCATTTTGGTTTCAACACGTGGCGGTAGATATTTATAGGTACTAACAGTGATGAAATAAATATTTTATTTTAACAAATATTTTAACTTTATAAGTAACATTTAGTGAGAACATAAAGCAGTAATAATTTAAATTTTGTTGCAATATGTATTTTTGTCATGAAAATCTTTTTTGTTCGATGTTAAAATTTAAGTTAATTGTGACAAAATTTAATTTTTGTAATGAAATAAATATTTTATTCTAACAAATATTTTGTCTCTCTAAGTTACATTTACTAACAAAATAAAAGCAGTGAGAAATTAATTTTTGTTGTAATATGTATTTTTGTCACAAAAATTCTTTATATTTTAAAATACAAATTAATTGTGACAAAACGTACTTCTCGTGATGAAATAGTTAATTTATTGCGACAAATATTTTGTCGTGATAAGTTCATTATAGTAACGAAATTTTATTGTTACGATAAGTAATATAAAATGGTAACAAACACAATTTCGTCACCATATATTTTACATGACGGGGTTGTTCTAACAAACATGGTAACAAATAAAATTTGTCAAAATAAATATATCGTTGCAAACTTAGTACTTTTAGTGATAAATAATTTTATTACAATATTGTAAATTTCTTGTAGTGAAAACTGAAATTTTAAGAACCTCTTTCAGCTAAAAAATACATTAGACACCTATTTGAACTAAAAATAAAATTTTTTAGATAAATTTTATTGTTATGATTATCCTTTTTTCTCGTAACGTTATTTGTAACAGCTTGTTATTTTACTTGGATAATGAAATCAATATTTATCCAAAAAATATTGACGTTATTTTAAAAATAATGAACACATTTTAAAAGAAATTAAGTTATATTGTTTGCCTCACCCACTCAACTTTTTTAATTTTTTAAAAATTTTAACACAGAATCTAAATTTTTTATCCATCCTATAATCAAATAATGCAAAATTAAAACAAAATGCACCATCGTAGAGAGGTGATTGGAATCAAGAGAGGAATGGAAGGCAAATGGATTGTAATCCGACGGCTGAATATATATATATATTTGGTCAACCAAGGAATCTTTGGTGAAAAATTTCAGGAATCTCTATCATTAAAAAATAAAATAAAATTTCGTGCGGGTTGCTTTCAACGTCTCTCTATAATATAATATTAACAGTAAAATATACTTTTGGTACTGTTTAGTTTTTTTAAGTTTGTAGTCAAAGAATTTTATTCTCAAATTAATATTTAATTAATTTGATTATAATTCAAAATAATTCAATTTAACACTTCATATTTTATAAAATTGCATCAATTAAGTCAATTTTTCACGATATTATCAAAACAGGCGAGTCTATCGGATCAAAGCAATAGTTAGATAACTGCATTCACCGATAAAACAATAAGTTATTGTTAAACTTTTATTATTCAGGAAAGTAATATAATATTTCTGGGAGAATAACAAATAATTTAGGAGAATAACAAAGAGTAAATTAATATAAATTTTAAATATATAGGGTTAAATTTATTGATTTATTTCGAATTAGGACCAAATAGATAAAATGTACAAGTTATGATATCAATTTGGGAGAAATTGTTTATTTCAAGTATCAATTTGCGAGCAAAAATTATTTAAGTACCAACTTAAGAGAATGTGCATAGTTTAAGTACAAAATGTATATTTAATCCTAGTATTAGCGGTAAAATATATGATTGATAAATTTTTAGTCATTAAACTTTAAAAAGTATAAAATAAGTTTAAATTTTTTTTATTTTGTTATAAAATATATATCACACCGTTAATTGTAGTTAATTATTGTTAAAGGGTTGGCGTGATGTATTAAATTAATGAGTAATGTCTTATTTGATCGTCTCTTAAATGTAACCAAAACTTTATTTTGATATTTTTTAATGTTTCTAAGCAATAATTTTAAAAATATTTAAAAAACAGAAAATTTTAAAAAATATATGCAAATTCATATTTTTATTTTTAAAGTTATAATTTTGAGAAGTGTTTTTACAATTTATAAACTTTTAACAAAATATTTTCCATTACTTACAAACTCAGCCTCCTTCCCTATCTAACCTATAAAAAGGTTCAATTATAAAATATTTTATATTTCTTGTGACCAAAACGAACCAGTTCTAGCATTCGTTAAAGTTTTTATGAAATTTATAGTGATTTTAAAGTTTATATTCTATTTACTTGACACTACTAAGGGCGAAGCTATTTTTTTTCTAAGTGATATACAACTCAAAGAGAATAATGATTTTTTCCTTCCCTCCGTTAATATCGGGGGTTAGCCAAGTCAACCCTCCTACTGCGATCGATTCTCTGAATGGACGACCACCGGATGACAACGCCGAAGATCCCTTTGAGTCGAATGTTGCGGCCACTGTTGTCTCTGCCTCCTTTTTGGAGGCTCCTTATGATCAGATTGTTATTGCTGATACCACGATTCCCCAGGAGAGGCCAGGTTCTCCTATCTCCATGGATGTCCAGCCCTTGTCCAAGAAAGGTAGGGGCCATGAGATCGCTCCTGCTGATGTTTCTATGACAGAGACTTGTGATGTCGTTATCCCTCCTGTTGCTCGGGAACAAAATGGTGAGAGAAATGCTGTTATGCAGAGCGTGAGACCCTCATTCTGAGATATCATGACTGGCGCTGCCACGACCACCCCCCGTAATTCGTTCATTGAGGACTTGGACGTTGTTGTCTTGGACGAGGATGTAATCCTTTAGACTGAAGGTGCCATTCTTGAGATCCGTTTTTTTCGGAAAATGTTTACTTTTCCATTGATAAAAAATTGGAACAATCGGTGGTGGTGCGGCTTTAAGGAAATCGATAGGCTTTAAGGCGCTATTGAATCGTATAGAGGCTCTATAGAAACCATCTGGGTAAATGCGTCTAATTGATCTGGATAAAAACTATTATTTAGTTCGTTTTGCTCAGAAAAAGGACTTGGAAAAGGTACTGGCTGGCGGTCCTTGGGTAATTTATGGGTCCTATCTTACTGTCCAACCGTGGTGTCAAGAATTTTCAACGGCAATGGACCATCCGAAGAGGATAATAGTTTGGGTAAGGCTTCCTGGTTTGCCATATAAATATTATACAAAAAGCTTGTTGTAGGTGCTTTTGGACAAGTTGTTCGGATCGATTATAACACTAGTGAGGCCAATAGAGGTCGATTTGCCCGTATCACAGTGGTTTTGGATTTAGAGAAACCTTTGAAGTCAGGTATAATCATCGATGGCCGTCTTCAAATGATTGAATATGAAGGTCTTCCGGTCATTTGCTATGGCTATGAGAAGTACAATCAATCAAAGGAAATGTATGGTGTTGAAATTTCTAAGCCAAAAGAGGTAGTACAATCGGTTAATAAACGGGGAAGAAAGATCTCTATGGCCCTTGGATGCAAGTAAATACCAAACGAAGGAGACCTCAAACCCAACGGCAGGCTACGGGTAAAGGGCTTTCTATTTCGGATTTGAAGAGCGCTAAGACTGGCTATCACTTTATAGCGTTAATGGAAGATAATGCTACACAAAATGTTATTATTCTTGTTCATCAGGAGTCTGCTATTCCGATAGGTACAATTACAAGGGGTCGAGGTACTGTACTTTCTGGTGGTAAAGATTATATAAAGGAGGCAGTTGAATCTAGTAAACAGGGTTTGAAACAGTCAGCCTACAAGGGAATTCAAAATGCTACTATTTTACTACGTGAGGAGAATCCTGAGGGGTGCATAAGTGCATCATCGCCAATTTTGCCTGTGGATCCCAAAACAATAGCTTATTCGCTGCGGATAGAGCAAGTTGAATCCTCTTTGGATAAGGAGAATCACATTACGGCCAAACTTGTCGAGGCTCCCTCCCAGCCGGTCCTTAAAGAGAAAAATGGCAGAGTCATTCCACTGTCACTCACAGGTAATTCTTCAAAAACTTCGACTAAAGCAATGGCTACCTTCAAGGGAGTTTTACGTAAAGGGGTGAAATAAAAAATATATATATGGTTCTAGCTCTTTTAGGCCACCTTTAGCGGAGCTTGTTGAGGTCCTCACTGCAGAACTTGATAATGCCAAGGCGAGTCTAGGCGATGAAACAATTTCGGGTGCAATTGTGAAGGGTGCAACCACTCACGCTCAAACGGAGTCCAGCGTGGGTAAGGTTCAATGGCAAGATAATACAAATTTTGACTCGGCAGGGGGCCAATATGTAGGCTTGATTTTTCGTCCACTACCAATCTTAATTGTATTATGGTTAGAATAATTTTATGGAATGCTCAAGGTGCCCTTGGCACTGATTTTAACCATTAATTTAAACTTTTTGTTAGACTAAAGAGGTCAGATATTTTGTGGTTATAGAGTCGCGTATAAGTGGTGCAAAGGCTATTCTTTTATCCGTCGGTGTAACATCCCGAAAATCAGCCTAGTCAGGATTTGGTTTCCAGCGATCGGAAACCTTGTTTCATGGATTGAAATTAGTTAATTAGTAAGATTCGGTAATTAAAGTTATTAAACCTTGTTTCCAATTGAATAAGAAAGATATTAAAATGTGATTAATGGATTGAAATTAGTTAATTAGTAAGATTCGGTAATTAAAGTTAAAGGATCAAATTAAAAAGATTTAAAGTGGGGAACCTTTGACTAGATATGCAAAATTTGAAATATAGGGTAATGTGTAAGAGGCTTATGTGAATGTGAAGTCTAGGTAGGTAATTAGACTACCTAGTGATCAAATTGAAAGAAATTAAAGTATTATTGGTGACTAAATCGAAAAGATTGAAAGTTAAGGTGATATAGTATAAAAGTTAAGAATTTCAAGGACCTAGAGTGTAAATTCCCCATGACCTTTCTTCAAAGGAATGAAAGATTTTTGGAGGATGCCTTTTGTGATTTTCTCATTGTCATAAGCCTTTTTCCATGGCCAATTAAAAGAGAGATGGTGGAGAGATGAAAAGTAGATTAATGATGATGTTGGAGCTTAATAATGATTTTATAAATTAATTAATTGGAATTGATAAGAATAAAAAAGATGATAAGAACGGATTGTAGGCATCCGTGTAAGCCTTGGTTAAGTAAGAAAGAGAGAAAGTTTCCAAGGAAGCCATTGTTGTCTTCTACCTAAGGTGCAAGTAAGCACCTCAAGCACATACCTTCATTGTTACTCAAGGTAAGCTTGAGTTTTCTTAAGTTTTTCACCTTTAATCCACTTCTAACGATTGGGCCAAGGAAACCCTCTACCAATTTGATGTCCTAATGTTTAAATCAAGATGAATTACTAAGTTAAGTTATGGAGAAATCCTAAGTCACCATTTATGATTTTTAAGCTTATCCTCTTGCTATTTCCATGGCTAAGTGATGCTATGGAATAAGATTAAGTCTTTGGAAATTATGAGAAATTTTGTAATCTATTGTCTAGGTCTCTTGTTCAATCTTAAGTGGTTAAAGGTGGGGAATCACCTTCTTCATCAAAGTTAAGCAATCCAAAAACAAAGGAATCATCCCTTGAAACCTCTAAACACTTCAAGTGGTTCGGTGAGTGTAGTTCATGGTTTGGATGGCTAGGTGTCATCCTTGTTGTATTACCTTCTATAGCTTAATGTATGATTGTTGTTGAATTGTTCATTGGCTCATATAGAGCATTTGGTGGCAATACTCATGTCATTGGGAAGCATTGGTAAGTCATTTACGTTGTCTTGCATTATGTTGAATTGAAAAATATCATTGCATTGGTAAGTTCAATGCATCGGCAAGTTCATTGCATTATCTAAATCATTGCATCGATGAAAACATGGTATTAATAAGATTACCATATTGATAAAGATATTGTATTGGCAAGGCTATTGTATTGATGAAACTATTATATTTACAAGGATTATTGGAGCTAAGGCTCAACTATCGAATAAGAATACCTTCATATTGTTAAATCATAAGTCATGTAAGTTGACTTGCAATGGAAGCCCTTGGACACTTTAGCATGGTACATGGTATATTCGGACTATGGTCCATGAGCTACAGCTCAAGGGTAATGACCCTATATTGGCGATGTTGGAGGTTAGGGGGAGATGATTGATGATGGTGGAGGAAGCATTATTGTTATTACATTGATACAAGTCATTGCTTTGTGCTTGTTTAAACACGGATCAATGTTACTTATGTCTAAATGGGTTCCAAGGCAAATAATGTTAAAAGACAAGTAAAACTATGGATAAGACTATTGCATAAATAGACAAGAACAAAACATGGAAATGTATTCACGACATTAAGCATTGTTCATATATATGTGTTCATTGAGGCCACCATGATCATTGTTGCATTATCTTTATGAAATCTATTGTTATCATATTATTTTTGGGTTACTAACTCACTAGGCAAAGTATGCCTAATGCATTCATTATCATGCATCATTTCAGGTTAAGATTTTTGAGGACGTGATCGTGGTTCGAGGTTGCAAGTCACTCCCCAAGATTTTTGAGTAATGTATCTTTGTTCGTTAACTCCTAGAAAGGTGGCATATAGCATGTGTACATGTATGTATGTGTGAACATGAGGTGTATGTTATAGAATTGAAAAAGGAAATTAACCTAAGTTTACGAAATGCCTAATCATGACGTACTAGAGTAAAATAAGGAAATATGTGATTGGATATGTTTAATGAGGTCTTATATGTATTGAATTGTAAATAGGTCATGAGGATCATGTAAATAAGCTATGAGTTTATCATTTGATGTTATGATGTTAGGTATGTATTGCATGATAAGGAATAAGTTTAAAATGATGTATTTTGTGTGTATGTATTGTTCACTATGCTGGAAGAGTTAAAATATGAAATATGATAAGTTGGTATTTCGGCAAAATTGGGAAAATGACCTAAAACGCTCTAACATGTGAAAACATTGTGAATGAATTCGTATTGGCAAAAAATTGCATGTATATAGATTTGATGTTTATAAGTTAGTTGGTAAAATTTGGTAATTATTGGACAATGTTAAGACCCTTAATTCGATCAAAAACCAGATAAAATCTCTCATTACATGCCTTGTCGTACTGATACCGGTGAAAATGTACCGGTATGGCCTTGCATATTTGGTCAATTTAACGTTAGGGTATCGATACGCTTTTAGGTATATCGGTATGGGTCTTAGCCACTGGAAAAATATTGTAGCATCGTACCGACACCGTACTGATCCTGTAAGTTGACATTCTGAGCATTGACCATGCATATCGATACCAAGTATCGGTATGAGCTTAATGAGAATTAACCGTTTTAATTGTCATGAAGGGTGTACTGATACGGCCTTAAGCGTATCGGTACGGCCCGTCGACACTGGAATTTGAGACCAATATAGCATACCGATACGGATGTAACTGTACCAGTACGGTCCCTAATGTTTGTAACTAATTTAACGACCATGAAAAAGGTGTACCGATACGTCCTCTTCGAGTATCGGTACAGAGGTAGGTAAGTTAGTTAAAAGGTGATTAATGAAGTTTCAGAATGTTGTAAATTGGTCAATGAATTCTTATATGGCTTAATTAAAGGTACAAACGAACTCCGATTGAAATAAAAATTTGCAGGCAAGACATTTATGTATTGTATTGTGTATTGGTAACCCTAATTTTGTTAAGACCCTAAAATTTACTGGTTTTACAATCTAGTCCCTAAATTTGTATAAGTTACCAAATGGTCCCTTAATGATAATTTGACTAAGTTTATATGGTTCATTGTGATTCATTTTATTGAAATAACATCTTTAATTTATTATCTATCGTACAAACCATCGAAATCAATAAATGATCACCGTATTTTTCACCGGTAACGCTTTCCGACCTAGATTCCTACCAGATCGAGAAGGGAGTGTTACATTCAGTCTGGTTTTGCCTTTTCTTAAAGGGTTGAGGCTACAGGCTTTTTTGTTGGTATTTGGGTCTTGTGGCGTAGTTCTCTATCTATTGGTATGGTTGCGATTTTGAACCAGTTTGTTCATGGCTTCATTTCTGTATTAGATAATAAACACAACTTTTTCTTCATATTTGTCTATGCAAGCCCTGATCAAGGACGACGTAAGGGTCTGTGGGATCAACTATTAACTCTACGGCCGGATGATGGGTGGCCATGGGCGTTAGGAGGTGATTTAAACGTAATTGGCAGCAACTCAGAACGCGATGGGGATTCTCAACGTCGCAGTGGGGTTTGTCCTTTGTTCACGAATTTCTTGTTTACCTCAGGCCTACTAGATATGGGTTTTCATAGACCATCATTTACATTGAAAAGAGGCAATCTTTCACAAAGGTTGGACCATTTTCTATGTAACAATGAATGGTATAATTTATTCCCTAGTTCGGAGGTGTTTCACTTGCAACGTTTGGGATCCGACCATTGCCCAATCTTGCTTGATACAATTCCTTGCGGTAATAGTTTTTTTTCCTTGCCTCTTTCGATATTTGGCTGCTTGGAATTCTCATGCACAATTTCAACCTTTTCTTGAGGATTTGTGGAAAAAGGAACTTACTATGCAGGAGAATATTAATAATTTTCAACATGAAGCTCAGGTGTGGAATGACATTGTTTTCATACATATTGGTAAAAGGAAAACGCTTCTCATGGCCCGTATCTGAGGTGTGGAAAAGGCACTTGAATCTCCTGATTCTTTGTTTCTATCCTAACTTGAGGTGGAATTAAAACAGGAGCTAAATCACGTCCTCAAGCAAGAAGAGAGCATGTGGCAACAGAAACCGCGGGCGGAGTGGATTGTTGATGGCGACCGAAACACCACTTTTTTCCATAAGAGTACCATGATCCGGAGACATCGAAATACTATCCGTGTGTTACAGCTGGACGATGGCTCCTGGTGTGATGATTCGAGTTTATTGAAGGCTCATGCATGTGTTTTTTCCAAGCCTTGTACAGAAGTAAACCGAGACAGAGAGCTCCCAACGTAGCAGTGAATGAATTTTTTCAATTTAGCAATGCTGATTTTCGGTCCTTGTCCTACCTGTTTCATCCGATAAAGTGAAGAGCGTTATTTTTGGAATGGCGCCACTTAAGGCTCTAGGTTGGGATGGATTATTGGTTTGTTTCTATCAGAAAAAAATTGGTCAGTGGTTGGCGATTCAATTTGCAAGGGTGAAAAAGAAGAAAGTTGTCAACAACGGTGAAGTGCAAACGACGACCGGTGATATGAGTTAAGATTGATGGTGGCTCAAGGGATAAAAGAAGGGCTAGGGTTTTCGGAGAAGAAAAAAGAAAAAAGGAGAAATCTGTAGTTTTAACTCAAATATTTAAGATGATGATTAAATTGATAGAGTCTGGACCAAATTGATAGAAATGTATAAGTTTTTCGTACTAAAACTGCTATTATCCTATTAAAAATGAATCATATAATCATATCCGTTAATTCTTTAACAGTTGGGTATCAAAATATAACAAAAACGTAACCTTAGTAATATTTTACAAAAATAATAGGTGGATGCTAATTTGGCAGTTTACCCTTTGTTTAATTATTTATGTTTCCAAAGATTTTTATATCATCTAATTAAGATTTCCGGCATCTTCTAGGCATCTCAGCTAACAATGCCTCCACTCCCTAATTTGTCCTCACACACAGAGAAAACAATTGTTGACGTTCATCAGTAAGAACATTATGAATATGTTATACAAAATTTTTAGTAGACGAATTAAATTTTATACTTTAAAAGAGAAATACAAAATATTTTATTTTGTAGAGGTGACAAAATAGTTTTAAATATTAAATAATATATTTTTTAAAAAAGTTTAATAGAATAAAGTAGCCATCATAAAACGATACGTTGTTAAAGTTTTACGTATGAAATGAATACTTTTTAAAATTAAAGCATTGAATTTGTATTGTAATACAGTAAAAACTGTACATAACACTTAATTTTTAAAAACAAATAATTTTTATAATACTTATTCAGTAACAATAATTGAGTATTTTTTATTTTAGTTTACCAAGCTATGTAAAACTATTATTAAAAAAAAACAAAAGCTGAAAATGAACAATGTATAAATTATTCATTTTTAATTAAGCATCAGAGTATCTTATATTCTTATATTTTGTGTTCCATTATTAAGAAAACCATAGGTGAAGAATTTGGCCTGCAAAAGCCATGGATTTGCCTCCAAGTTTTCTTCTTTGCCTTGTCATATTTGCATCATCAGCCTTATATCTATTCATCCGAAGAAGAAACAACTCTGTTACAGGCAAGCTCCCCCCAGGTCCACCAGGATGGCCCATTTTCGGCAACATATTCGACCTTGGCACCATGCCACACCGGACCCTGACCCGCCTTCGAGACGTGCATGGTCAAGTCGTATGGATCAGGTTGGGAGCCGTTAATACCATGGCAATCCTTTCGACAAAAGCGGCCACCGAGTTTTTCAAGAACCATGATCTCACCTTCACTGACCGCAACATCAGGGAAACCATGCGCGTGCACGATTACCACAAGAGCTCACTGGCTTTAGCCCCATATGGTTCGTACTGGCGTGTGATGAGACGCCTGGTCACGGCGGATATGCTGGTTAACAAGCGGATAAACGAAACAGCTTACGTACGAAGAAAATGCATTGATGACTTGCTCCGGTGGATCGAAGACGAGACGAGGAAATTTCGAGGAGAGACGAACGGGAAAAATGGAATTCATGTGGCGCGTTTTGTGTTCTTGTTGACGTTTAATTTGCTTGGGAACCTCTTGTTGTCAAGAGACTTGTTGGATCCGGATTCGAAAGAAGGGTCTGAATTCTTCGATGTTATGTTGAGGCTAATGGAATGGTCTGGGAAGGGAAATTTAGCAGATTTTTTCCCATGGTTGAAATGGCTTGACCCTCAAGGAATTAAAAGGAACATGAAGAAGGATCTAGGTAGGGCTATTGAAATTGCTTCCAAGTTTGTGAAACAAAGAATGGAAGACAAGAAATCGAGTGAAAATAACAAGAGGGATTTCTTGGATATATTGCTTGAGTTCGAAGGAAATGGCAAGGATGAACCGGCTAGATTATCAGAACAAGACGTCAATATCTTTATCCTGGTAATTATCCTACGTAACATTCACACTCCGGTCCGAATAACATACTTTTTTCTAACAAGCTTGTGCATCTTTTGGAGCAGGAGCTATTTTTGGCCGGCTCGGAAACAACAAGCAGCACCACGGAATGGGCGTTTACCGAGTTGCTTCGCAATCCCGAGACCATGATTAAGGTGAAAGCAGAGCTCAGTCGTGTCGTTGGACCAAACAAAAGGGTAGAAGAGAGTGATATCGGAAACCTTCATTACTTGAACGCGGTGATAAAGGAAACATTTCGTTTACACCCTCCGATACCCTTACTTGTCCCAAGAAAGGCGATGCGAGACACCGAGTTCATGGGGTATCACATACCCCAAAACACACAAGTTTTCATAAACGCTTGGGCAATCGGAAGGGATCCGGAAGCGTGGGATGACCCTTTGTCGTTCAAGCCCGAGCGGTTCATCAGGTCGAAAATCGATTACAAGGGCCAGAACTATGAGCTAATTCCTTTTGGAGCCGGAAGAAGAATGTGTGCGGGTGTGGCTCTGGGTGACAGAGTTCTTCACCTCGTTTTGGGCTCATTGCTTCACCATTTTGATTGGGAACTTGGAGGCAATGTGACCAAAGAGACAATTGACATGCAGGAATCATTGGGTATAACAATGAGAAAATTGGAACCATTGCTAGCAGTTCCTAAAATGTGCATGAAATGTGCATATTAAAGTAAACCGGGGGTTATTATTAGACGGTCAATTTAAAACCATTTGCAAGTTCCTAAAATTGAATACTTTGCGTTTCATTCTTCTTTTATTTTAGCAAATCTGACAAGTGTCAGGACTCGAGATTTGTGAGGCAAATTTCACTCCGGTGCGATTAGAATATTTCCTTTTTACTCTTGATTATTATTCGGTTGTTATTATTAAAATTTAATAATAGTAATAATAATGTGTATGTGTTCTCTTTTTTAAAGATAGTTTAGCAGCAAAAACAATGTGGTTGATAGTGACATCTTACGTAAGGGTGGTGCGTACTCCCTGCGTGTGTGACATTTAATGCGTTTCAGGGATAGATGGAATTGTAAAACACGTGGTATTGCTTGTTGCTGCTGTTTCGTATGAAATCCCTTTGGTATTCGGTTTCATTATTTTGTTTGGTTGTTTGTCTTCTTAATATTAGTGTATTATACTTTTTTTACGACTTAAATTTAGAGAAGTTTTTAATGAGGTACACGATAATATTCGTGTATGATTTTTACGTTAATAAAATTATATTTAGCTGATAAAATAAATGTTATTATTAAAATATATCATAAATATTAAATTTTGAATCCATGTAAGCATCATATCATGTAATGCTTGAGTGATGCCAATGCTTGTGATAAGACCAAGGTAACCTCAAGTTACTTACTATAAGATTGTGTTTGGTATAAAAGAAAGTGATAACTTGTTAGTGGATTTAATAAGATGTAAAGTGATTCTAATTTTGGTTGTATAAAATTTTATTTACTCTCCGTTGGGAGTTAAGTTTTTTTTGGCGATATAATTCTTTTTATAAATTATGAAAAGATTATGGTATGTTAAGTTCTAGAGAATAAATACGTTTTTATTTTTATTTTTGAAAAACCAAACGCATGCTAAAATTTTGATATTTTTATCGTGTATTGTATCATATTTGAGTTATTTGACATTTAACCCGAATTATTTATGATACTTTGGATTGAAACTTAACCTGAACTAATTATGACGGTTGAGGTTGGGTGAAAAAGCCAGTTTGAGAAGCCAGAAGTAATCAAAAACGGGTAGCTTTTGAGTGTCAAAATCTTAGTTTGCCTAGAAAACTAGCTTCTCAAACTTTAGTTTGCAAAAGCTAATTTTTCTAGCTTCTCAAACATTGGTTTGCCACAAATCTTGGTTTTGCCACCTCAACTGCAAACAAAGCCTTAATCCAAACTAGTTATGACACATTGGAATGCAACGTAACCCAAACTAGTTATGACACATTTTTTTGGGTAAACTACACCAATAAATACTAAATTATTGTGTTGATCATTTTTTACCATCAAACTAAAAATTGTCAATCAAGCCACCAAACTATTAAAGTGCTCTCAATCAAGCCATTGTCAGTCAATTTTAACAAAAATGATAAAGTGCAATCTATATTCCTCTGGTTGACGTAGTGATAAAGGGGTGGGGGAGGACCTAGGTTCAATCCCCACCAAGGCCATCTCATTTTGATTAAAAATATTTTTCATATTAAAATAGACTAAATTGATTAGGTGCATAAATATGGATATATATATATATATTATAATGCCCTAAATGTTAAAGGAAAATAAGTAAAAATAGTTGAGAGGGACTCCAACAAAAATTACTTGGAAGCTAATACCTTTACAACATAGTGAATGAAACGTTCAAGCTCAAGACACCACAGCAGAAAATGAGCTCCAACAACAACCATGTTGTGGTGGAGTGGACAGTGGAGGTCACCCTGTTATGGTCACAGACTAGATTCAATGCAGAATCAGAAAAGGCAAACATATATAAACTAATATATAAAACACAATAAGAAAAGAAAATTCTTCCTTTCCCAGCCTTGAAAATATAATCTTTGAAGCAAAATATAAAAGTTAACAGTAACTTTGAAGCAATTGGATGTTTGATTACCAAATAAAATAATGAATTAAAATTCAATTATCATTTGTGAATTTTACCCAACAAATAAACTAACTTTGATAACTCTCAAGAAAACTTCGATCCCGAACTCAGATTCTTTATCCCTAATAATCCAAGCGATACTTCAAAAATACGTTGATAACTCTCAAATCATTCCCACTTTTCCCAACACTAACTCAAGAAACCCCGGCATTCACAACAAGAATCGAGAAAATCGCACTTCAATCTACCATTCTCAAGGTTGTACCAACAGAAATCACATCAAACCATCGAACTTCAAGTGTTCAATTGCTTCACTTAACTATCCATATGCATATTATACTCAGGAGGCCAATTCATGTGACAATCGCAACGAACCTCCTAAGACAACAATTGCCATTAAGATCGCTAAAAAGCAAATGCCGAAACTTAAACAAGCACCGACAACAAACCTTATCAGAGGAAACATCAAGTCCAAACAAACTGAAAAATTAAAAACATTTAGAACATGAGGAAATTATGTCAGAGTTCCAGCTCAAAAGAGTACATTAATAATTTAAGGGCATATATTCACTAGATATCTTACGACAAAATATCGATTGACATACCCAGAAGAGACTTAACCTAAAGGTCTAATACCACTAAATATAACAACCAAACTGGTACGGATGTCTTTCAGAAAAATAACTGGTACGGATGACCCGATCCAATCTAAGAAGTCACATTCGAGTCACAAAAATGACCCACAATTAAAAATTCGAGTAAATTAAAATTTGTCAAACCATTTGAAACTATCAAACCAAATCTAGTTGAAAACTAAATTTCATAAACCAAAACAGAATTCGAACCAAATAATAAAACCAAGTTTCGAACTCAAATATAAATACAGAATGTGATCTTCATGCTCGCTAAGATCATCGTTCTTCGGTTGAAGCCTCTCTTTCCGGTTCTCATTAGCCATAATCAAACAAGCTTTATTTCAGGTGGAATATTACAGAAAACATCGTTGTGAATCAAGAAGCCATTCACTCAATGCGTTTAAATAAAGGCAAAACCGTATGAATGGCAATAAAGGTTGCTATGGAGAAAGCATTTGATAGACTCAGACGATATTTCATCTCGGACTCACTTTTTGACGTGGGTTTTTCTCTTGGAATTCGATGAATCACCATGAATTGCATCACTACCTCGAGTTTTCAGGTTCAATGGAATGGGAGTCTCTCGAATTCCTTCACTCCTGAGAGGGGCATTCGCCAAGGGATCCCTTTTCCCCTACTTATTTATTTTGGCTATGGAACTGTTATGTCATAGCATTACTGAAGCAGTGAATATTGGATCATGGATCCCTTATAGTTTCGCCAAGGATGGCTTGCCTTTATCCCATCTTTTCTTCACCGGCGCCCTCCTATTATTTGCAAGGGCGGATCCACATCAGGCTGCTCTTGTTAATGTCATACTCCAAAATTTTGGCGAATTCTCTAGCCATCGGGTAAGTTCTCAGAAATCCTAGATTTTCTCTTCACCTAATACTAATGTTGGCTTGAGCTCCATGATTAGTGGGAGTTTGGGATTCCAAAAGGTTCATTCATTCGGGAAATACTTAGGTGTCACGGTTTTCCCTCAAAGTGTGAAGTATGTGGATTTTGAATTCCTTCTTGACAAAATATGAGCGAAACTAAATGAGTGGGTAAGGCTGTTGTCTCGGAAATGCCAATTTATTACATGCAGTCAATCTTGTTACCGAAAGGAGTTTGTCGTGAAATTGAAGGGATTAATCGGCCGTTCATATGGGGTTTGTCTTCGGCAGCTCCTAATATCATTGGTTAACTTGGACTCAGTCTGCCAACCATTGGATGAAGGAGGACTTGGCATACGTAACACTCATGCACAGAACATAGCCTTTATCCAAAAGATTCGCTACTTCTTAATTACTCGACCTAACACCTTGTGAATGCAACTTCTTTGAGAGAAATACAAGATTTTTTAGCCTTTTCCCATCTCAATTGCAAGACCCTCTTGTAGTCCATTATGGCGAGCTCTTACAAACCATTGGGACACCTTAAGATCAAATATGGCTTGGTCCTTGGGCAATGGGGACACTATTCGAATCCTGGATGACGTATGGATATCACCGCTTGGCCCCACTTCGACACCATGTCACGGATCCATCCATAGTGAGTCCCCTTTCCTTTGTGTAATTAATTGATAGCGATGGACTATGGGATTTCGAGAAGCTTGCAGAGGTATTTACCTCTTATGATTTAAATGATTCCTCGGATTCTTGTTCTTGGAGGTGGAATCCAAAGCATGACTTTGGTTTAAAGTCTGCCTATAGCAGACATGTTGACTCAACTTGGGATCCAAAAACACCTATTTGGGGACATATATGGGGTTTGAAAGTTCCACAAAGAATTCGCCTTTTTCTATGGCTTTCCTATAGACAAAAGGCACTAATGACCAATTTAGAAAGATGCAAATGATCCATTTCTACCAACCCGAGCTGCTCCTTTGTCATTCTGCTGAAGAATCTGTTGTGCATGTCCTTCGGGATTGTTCTTATACTCGGCAAAATTGGTTGCAGATCGTTCCTCCAAGTATGTTGAATAATTTCTTCACGTTGTCTCTGAGTGAATGGCTTCAGTCGAATATATGTTCGAATATTTTGATAAACGCATGGATGTGTCGTGGAACTTGGTCTTTGCATCCTTTGCATGGCAGACTTGGAAAAATCGGAATGACTTTGTCTTTTCTCAAGCTTCTGCCTCACCCGATTATGTTCTCTGTAAAAACATTGCTTGTGCTAGATACTATAATGAGGGTACGACAACTGTTAATCACACACCTGCAGGCCACTCGTCTTATTTTATATTTGTCATTGATAGATTTAATATCATATTTGATTTTACGATTGTCTTTTTATATGCTTTTATGATAATTTTTTGTACGCTTTTATGATAGTTTTAATTTTGTGTTACAGTGTTTTCCGGCTTTTTAACAATTTAGCAATCATGTGATGAGTATAAACGAACGTTCTTTGATAAAAGTCGACTATTGACTATTATGTTTTTGACCCCTTTTTATGATTTTACTGATGTGCTAGTAAATAGCAGCTAAGAGTGGTAATGGGGTAGGTCGAGACCGGTTTTACATTCTCCACTACGTCCCCAACACTTACAGGTTTCGGAGAATTCTATTAAATTTTTCGAGAATTTTCATCCATATATACATCCCTTGCATATCGCCAAAGGTTTTGGTTAATCCACATAAAAAAAACAAATCTTAAAGATTACAAACATAAATAATAAATTTAGTTTTGCCAACAATAAACAAACTATTTCAAAACTATAACAAGAACTTAACATGTAACAATTTCTTTTTTCGACACTTGTAGCCAACTCAATCTAATATGTGGTACTTGATGATGCTTTGTAGACTTGTTTTGATCATTTTTGCCGTCAACCTATAATATGAAAAGTCAATATCATATGCATCAAATAATACAAAAAATAAATATAATAGATTTATATGCATAAATGATACGAAAAGTAAATAGCGTAGACTTATTTTCTCTTCGATTTCACATACGGCAGTGAGGCTGAGAATCTGGAGAGTGACTAAGTTAAGTTTGAGATAAAGTTAAAGTGATAATAATATAGTTAGCGTTTTTTTGTGTACTTTTTTTCTTAAGACATATTTTAGGGGTATATAGGTAAATTGAAATATATTTTTTAAAAGATTTTGTAAAATATTAGGATCCTTGTGGATATTTTTCGAGGATCCTCATGGTGATTTATACAAGTAAAGTTCGGTATCCTGATGGTTCAGATATAGCAATCATCATCCTCATTTGAGCTTCAATGATAAAACTTCTCTCATCCTCGTCTTCATGGGTAAAGATTTTAATTATTCTCCATCTCTATCAGTTCAGATTTCCATAATTTTCGATTATTTTTTACCCGATTGTCACCGCTACTAACAGCGAAATAATTTGCATACTTTATAGAGTGTTTTGATCAAAGTAGATGACTGCTAAATTTTTCATTAAAAGAATGTATATTTTTTTTCTGAAATGTGATAGGATATGTTTTTTATCTTCTATGCCCATTAAGATTTAATGTATTCGTTTTTATTACATTAAACATTCGATATTTGTGGTGTATTGTATTTTATAATTTTTTTTTTTTACTTTTAATGCAACCTAATATTCTTTTCTTGTTTTAAAAAAAAAAATTCCCACCGAAAGAGAAAGCACCACCTTCCTCCAAGACCCCATTTCCAGCCAAAAAGTGCATCCTAAATATAATACATTTATTATATTGATATAATAAATAAACTTTAAAATCATACGAATTCAATTTTTAATTAATTTGTATTTTTATACTAAAAATATTTTTTATTTTTAAATAATAAAAATATAAGGATGATAAGTTGTTTATATATTTAAAAAAAAAACTTTTTAAGAACATTTTTGTTGAAGACTAAGAATTTATCAAATGAATGTCAAAATCCATAAAACTAATAAATTATGTTAAACTAAAGTAAAAAAACCCTAAACCGAGCCAAATTGGTCTCACCCCTAATTTATAACATGAATAATAATACTAACATTTATAATTTTAAGAAACTTTTAGAATTTACTTTTTCCAATAATTATTTATATGTATTTTTTATAATATTTTAAATTACCGTTTAATATAATTTTAAAGCCTAGCTTGGTATTTTTATCAGTTTACGAGTCAATTTGGCATTTTTGCTTCCAAACGCAAACAACAATCAAACAGAATCGATATTAATCCAGTCCTAGTAAAGTTGATTCAAGTTATAACCTTTAGTCTTCACATAGCAAGTACCAATCTCAAACATAGGGCAATTAAGGAAACTACTACATCAAATACATCATTTTAAATGTTCCAAAAGTACCATAAGATTCAGCCAAGGATATTACACCACTCACACTGCAGCAGCACCATGTTTTGCCTTGGAGTGAGATTGTAAAGCATTTTCAGACCCAAATGACCTACTCAAGATTTTAAGACATATTATCAATAAGTTAATTGTGATTGGATTAAATAGTTACCAAGAAGAAAGAACTGACCTGCCGCAGGACTTGCAAGGGAATGAACCACCCGACTTTGGAGTCTGTTTCGCCTGACCAGTAGCAGCTGAAGCTTTTTTAGCCTGTTTTGAGGGGTGAGGGGTTGCAGTATGTCCACCCACTTTCTTGCCATCTGCACCGAGGACTTGCAACTCTTTTAATATTAATAATAACAAAGAATAAGCTAGAATGGAGTGTTAAAAAAAGCCGTAAGGAATGAATTGTACAACTGATAGTTACGATCCGTCGTTAGTAATTTAGAAATCAACATCTGTGGTAAAGCAGAGATGGTTGGAAATCTACCCGTCTTCTGGGGAGTCTCTAGCTTCACCTTCTTTTCAGGAGCAAGGGTCTTCCTAGCCGACCCTGCAGATCTCTTCTTGCTTGGTCCAGCCTAAGCCAAACCGTTCAACGGTGGTTAGAAAAACAAAAGTAAAAGCTTCACTGCTGAAGCTCCTCGGTGTCCTGAATGACAAACCTTAAAGCATATATGCTTACCTTCTCAGGTGTCTCTTGATCCTCATCTGCACTTTCTTCTTCACTATCATCCTCATCACTGTCGGTATCATTGTCACTTTCCTTCTCACCATTAATTGGCTTGGCAGGTTCCTAAAACAACAATTCAGAATCACTAATTTGACACTGTATTCTAGCTCTAGCTGGTTAAGAAACAACAATAAAAACAACTATATTCAAACAACAACTCCTACTAAGACCGAGCAAGAGAAAGTGAAGACTCAATTTTGCGATATTCCTAAAGGACAGTTGCATTAACACACATTTAAACTTATTTCCTTAATGTACCGGATGCTGTTAGCAGTTTAACACCGTATTTCAACTATTTCATCTTTATGGTTTACGCATAAAACCAGAAAGAGGTTATTGGCTGGATCCTGGATATGATCCTAATAGTTAGACATCTACCTGATCCTCACTGGACACTCCATCCTCTGCAGAAGTATCATCCTCATCCTCGTCATCACTGCTATCCTCATCTTTTTTTGGTTCCACAATCTTAACCTGCCGTGACGCAGTAGGATCAGATGCTGTAGCATGAGGCGTTGCGAGATTAATTGTAGGTTGGGGGAGCTCCTCTTCAGACTCATTATCTGTAAAGTGTAAAGTAAAAGTCAACATATTTTTCAAATTTAACTAGTATTAAAAACTGTCAAATTAATAGAAACTACTAGCAGAATGGCTCACCACCACTTTGAGTTGTATCAACATAATACCCAGTGATATAGACACTACCATTCTTCCAGGTATGAGACAGCTCGAATTTGTCATGCAGCACCAAATCCAACTGTATCTGGGGGAATTTCTCTTGGGAAAGTGTTCCAATTACAAACTTGTCATTTTTGAAATTGAGATAGATACAAACGTTTTCGTTTCCTTTTTCCTTCTTTTTATCACCAGTCACCTCACCGAGAGCAAGCTGTGAGTTATATGGCAGCAAAATTAATCGATAGATGAAACTGTCAACAGATGAAACAAGTTTGGAAAATAAAGTTTCTTAATAATAACCTGTGACAGATGCAGGACCCTAGTGCCATCATTCTCCAATTCAACCTTAAAATTTTCTCCACTTTTAACCTCAGCACCTACACATATGCCAAACTCCACCATAAATGAACGGGTGTGGGTGTTTCATAATTCATTAGACCCATAAATATTGAACAATACCGTAACAATTGAAAACAAACCAATAAGAAATCTCAAATATGCATTAAAAAAATACAACATATTCTAAAAGATTCCTACAAGGCATGCCAAATCAAAGTAAACAAGCCCTTATTATGAAACACAGTTCACATCCCCCCCCCCCTTCAATATGCATAAATTGATCATTAATTTCAGCCAATTTCCTAACTAAAAGAAGAATAAAGGAAAATAATAATATAATCACAAGAAAGAGATAAGAAAATTACCCCAAAACTCCATTGCGAGAAGAAGGGCTAGGGTTTTACCGAGTGTTTTGAGATGAAATTTCCGACGGTGGGAGAGAGTGTAAACTTAAAGAGTGAAGTGAGGACGGGGCTCGGCTGGGATTTTGTGTAGCGCGGAACACTGTAAGAGATTATGGGATAAGAAGTTTGGGCTTTTACAATCGAAGGTGAGAGCCCAATTCCTGTCCTTTTGTCATCCGGGTTTTCTTCTACTTTTTTTTGGCCATAATGGGTTTTCTTCTGCTTGCAACTTTGTAATCCACTGTTTACGTGTACAAAATTATCATTCTTTTGGGTTTAAATGAAAAATCAGCTCTTAATTTATATTTTTATTTGATTTTAGCCTTTAAATTATTTTTTGGTCAAAAAAAATATTTAAATTATTATTTTTGGTCACTTTAATACTAGCAGTTATCTAAGTAAAAATAAATAAATTATTTCGACCAATAAGATGTTGATGCATCATAAAGATTTTTTAACCACGAGATAGTTTAGGGATTAAAAGCAAAAAATAACATAGTTTAAGTATTTATTTTGACCAAAAAATAATTTAAGTACTTAAAATGACCAAAAATAAAAGTTTATGTACCTATTTTGATCAAAAAACAATTTAAGGCTAAAAGCAAACAAAGAAAATAATTTAAGGGCTGATTTTTTATTTAAGCCTTCTTTTTATACACCCAAATTTTTTTTTCAAATCGATTGACTTTTTTAATAAAAAAAATTTATTTAAAATAAAAGAATGTACAACAAAACGTACCCAAAACATGTAAGTTCCATCCTATACATAAAAAAAAAAAAAAACAGCAAAATTAATTTGAATCAAGAAAACCATACCAATGCACTTATATGGAATAAACCTCCAAAGGTTGGGTAAGAACACGAATTAAAAGAAGAAGAATTTTTAATAGAGATGAGAAAATCAGATAAACATAGAAAGAGAGAAATATAAAATTTAGAGTTTTTTTCATTCATTCGATAAAAAACCCTCTACAAAATTCTTTCAGTCCTTTTAACACTAAACGACAACGTTTCTAACAAACTATATTCGGCCAAAATGCATTGTTTCATTTAAGTGATTAAAACAAACAAAAAACGACAAAACTAAAACATTAATTCTACTTCTCTAATTAATACTCCTTGCTTTGTAAATGATCCTTACCTCAAAAATCGAAGGTAAAGAACATTGACTGCAATTCATGCTTGTGATGTCTGAGAACAATGCTTAGCTAGAAGATTCGGTTCCCAAAGTACCAAAACAAGTGCACTACTTAAACTGGGGTCTAAGCCGTATGATTTGTGTTTAACATCCATGGTTTCAACATATCTGAAACACAACAAAATGAACTCTCTTTTGCATGTTGTATTGCCTACCATAACAAAATATTACCTTGAGAATCTCTTTCTGGCTTATACTCAGATGAACGACACAATCTTGTAAATCAACATTCAAATCATCTGAACTTTAAAGGCAACAAAAGTGCTCAAAAACAGTTAAATAATTCATAAGATCTCCAATGTAATCTAGGTTGATGAGCTGAGAAAGTTTCCCTAAACCACTGGAATATGGAATTAACAGAGAATAAGCACCAATCACACAAAAATATATGCTACCATTTGCTTCAAAACTGGTCATAATTGATTGCATGATATACCCTCAAGCTGTAGAAATATATCTCAAGTCCCATGACAAAATTCAGATAAAAACCCTCGAGTAAAATGTAAGCAATAATGTCATATTCATATCAAGAGATAACAATGCAAATTCAGTGAAGGCTTTATGCTATTCATTTTTAGTTTTAATGTGGCATCCCACACTGCTATTACAAAGGAGCATATTTATTCCCTGTCACAACTTGAGCTGTGATCCGAAGAAATAAAAGAAAAGATTTGAGAAATAGAAGAGTATATAAGAAGCAGAGGAATAAGGTTGAAGGAGAATTTTTTTATTTTTTTATTTTTTGATATTTTATTCAAGATATGGTAAAAACGGTTACAAAAGGACTGCTTATACCAGCGCACAGCACACACAAATTATTAATTTACAGCTGATTCAGATAACAGAAATAACAAAACTGGATAAAATGAAATAGCATTGGGCCGACTTTAATTGCAATCTTCTTTCTCAATCTAGGTTTACTTTTCATCTCTTGAAACTGTGTCGTTTTGCTCTTGACCCACAAATTCCTTAACGCTGCCGTTTAACTCTTCTAACTCATCAGATACAATTGAATTTTCTTTCTCCCATTCGAATTCCTGAATTTCCAATTCATCTTCCCTTTTGTGCCCTAACTTCTCACCCAATTCACCAATACCCCCACCTTCAGTCGATTCTTGTCCCCAAATATCGAAATCGAGAAACTGAGATTTCAATGCTGAGTAATCCTCCCAAGTGGCATTTTCTGCTCCCAGATTCGACCATTGAATAAGCAGTTGTGTCAGAACCTAGTTATTTCTTTTGACCATCCGTTTATCCAAGACAAGGGCGGGATATAGCTTGAGTTGAACAGCATCATCCACTTCTTGGGATTCAAAGAGGTAACCATATTCGAGCCAATTTTTTTCTTCAGTAGACTTACATGGAATACTGAGTGAAATTTTGATTATGCAGGGAGATTTAATTCATATGCGACTAATCCAATGTGTTTTTTAACTGTGTAGGGGCCATAAAAATGGGCAGTCAGCTTAAAATTGCTACTGATTGCCATGGATGATTTCTTGTAGGGCTGAAGTTTATGGTAAACCTCATCTCCTTCCTGAAAGACTCTTTCACTTCTGTTTTTGTCTGCATATTGCTTCATCCTATTTTGTACCTTGTGTAACTGTTTCTTTAAGATTCTGTTCAGTTGTTGCCTGTTTTCCATCAACTCTTGTACACTGTTTACTGAAGTACCCCTTCCCAATTTAGCATAGGTGGGTTATAGCCATACAGGGCTTTGAATGGTGTGATTCCAAGGGCAGTATGATGGTTGGTGTTATACCACCACTCTGTCTGAGGTAGCCATTTGGCTCAGCTGTTAGGCTTAAGAAAGCACATACTGTGTAAATACTACTCTAAGCACTGATTAAGCTTCTCAGTCTGGCCATCAGTCTCTTGGTGATAGGCAGTACTAAAAAGAGTTGTAATTCCAAGTTGCTTCATCAACTCTTTTCAGAAGAGACTTGTAAAATTCTTGTCTCTGTCTGAAATAGCCACTTTAGTATGCCCATGTAGCTTATAAACTTGATCAAAGTAGAGTTTAGCTACTTCTAGGGCAGTGTAAGGATGGGACAAGGCTAGGAAGTGCTCATACTTAGTGTACTTGTAAATAATCACAAGTATGCAACTAAATTTCAGAGATGTGGGCAATCTTTCTATAAAATCTGTAGTTATAATTTCCCATACTTGTTGGGGTATGAGAATGGGCTGTAACAAGCCAGGCTTGGCCACATACTCAACCTTAATTCTATGACACACATCACAGCCTTGAATATATTTATTCACCATAGTTTTCAATCCCGACCAGTAAAAAATATGGCTTTAGTCTCTGGTAAGTAGTTTGCATTTCAGAGTGGCCCCTTGGGGTGAATCATGCATAGCTTGCAGCAGTTGTTGTCTCAATTCCCCTTGACTGCCAATGTAAACTCTGCCCTTATACCTCAAAATTCCCTTGTTTAATGTCCAGTATTTCTTTCCGTCCTTATCCAGCATTAAGACAGGCATGATCTCTTTAGTTGTAGTGTCCTCTTTATAACTCTTTTCTACCTCCTAAACCCATTTTAGAGTCACAACAGTAGCTGACATTGGAAAGGCTTCTATTTCTTCTTTATACTGCCTTGAAAGAGCATCTGCAATCACATTTGCCTTTCTCTTTTTATATTATATTACATAATCTAAACCCATTAGTTTAGAAATACCCTTTTCTGTATAGTGGTAGTCAATTTTCTTTCAAACGGATGCTTCAAGGGCTCATGATCAGTTTTGATCACAAAGATGTCACTTTCAAAGTAGTGCCTCCACTTAAAAACATTTAATAAGATAGAATGTCTTTTTAAAGTCAGGTAGTGCTAGTACAGGAGCCTTACATATGGTTGTCTTCAGTTTGTTAAAAGCTACTCTAACTTCTTTTGTCCACACAAATTCATCCCTTTTTAGCATATTTGTCAAGGGCCTACTGATCTTTCTAAACCCTCTAATAAACTTTTTGTAATACCCAATTAGCCCCAAAAAGCCCTTCAAAGATTTAAGGTTCTTGGGCAAGGGCCAGTTCCTCACTGCCTCAATCTTGGTAGGATCAGTAGAGACTCTCTTATAGGATATAACATACCCCAAATATTCTACTTACTGCTACCCAAAGAAGCATTTATTCCTTTTAGCATATAACTGGTTTTCATTTAGTACTTCCAATACCATCTTAAAATGTTACAAATGGGTTACCAAATCATGATTGTACACCAATCTATTATTAAAAAACACAAGTACAAACCTTCTGAGGTAAGGCTTAAAGACTTCATTCATCAATGACTAAAATGTGGCTGGGACATTAGTAAGACCAAAAGGCATGACCTTAAACTCATAGTACCCTTGGTGTGTCCTGAAAATTGTCTTCTAAACATCTTCTTAATTCTGATTTTCCAATAACCTGATCTCAAGTCAATTTTGAAAAAGTATATTGCCCCAACTAACTCATCTAACAAGTCTTCTACCACTAGAATAGAGAATTTGTTCTTAATTGTTAGTGAATTCAGCTGTCTATAATCAACACATAATCTTCAAGTCTCATCCTTCTTTTTAACTAGTAGACATAGGGAGGCAAAAGGACTACTACTGGTTTAGGTTATGGAAAAGGCTAGCATGTTACTGATTTGTATTTCCACTTCAGTCTTTTGGTGATAAGGAAATCTGTAGGGTCTTAAATTCACTGGTTGTGCTATAGGTTTCAGGATAATAGCATGGTCAATCATTCTGGGAGGAAGCATTACTTGGTGTTCTTCAAACACCATGTGGTACTCCTTCAGTAGTGGTAACAACATTCTTGGAATAGTAGTTTCTTGAGCTTCTACACTGAGTAGATAAACTTTCCAATTACTTCAGAAGTCTTTCTCTCTCATCTTAAATTTCAGAGTTATCTCATTAAACTCCATCATGATTGGACTGTATCTCTTCACCTAGTCAACTTCTAGAACCATGTTTGTCCCTCCCATTTGTAATACTCTGAAGTCATGCTCAAAACAGTGGCATTGCATCATTCACTTCAAGAATTTACTCTTTGCAGTGCTATAAAGTTTCTCACCATTAGCTACTGTTATGGTTAAAGGATGAGTCTGCTCAATTTTCACTCCTTCCTTAACCCACATAGGAATGATAAAATTGTGGGTGCTATCACTGTCCACCAATACATTCAATAATTTTTCTTTTATCACTCTTTGTATTTTCAAGGTGTTATAACTCACACTGTCAGTAAGAGCATTTATAGAGATTTCTAAATTTCCCCCTTCAGTGGTCTCTTCATGCACTTCTTCAGTTATCAAGTCTTCCCTTTGCTCCTCTTCTTCCTCCATCAGATTCAATTATTTAATTTTGCACTGGTGGCCAGGAGTAAAATTTTCTCCACACCTGAAACAAATATTGTGTCCCCTTCTATACTCTACTAGTGTATGTTTGTTGTTCAAAGGAGATGTGGCAGATTTCTAGGTAGGAATGGAACCTTGATACTTCTGTGTTGCATTTTGAAATTGATTTCTTGAAGGTCTGGTGGAATATCTCTGTTTTTTGTTCTCCAGATCAATTGACAGTTCATACAGCTTGGCTTGCCTGTAAGCTTCAGATACTGTAGGTGGTCTATGAACTTTGACTTTGTGTTTTATCTCTTCTTTTAAACCACTGACAAAATTAAAAACAAAGTAACTTTTCTCCAAGGTAGAGTTATGTAACATCATATATGGCTTTAATTCTTTAAATTTTTCTTGATACTCTTCACAAAATTTCTTTGTACCAGTTTGTTAAACTCCTCAATAGTATCATTACAGGTTTTATCAGAAAACCTATGACATAAATCAGCTAAGAAATCCTACCAAGTAGCCTTGTTTTTTTGCATTATATATCCATCAAACCAAGTTTCTGCCTTTTCACCTAAGAACATAGTAACCAATTCTAATTTTTGTTCCTCAAGAATAGAGAATATGGCAAAATACTTCTCACACTTTCTAATCCAACTTCTAGGATTATTCCCTTCAAACATATAAAGCTCTATTTTTGATTTGATGTTGAAAGTGTTCTAATTAATTTCATAACTAATTTTTTTCAACTTTACAGGGTTCTTGTAACAGTGAAGTATCTCCTTTTTCAGACCATGATGTTCTCATTTTAGCTTTTTTAGAGGTAAGGTGACATTTTTTGGTTTTGAAGCTAAAAGTCCTGGTTCATCCATTTTAACTGCATATCTTTCTTTATCATCCATAAAAGTAACTTGGACAATTTTCTTACCTTTCTGTTTTGCTTGAGCACTAACAGATAGATGATTTTGCTTCTCAGGTGTTTCTGTTTCGACACTCTCAGCTTTCTGGGTCAAAAGTGTAATGATTTTTCCCAAGTCTGCTTAAGTCTCTTTCATCTTGGTCTCAATCTGCCCCATGCGAATTTCCAGGTTGCCATTGTCGACCTTCATATCATCCAACTGGCGTTGAATGGTTGTCAGGTCCGCGTTGTCCCCCATCTGCTGTGATTTTTTAGCTCTTCTCAGTGTGAAGGTAGATCTTAAAATGAGGCTTTGGATACCAAAATGTCACAACTTGAGCTGTGAATTCAAAGAAATGAAAGAAAAGATTTGAGAAATAGAAGAAAATGTATAAGAAGCAGAGGAATAAGCTTGAAGGAGAAGAAATTTTTTTGATATTTCATTCAAGATAGGGTAAAAACGATTACAAAAGGACTACTTATACCAGCTCACAGCACACACAGATTATTAATTTATAGCTGGTTCAGATAACAAAAACAACAAAACTGGATAAAATAAAATAGCATTAAGCTGACTTTAATTGCAGTCCACTTTCTCAATCTGGGCTTAGTTTTCATCTCTTGAAACTGTGTCGTTTTGCTCTTGACCCGCAAATTCTTTAATGTTGTCGTTTAACTCTTCTAACTCATAAAATAGCATTGAATTTTCTTTCTCCCATTCTAATTCTTGACTTTCCAATTCACCTTCACTTTCATGCCTTAACTTCTCACCCAATTAACCAGAGGCCATGACATTTCCATTAACAAAAGTTTAAACTGAAAGAAATCATTCATCTCTACAAACTTCACTCGTATATGCCATTATCAATAAGCTTTCATTATAAATCATACTCGCATTGATGGCCTTCAAATAAATCAAATCACAAAAAACAAATTCATGATCATCACTCATATTTCTATCAACTTGAAGTTCCATCATATTACTAATTTGTTTCAATTCGAACTTCAGCATATTAATAGCAACCTTTTTTTTTCCCTTGAAAGAATCTTTAACCTCAAGGATCAAAGGTAAGAAACTATAAATACAGATGATGGACCACCCAATTAGCATCTTCTGTCCACCAATACTTCAGTCGCAACCACCCAAAATGATTTACTTGAGTTCCTTCAACTTTTTCTTGGATTTCGAATTGCAAGTGAATGTTATTGTTAGGAGCTACTTGTAACTTCATTGGCTTTGTCTCCTAATCAAAAGAAAATAGACCCAAACATAGCAAAATACTCGCTGCCAATTATGAACATACAATGAGAATTAGATTTCCAGTAACACATGTTTCATAATTCCTGTGAGAGCTCGACACAAATCCTTGAGTTAAGGAGAGTTGCATCTCATTTATTAACATAGTAACTTTTCTAATTCCTTTCACAACATGGTTACACTACAGCAAAAAAGTCTCTAGCGGCGTTTTTTAAACCTATATATAGCGATGTTTTTTAAGCGCCGCTAAAAACCCTCACCAAGAAGTGCCTCTAAATCAAACGCCGTAATAGTTAGCGGTGTTTATGAACAAAAAATGCCGTAAAAGGTCGAGTTATATAACGATGTTTGTTCCTGGCCCTGTGAGGGCTCTCAGCCACATGGATAGTTCAACGTGCTCATCAACGCCTGACCCTGAGGAGGATAGATGGGACGATTTAGGTGAGACCCAATGTAGATTCAACTTTTTATTCACTCATGAGATTTGGGCAATGGCTCCTATCTTCTCAATAATTCATACATCTCTTATCAGTGTATGGACAACTATCTCTCGAGCACAAGTTTAGGTTCAGCCTCAATGGTTACTTAGCTCGGTGATTTATACTTGTAATTCACTTCTTTATAAAGTTTCAGTAAAATATAGATGGAGTCGATGTGGAATTTAAACATTTAAATCCTATTGCGGCGTTTGTCTAACAAACGCCACTAAAGCACGTGTTTGTAGTGGTGTTTGTCTAATAAATGTCACCAAAGTACAAGTCTGTAGCGGCGTTTCTTCATAAACGCCACCATATATCAGTCTATCGCAGCGTTACTTAAAAACTGCCGCTAAAAATAATTTTGTTGTAATATTCTCTTCATTCTTAAAGCAAGATTCAAGTAACACCGATGATGAACATATCAATCTCCCCCATTTAATATTGCGAGTTAATTCGATATTGCTCGTGTTTTTGTGAGTGCTCACCTCATATATATCAAACCTTGCAACCCATTTAAACTCATTGATTGTCTCTAAAACAGTGTCATGAACATATTTATTAGCTTGTGGTAGATTCTTGAGGAGCTCTTTCCCTTTAAAGCAATCCACTTCAGCTGGCAAATATATCAATGCGTATTTTGCTCTCATTATAGATCTTATTTGCTTACGTAAGAATACTTGTATTGAACTTAGGGATAGACCAAAAGGGGACTAGAGGAGACGTTCCTGAAAATTTAAAATTCGTATATAATTTAAAAAATTTATTAAAAGTTATATGCATTTTTTACTAAAAATTTATTTCTGCCCCCCTTAAAATTTTATAAGTTATCTCCCGCTAAAATTTTATAGGTTTGAATAGAAATTAGAGCCTTGGATTGATGATCATTCCCGCAGACCCTTAATCCCTTATTCGGGTCCTCACACCCCTTTTGCAATTGCCCTTCCCTCATCGCGCCTCTCGGTTCTCCATTAGTTAGCAAAGCCATTGTGACTTCAATTGTTTGATTTCCCACCACCGGCCCCAAATCCCCGGTCGTTTGGATCACTGTTACTGGCCCAAGGAGCCCTTATGAAGGCTTAACAGTAGGTTCGAGTGATTTTTCGAGGGACTTCTCTAACACTTGCTTGACATCTTCCATCATTTTGGCCCTAAACTACTCAAGCTTGTCATCAAATTTGACCTCCTATCTCTTGATTTCAGATTGCAATCGTGCCACCTCTTGCTGCCAACCGTCCTTCATACCATAGGATCAAAACGCACTATGATGCCTTTGTAAGAACACGAATTAAAAGAAGAAGAAGAAGAAGAAGAAGAAGAAGAAGAAGAAGAATTTTTAATAGAGATGAGAAAATCAGATGAGCAAAGGAAGAAGAGAAACATAAATTTTAGAGGAAGACAATTTTTTTTCATTCATTCATTCAATAAAAACTCTGCAAATACTTTCAGTCCTTTTAACCTAACGCCAGTAAACGACATTGTTATTGACCGACTATATTCGGCCAAAACGCCCCGTTTCATTTAAGTAAGTAAAACAAACAGAAAATAACGACAAAACTAAAACATTAATTCTGCTTCTGGGCTACTGGTAAGATTTCCATCTCATCACCATCCCAATATTTTAGTCCTAGAGTCCAGACAAGAAGTGAGAAATAAAATTTCGGTGACTTTTCTGCAATTTCGAAATGTTTAGATTGGTTGCAGGTTGTTTAAGGGGACGTGAGCGTAGTTCTGTAATCCAAGTGAGAGTATTGATTTCTATATTTCTTTTCTCAAAGAATAAAACATATCCATATATACATGTTTCAAATCCTTCAGTTTAGCTTGTGGAGTAAGGTAAGTTTGTACATGTTATAGCGGTGAGATCATACGCTCAGAGACTTCTTAAGTAGAACCATTTCTCTTCATGCTTTTGCAGTTCCTCCATTCCATACTTGCGTTTGCATTCTGTTGGTACGGAGATTCAGATCGACCTACGCCGCATACCTAATTTTGGTAGGTGTATCACCTAAAGAAAACTTTTTATATATACAAAGTTTTAAATTTAAAACTTATTTAAATTATAGTAAGCTGCTTATCACTTGGACCAATCGTTTTGCTTTTATAATTTTCAGTTAAATAGTTGGTTATGGTTTGGTTCGCTCATTAATTTACTGTAACACAAGAGTCTCACTTTACTTTCATTTTTGTATTTTAAGAATATTTAATACATTATTGATGTAAAAAATACACAAACATACATATTTTTAAGTTAAAATTTAAAATTTTACTCCTAAAATCCTAACCCTAAACTATATGGATAGAATCAAGATTTTAAGGTTGAAATAAACTTAAATATTTAAAAAATAAAGAAGACAAATATACAATTAATCTATTCATGCTAAACTATAACTTTTAAACTCTAAAGCCGTACGTTGTTTCACTTGTAGAATTGTTTTCTAGTATCAATGTATAAGAAAACAATTTTTTAATTTAATCAAACCTAAACGTAATGGAATGGAATCAAACTTTTTTCTCAACACATGACTTTTAGAGATCACTTGGACTTTTGGGCCCGGTGGTTTTGAAAAAAAAAAGTGAACATAATAACTTGTAGACTTTGGGATTCAGCGAATTAAACAATGTTTTTTTTTAAGGAACTTAACATGATAACGTCCAGCGAACCGTTTACTAATGACTGCTCCTACATACGCGCAAGTGGAGATATCACAGGCCCCAAAAATAAGGAACAAACTTAAATTAAATACTTGTAAAATCTTATATTCAATAATAAACAATTTACGAATAATTAATACCGTCTTTTAAATTAATTGCAAAATACGAACAGTAATATTTTTTGAGAAGTCATTTAGAATTGAATATTTCTTGTATATTTTTAATCAGACCATTATTTCCTTGGATAATAGATTTGAACAGTATCAATTTTATGAGAATGCTTTTGGCTTCTTATTTCATTATGATAAATCACTTTCATTAGAAGTCGTTAATCTCAAAATTCATTATAATAATTTTAAAAATGCTCTTAAGAAATGCGTGTTATCTGATATTAATGGAAATGCATTATTTATTGAGCCGAAATTTCTTAAAGAACTTTTACCTAAGAAAAAAATGGGAGCAATAGATTTATTACGATGTTTAAAACGTTTTAATTGCTTCCAAAATGAGAAGTTATAGAATCTTATTGATTATTTTTATTATTCTTGCTTCTACAGAACGAAGTTTTTTAAAATTGTAGTTGTTGAAGTCATACCTACGGACAACTATGTCGCAAGAAATGTTAAATGGACTTGCTTTGATGGCAATTAAGAGTGATATTTTGGAAGAAGTTGAAATTGAAAAATGTTTTAAATGATTTTGCTTCAGAACATGCGAAGAGCGACACTTTTTAGTGTAAATGTTAGATTTTTATATTTTTATAAGTAAATTTTTGTTGTTCGAGAGAGTAATTAAACTTTTTTTTTGTATTAAGGTATTATTTTTGGAAAAAAAATTATTTCTTACGGACTATAAATTAAGGTCCTCGTTTTAATAAATTGCAGAAGACCCCCTAAATCTTTGAACTGCACATGTCGTGCGTGAATCATTCGGCGGGAAGTTCGTTTATGTTCGTTTATTTATTAAACGAAAGAACATGAACAAAATTTTTTGTTCGTTTAATTAAATGAACGAACATGAACAAAGGGCTCGTTCGTTCATTTGCGTTCATGAACGTTTCGTAATTCATTCGTTTATGTTCGTTTAAATTTCTTCACATGTTCATTTATATTTATTATTCTTCATAACAAAAGTATTATATTAAAAAATTAAAACATATATTAAAAATATGAAATAAAAAGAAAAAATAAACAATACTCGTACAAATTAACTATGAAATTGCGGCTTATATTAATGAATCTCATGTGGTTACTGTTGTTGTGGTTTATGTTTGTTACGTTCGTTGTGTTTGTTTGCGATCGTTAACGTTCGATTATTATTTTAACGAACGAACATGAACGAACACGAACAAGCTACATTTCTTAAGGAACGAACATGAACGAAAAATTATGTTCGTTTAGTTGTTCGTGTTCGTTCATTTGTTCGATTAAAATTAAACGAACGAACATGAACATACACTTGTTTGTGTTTGCTCGGTTCGTTTACAAGCCTAGAACTTAACGAGTGATTTTAAAGATAAAGAGTGAAATATTTTATTTAGGTGATTCGAGTTTGAGAAACTTAATTTGTAAGCGTACGTGTGGCTATCTAGATAATCCTACATTATGTCAACCAAATACTATAATCTCATTATTATTATTATTATTATTATTATTATTATTATTATTATTATTATTATTATTATTATTATTATTATTATTATTATTATTTTGAATGGTAATACTATAATCTTATATTGCAACCAACTAAACCAAACAATATAATATAATGTCAAATATTGTACTAAATAATCTTACATTTTAATAATTTTATTCTTAGAAAACATTACATTTCCTGAATCAATTTTTGGTTCTCTAATCAGTGGCGGAGTCAGGATTTTCATATAGTGTCAGAGTATACTTTAGGGTATGATGATTCTCATACCACTACAATATAAATATTGTTAACCACATACTCAAACAAATCAAGTAGGGTCAATTTTAATATTTCCATGAAAAATTCTACGCTAACTCTTTAAAAACCACATTTAACTCTTTAAAAATTTCATACCACAACAAATCAAGCGGGCTCAATTCACCCCTAAACCCACTGTTTCTAATGACATCAATTGTATTTACCAACAAGTACCTGTTATCTAAAAGTATTTCGGTCATTGTTCTTATGTTGAAAAAATATAAAAAATTATTAAAAGTAAAAGCGTGAATATATATATATATATATATATATAAAATTCCTTTTGAGATGAACGAGAAGAAAAAGAAGGAAGAAAGGCATAAGTATAATTACAACTGCATGCTTAAAGATTAAGGAACAATCAATTCCCTACATGATTGTCGGAAAGCCTCTCCTAATATTCCTTTACCTTTTTTTTTTCTTCTCTCTCAAATTTCACTTTATTATTAACGGTTTAAGTTTGAATTTCTGCTATTTAAGTTATTGATCTAATTAATTTTAAATATCTTAATACCTGTTTTAATTTTTTAATTGGAAATGAGGCGAAAGCCATTATATCATGTCACTATTTCGAACATAGGAGGGACCATTGATATCCCGATGTAGCAAGGGCTCAAGACCAGGAGGTGCCGAGTGAAGAACATGGAGGAAGAGGGCCTCGTTTGGTAAAAGCTTAGCCATGAAGTCGACTGTCATATTAACCTCACGACGAATGTGCACGAACTCAGTCATCCAAGCTCTATCAAGAAGGCTAGAGTTACTGCAAACCAAGGCATAGGGGCTGGAAGGCGAGGGCTCTGTAAGTAGATTGAAAACATCCGCATTATCCATCTGCACAATAATCCGATCAAATCCCAAATCACATGCAAGCTTTAGACCTTCGAAAATGCTCCAAAGCTCATCTTGAAGCAAATCAGAGGGTTCGAGTTTCTTGAAAAAGGAATAGATGAAACTACCATCATGGTCACGAATCACTAATAGAGCTGACGCCTGAGTGTCTAGAAACCGCGCCATCCGCATTGAAACACATCTAACCCTTTGAAGGGGGTTGCCAATGAACAAGATCCATCAAGTTTGAGCTGGAGGATGGTGGGGAGACGATGGGAGATATGAATAACTTGGCCTAATGGAGGCTAACCTGCAAAAGAGAGTTAACATCCAACAAGGTACCCTGAAATATGGAGGTGTTGTAAGGCTTCCAAAACTTCCAAATTAGAGAGGCGAACAATATACACCAAGGGCCATTGATCATGGGGTGAATGCGGTGAGATGACAAGTTACGAAGCAGACACTCATTTAGAGGGAGAGTGAAGAAGTCCGAATGAGTGAAATCTTACGAGAAAGACTGTCAAAGATTGCGAACAATATTGCAATCACACAAAATAAGGAGGATCGATTCATCAGGAGCACTACACAAGTAACAAGAGGCGTTGAGGTCTAGGTGTCGAGAGCATCTGACTGAATTAGTAAGAAGCTTATCCTAAAAGACGAGCCAAAGAAAACTGTGAATACGTTCAGGATAACTTAGCTTCCATATGATCTTCTTACAAGGATTTTCTGGTTGCCAGGTATTCTTAGCAAGACGGGTATAAGCACTTTTAATGGAGAAAGTGCGATTAGAACCATCCTGCCAATAACAAGTGTCATTGCCATTGCTCAAACATCGGGGCGGGATGCCATGGAAGTATGACACTGCTGTTGGGATAAGGACGATCAAAGGATATCCCAATTCCAAGAGTCATTTGTAACACCCAAAAATCCCCCAATTCAGAAAAAAAAAAACCTAATTTGCGAAATCCCTAATTTGAAACCCTAACGATTAGAAATTTTTGAAGCAAAACCCTAATTTTAATTTAGGGATCAATTGGGCATAAATCATATTTAATAGACCAAATTTCGAAAATATCAGAATGTTGGGCTATTGTGTGATTTGTGTAAAAGTTAGGGCCTTCATTTGCATTTTACCTTTTTTTAAGAATTGATAACCCTCTTTTAAACCTAATTGTCTATTCAGCTTCTATTTGGAAAGCTTCAACCGCAACTCTCCCTTGGAAGCTCACCCTTCTCTCCCGATAACTCTCCCCTCTCCCATCTGTTTTCCGATCAAGCCTCATCGGAGCCCCATTCGTTGTCCGTGCGTAACACCCGACCACCACCATCACGTCCATATTCGAATCGCGGGCAAACCCAACCATCGTTATTTTTTCTCAGACAGTTGCTTGCCCAGATTTAAAGAGAAAGCTCTTTCGGTTTCCATCTTTTTCATCTTGCGCCTCTGTACACCGTCGTACCTCCCCTGTCCGTTCAGTGAAGGTAAGCCTTGAAGCGTTGTGTTCACGTAATGTGTTGTGATTTTGAGTCATTGGATGATGATCTTGTTTTCTTTTTGGTTCTTTTCGGAAATCAACCATTTTGGTCACCGGATGTTTGCCGTTGTATGTTGCCGCCATCACCGTTCGTTCTTCAGTTGCCGCTGTTACCGTTTATTCTTCGGCCGTCGTCCTTCGTGGAGTTAGCCGCAGCCGGTGAGGACTCGAGAAACCCTAGTCCCCATTAGCATATGCTAACTTGGGGAGATGTGAGACATGGCCTGGTAGTGGCCCAGATTGTGACCCGTTAGTGAAGCCAAATCGTGGGTGCTCAGTTTGGGTAAACCAAAAATCCTTGAGGCCCAAATGTGTGTGACCCATTTGAGAGTATGGGTTATGAGAACACATTGGTGAACTGAACTATATGAACCAAATGACCAGACCAAATCTGTAAGCTTGGGAAGCGGATCGAACCGAATAGGTGAACGGAACAGACAGAACTGGTTTTGACCTTGGACCGTGAACTAGACCTGACCCGTCCGTTGACCGATCTGACCCGACCCGACCTGACCCGTTGACTTTATTGACATCAGCGTTGACCAGTTACTTTGACCAAAGTTGAACTTTGACTTGGATTAGGGTTGATTTTGACTTTTGACCTGAAGTTGTTTTTTTTAAACAACCTTCATTTTGACCTTTTTCAACGTCCTGAGTCTTGATTTGTTGCTTGTTTTGCCAAATTCGAACTTAAAAGCTCCGTTTTGCTAATTATGATTATTTTTACCTTAGTGATTTTAGAAGAATTGAGTATAGGATTAACCTGAGTTATTATCGTGTTCAGGTATCGTTTTTGAGGCTGGCGAGTTACCACCTCATTCTGTTCATACTGAATTGTGCACGTTCTTCGAGGTCTAGACGTAGGTATTCTTTCGGATTAGTCTTATGTTTTGGTGGTGGCTTAGTGTTAGAAATGGTTATTAATTTAGAGTTACCATCGTAGGTTCTGATTCAGCTAGACCGGAGCGTGAGGTGCGTTCTGCTCGGGATTAAAGCTACTGCTTGCTAAGGTATGTCTTTTCATGCGCCACATATTTGTGTGTTTCTACTGTGTTATATTTTGAAAAATTAATATTCATATTTTGCTTGATTTGACTGTGATTTGAGAATGTTTTGAAAACATCATGCATTGCATAGTAAATCGTGTTTTAAAATCAAGCATTAGATTTTCAGTATTGAGACACTCGTAAGAGTTTGGATTTATGATTTTACAAATCATATCATGAGTCATGGGATCGGAATTGTGTTCGGAAAAAGTGAGGGGAACTTCCACTCTGGCGAGGGCAACCTCCACTCTGTACGATATCGGATAGTCGGGTATTGAGCCATGCATTAGACATCATAACATCATGATTTGGATTTATCAGATTTATTATGCTTTCAGAAAATTTTTTATCAGAAAATAAAAATACTGTTTTTCTTTTGTGTTGCTTTCACTTTAGAGACACACAAAGCTCGTTAGCTTACGCCCCCATAGTTTCTTCTTTCAGATACTCAGATTGATTAGGCAACTTGGTACTTGGAGCATCTCGTATTTTACTCGGATATTTTTATTGTTCAGTATGAATTCTTTTCAATTATTTCAGATTAATGTTTTAACTTATTTTGGAATATTTTGTAATTCGATATTTGAGACATTTAAATTGGGATTTGTTTCAACATGCATTTCTAGATTTAATTTGAATATTTTATTGAATTTTTATGATATATTTTAATGACTGTGATTCATCATTCACTGGCTTATTTTACGATAATTGTTATTATTAAATAATAATTTTTTCATAAATAAGTAAACCTAAAATGCGTTTTTTGAGAGAAGATTTTTTTCAAACTTAACTCTCAAGATTTAACCTAAGAAATTAGGTTAAATTTAGGGGGTTATATTTAGTGGTATCAGAGCCAGGTTCAACCCTCGGACTCTGAGGCTCACAAAGTTATTTTCAAAATATTTGACTTCTGCATGCATCTGAAATATTTTGGGATAAATGAAAATTTTCTAAAAAATAAACTACGATATTATGTGATTTTGACTTTACCGTTTTCAATTGTTTTAAAATCTTAGACTCTAGTACCGAATCTAACTCTAAGCTCTTACCTTTTGTAGATAGTCTATTATGTCACCGCGTAGGGGTTCTAGCTTTGTGAGTGGCCGAGGTCGGGGTCTTACTGCCGCTTCTGAGAGGGACCACTTACCTTCTTTTGTTGAGATAGAAAATTAAAATGAGATGCCGGATAATGAGGATGAGCCAATGAGAGGACATCAGATTGGGAACGATGACTCACATGATGTTGAGGATATTGAAACAGTTCAGCCAGACAATGCCACGGTGCACCAGAGTTGTTGCGTTATCTCCGCCAGTCAGAGGGTTTGAGGAAACCCATATCTATAGAATTTTTAGCTGCTGGGATGAAATTGTTTGAGGGTAAAACTGGTACACATCCAACTGGTGCTGAGTATTGGCTAAAGAAGTTACAACGCTTGTTTGTTGAAATGGATTATCCTGTCAATCAGAAATTGAGGGCCGATGTATCCCTGCTAGAGGGTGAGGCAAAAAATTGGTGGGAGTCTGTGGTAGATATTGTTCCATCTATTCAGGTCACATGAGAGTTTTTTCGAAAGACATTTCAGGATCGATATGTGGGAGCTGAGTTTTTAGCTAAGTGTTGCGATGATTTTATGAATCTGAAACAGAATGATATGTCGGTGAATGACTATGAGATAAAGTTTATGGGGTTGGCCAAATATGTTTCGAGGTTAGTTACGACCGAGAAAGATAAGTGTAATTGGTTTTTGGGTGGGCTTCGTTTAGCGCTGTAGAGGAAAGTTGCTACACATCATAATAAGGTGTTCAACGAGCTAGTTGGTCGAGCTAAAACTATTGAGAAGATAGTTGCACTCATGAAAGAGGAGGAACTTCAGAATGCTAGTCAAGCCGGGAAGCAATCGAACTCATCTGCTCAACATAGTTTTGTCAACTTGCCTAGAAAGAAGCCTAGAGTTGATTCTGTTCCTCATAGTCATCGGAATGTGAGACCTGCAGTACACGCAATTCCGTCTGGTAGCTTGGATAGCTCAAAAGTTCGTCGATCTATTTCTCTATGTGGTTTTTGCAATAAGAAGCATAACGGTGAGTGCAGATTGATGGGCAGAGCATGTTTTAGATGTGGTTCTCAAGATCATTACATAAAGAATTGTCCGCGTTCACCTAATGGTTCATTCGTGCAGAGTTAGGCACATGCATCAGTTCAGGCACCTCTTAGAGGTAGAGGGTAGCTTAGGTCAACTACTTCTGGTACTGCTAGTAGAGGTAGACATGCTCAGAGAGGTGGAACAGTTAGATCCGAGGCTAGACAACCAGATTCTGTATGTTTGACCGGATCTCACGTTGAATATGATGATATGCACGATGGCTTAGCAGGTACTTTTTGATGTGTTCAGTTTTTATTTTTCGTTATGATGGAGTATAAATTTAGAATGGAGAAGAATAAGAATGTGTTAGTTAAATTGGAAATCTGTTGTTACGTCTGAACATTTCGTGGACGAAATTTCTTTTAAGGGATGAAGAGATGTAACACCCTAAAAATCCCTTAATTCAGAAAAAAAAACCTAATTTGCAAAATCCCTAATTTGAAACCATAACAATTAGAAATTTTTGAAGCAAAACCCTAATTTTAATTTAGGGATCAATTGGGCATAAATCAGATTTAAGTGACCAAATTTCGAAAATATCAGAATGTTAGGCTATTTTGTGATTCGGGTAAAAGTTTGGGCCTTCCTTTGCGTTTTACCTTTTTTTAAGAATTGATAACCCTCTTTTAAACCTAATTGTCTATTCAGCTTCTATTTGGAAAGCTTCAGCCGCAACTCTCCCTTGGAAACTCACCCTTCTCTCCCGATAACTCTCCCCTCTCCCATCTGTTTTCTGATCAAGCCTCATCAGAGCCCCATTCGTTGTTCGTGCGCAACACCCGACCACCACCATCACGTCCATATTCGAATCGCGAGCAAACCCAACCATTGTTATTTTTTCTCGGACAGTTGCTTGCCCAGATTTGAAGAGGAAGCTCTTTCGGTTTCCACCTTTTTCATCTTGCGCCTCTGTACACCGTTGTACCGCCCCCGTCCGTTCAGTGAAGGTAAGCCTTGAAGCATTGTGTTCACGTTGTGTGTTATGATTTTGAGTCATTGGATGATGATCTTGTTTTCTTTTTGGTTCTTACTGGAAATCAACCATTTTGGTCACTGGATATTTGCCGTTGTATGTTGCCGCCATTACCGTTCGTTCTTCAGCCGCCGCTGTTACCGTTCGTTCTTCGACCGTCGTCATTCGTGGAGTTAGCCGCCGCCGGTGAGGACTCGAGAAACCCTAGTCCCCATTAGCATATGCTAACTTGGGGAGATGTGAGACGTGGCCTAGTAGTGGCCCAGATTGTGTCCCGTTAGTGAAGCCAAATCGTGGGTGCTTAGTTTGGGTAAACCAAAAATCCTTGAGGCCCAAATGTGTGTGACCCATTTGAGAGTATGGGTTATGAGAACCCATTGGTGAACCGAACTATATGAACCAAATGACCAGATCGGATATGTGAGCCTATGAAGCGGATCGAATCGGATAGGTGAAACGAACCGGTAGAACCGGTTTTGACCTTGGACCGTGAACCGAACCCGACCTGACCCAATTCGATTGTTGACCGACCCGATCGTCGACCCAACCTGGCTCGTTAACCTTGATGACATCAGTGTTGACCTTGATGATGCCAACGTTGACTAATGGACTTTGACTAGAGTTGACATTTATCCTTTGACCTTGACTTTGACTTTAATTTTGACCAAGATTGACTTTAACTTTTGACCCAATGTTGACTTTTTAGACAATCTTTCTTTTGACCTTTTTCGACGTCCTGAGTCTGAATCCGCTGCCCGTTTTGCCAAATTCGAACCTGAAAGCTCTGTTTTGCTAATTATGATTATTTTGTACTTTAGTGATTTCAGAAGAATTGAGTATCAGATCGACCCGAGTTATTCTCGTGTTCAAGTATCGTCTTTGAGGCTGGCGAGTTACCACCTCATTCTCTTCAGACCGAATTGTGCACGTTCTTCGAGGTCTAGACGTAGGTATTTTTTCGGATTAGTCTTATGTTTTGGTGGTGGCTTAGTGTTAGAAATGGTTATTAATTTAGAGTTACCATCGTAGGTTCTGATTCAGCTAGACTGGAGCGTGAGGTGCGTTCTGCTCGGGATTAAAGCTACTGCTTGCTAATGTATGTCTTTTCATGCGCCACATATTTGTGTGTTTCTACTGTGTTATATTTTGAAAAATTAATATTCATATTTTGCTTGATTTGACTGTGATTTGAGAATGTTTTGAAAACATCATGCATGGCATAGTAAATCGTGTTTTAAAATCAAGCATTAGATTTTCAGTATTGAGACACTCGTAAGAGTTCAGATTTATGATTTTACAAATCATATTATGAGTCATGGGATAGGAATTGTGTTCGGAAAAAGTGAGGGAAACCTCCACTCTGGCGAGGGAAACCTCCACTCTGTATGATATCGAATAGTCGGGTATTGAGTCATGCACGAACATCATAACATCATGATTTGAATTTATCGGATTTATTAGTCTTTCAGAAAAGACTTTATCAAAAAATAAAAATACTGTTTTGCTTTTGTGTTGCTTGCATTTTGGAGACACACTAAGCTCTTTAGCTTACACCGCATAGTTTCTTCTTTTAGATACTCATATTGATTAGCCGACTTGATACTTGGAGCATCTCGCATTTTACTCAGATATTTTTATTATTCAGTATGAATTCTTTTCAAATTGTTTTAGATTAATGTTTTAACTTATTTTGGAATATTTTGTAATTCGGACATTTGGGACATTTAAATTGGAATTTGTTTCAACATGCATTTCTGGATTTCATTCGAATATTTTATTAAATTTTCATGATATGTTTTAATGATTGTGATTCATCATTAACCGACTTATTTTACGATAATTTTTTTTATTATTAAATAATAATTTTGTTTCATAAATAAGTAAACCTAAAATGCGTTTCTTGAGGGACAAATTTTTTTCAAACTTAAACTCCCAAGATTTAACCTAAGAAATTAGGTTAAATTTAGGGGTTATATAATTACCTACCAAAAAATCAGCAACACGATATGCGAGATCAATAGAAGCATTGGGGGATTTTCACTGGACAAGGGGCCAAGCTGAGAAATCTATATGTTGGTCTAAAATCTAACCGACTTGCCATCGCCAATAGACCAAGCCAAAATTTTATAATCCGAAGGCCAAATATTCGCAAGACTCCACCTAAAGTTTGAACAATTACCTCATACAATAGACTCATGATATAAGTTAACAATTTTATACCTCTCGCAAAAAAATGGATCTAGAATGCTTCAAGAGAGTGAACAATGGTGTTGTAAACCTTCATTAGGAAAGCTCGGTTATTCACTTTAGTACTCTGAAAGCCAAGGCCTTCACAAATAACCGGTTGACATAGCGATACCCATTTGACAAGTGGAATCAGCCTTGATGAAGCACTAGAGCCCCATAAGAACCTTCGGACAATACGTTCAATTTCATTACAAATACTAAGGGGCAAAAGACAAGTTTCCATGAGATATGAGGGGATGCTTAGAAGCATCGATTTTGCTAATATGACTCTGCTGGCAAAGGATAGCGACTGCGTGTACTATCCATCAAGTTTCTTTTGGACCTTATCAATAATAAAGTAGAAACGCTACTAAGTAGCACCAAAATGACGAACCGGGGTACCAAGGTACATGCCTAGATCGGTTATAATTTAGAAACTGAGACAATCTTTGATTTCTTGCTGCACAGTAGCATCATTATTTTGAGTAAATAAGTTCACCGTCTTCTGTCTTTTGACTTCATGGCCAGAGTAAGACCGAAAATGCTTAAGATATGCTCAATATTCTTAGCTTACTTAACATCGACCTTCGCATAAAGGATCAAATCATCTGCGAAGAATAAATGGGAAATCAGCGTACCATTACGAACAAGATTAAAGGCAGACCAAGTATTTGAGGCAACAGAGAGGTCAATAGCATGCCCAAGACGCTCCATGGTTAAGTTAAAGAGGTAAGGCAAAAGTGGGTCTCCTTGGAGGATACCTCATGTCGGACGAAAACTTCGTCTAAGGCCATCATTCCATTGTACTTGCATTGTAGATGTCGAAATGCAATAGAGGATAATCCTGGATAAGTTGGGAGGAAGGCCAACATCCGATAGCGTATTTGCAATGAACTCCCAACGAAGGCGGTCAAAAGCCTTTTGCAAGTCTACTTTGATAGCCATCCATCTTGTGTTACCCTTTTTGGAATGCATGGAGTAAATAATCCCCTGATTAATAATAACATACTCCGAAATACTTCTCCCCTTAATAAATTTCGTTTGAGATGGGCCAATAAGGGAAAGAATGATAGGATGGATTCTTCGGACAATGATCTTCATGATAAGCTTATTGACAACTGAACATAAGCTTATAGGGCAAAAATCAGCAAAGGACGATGGAGAATTAATCTTCAGAATAAGAACGAGAGTCGTACAGTTAAGCATAGGGTCTAAATCAGAGCCATTAAAAAGATCCTGAATCATAGAGCAAAGGGATAGAACAATAGTATCCCACGACTTCTGAAAAAAGTGAGCATGCAAGCCATCCAACCCTATACCAACATTATCATTTAAGAACCAATTTGTAACTTTCGAAGAGTTTAAAGACTAATTAATAATATCCAAATAAGGTTAAAACTTTAGCATATAAACCTCTTACTAATAAGTTTACTTAATATCTATAACGTTAACCAATTTACCATGAAATCAATTGACTAATTACTCACTAGGGGATTGAATTGGAATATATATAACTAAATGAGCTAGATTAAAATTACTAACAAATTATAACACTGTGTATCGAAACTACCCAACTAGTTTTGAAACTATGTAGAGGGTATCGAAACCTTAAGATTGGTTTCAAACCCTAAAGCAATCTATAATTTCCATATCACTTGAAGGTATCAAAACCACTAGGAAGGTTTTCAAACCTTGCAATGTTTTGGTACATTTTATGCATTTTAATCACCAAGTTCACTTTTATATGCACCATATACAATCCAAGCTGTTTAAGACACAATTCAACATCAAATAAGACACTAAGCATGCATTCTCCCAATCAAACAAACAGGGGCGAAACCTCCAAGGACCAGAGGGGCCATGGCCCCGAAATTTTAAGAAATTCAATATTTGCTCCTAAACTTTTTAAAAATTTTAATTTGGTCCCTTAAGATTTTTAAAAATTCATATTAAGCTTCAACAGTTTTAATATTTTTAATTAAATTCCCTCTTAAAATTTTTTAAAATTCTTATTAAATCTCTCAAAATTTTTAAAAATTTTAGTTAAACTCTCACAATTTTTAAAAATTTTCATTTAAGCATCTAAATTTTTAAAAAATTTATTTTTGCCCCCCCAAACTCTTATTCTAAGTTTCGCCACTACAAACAAAGCACGCACATACCAATTCAAGACTAACAAGTATAATATATACATTTATCTATTTTATACCCATTCAAACATAAGCCTCATGCATTAATCTTTATCTCCCATAAGTCTCATGTACAAACCATTACTAAGGGTTACATTTTATGCACTAAAGGACTTCCAATTTGTTCATGTAATTATATGCATCTACTCAAACCTCAATCAAGACATGTTATACCATGCATTATAATGCCTTAATAACAATACCAATATTATCTCATTCATGCAAGACTTTTATTTATTCATAGAGGTTAAATCAATTACTTAAAATACTAAGCTTTCATTTATTCTTCTTAGTCAATTATAAGAAAATCAAGTCTTCCAACCTTTTCATTGTAGTATAAATACCAAAAACCTCTACTACACATGCATACCTTTCCACTTCTACTCATAATTACACATCTTAATAATTTAATCATGTCAAGTTCTTATTAATAACATGCTTGTACCCTTTTTGTGTTATTAGCAGTAAACCATGATTACACACTTGGATTTTACAAATTTCAATGCTAACTTTCTTAGATTAATAGAACAACATCTAAAGCTCAAAATGCCATCAACCAATTGGTCATTCAATCAATAAATCAAAATATTATTGAACTCAATAGATACAAAGATGTATATGCCACCAATTCTAGGAATCGATAAAGCAGAGAAACATACGAAAATAGTAACTTGTGACTTGACCTTGATGCGATCTCGAACTACTCGAATTTACCTAACACCTGCAAAGGCAGTAGTCACACACACACACAAAATGAGCTTACACAAGCTCAGTGAGGTAATTCAATATTCATAGCATAACACATATATATGAATATCATCACTAGAATTTATACAAATTAAAGGTTAAAAAAACTTTATGGGCAGGAGCCCCTCCCATTGCTCACATAAATTCGTTCGTAAGTGTATGATGTCGACATAGTAAAGGCACAAGTTTTAGCATCGATCTATAGATTGCTATAGAGAATGGCTGACTCCAAGTGATTGTTGAAGGTAATGCAACTAATACTATGAACAAGCTTGTACACTTAAGGGGGATCTATCTATAGTTGATTTCTATCTTCAAGAGGTTTATAACATGTTGAGTGTTATGAATTTTTCTACAAGTCACGCAAGAAATAAAAGGATTGAAGATAAGAGAGAATAGAGAAAAGAAAAAGAAAGATAGATGGAGTATATTGATAACCAGTTTGCATAAAATCCCATGCTACACCTAATACCCTCTATATATACCGTTACATAAACAAACAAATAAAGTCATGCCAGGTTGTTGGCATAGTCACCCAAGGTTGGATTCTGCTGGTGAGTTGGTTCAACTTATTTCTGACTAAGTTTTGCCCACATGGTTCCTCTCTTGATCCTACATTCATAAGAATTTCATCCCTTGGAAAAAGAACCTTGACCTCAAGGTTCACCAACTCATTCAACATGTGTGTCCGACGAACCAACTCATTCATCAATAGATCAAATGCTTTTTCATCGACATGGGTTGTAGTGAAATCCTCTTTTCATCGAATAATTTCACCGATTGAATTATCCATAAACAACAATCTAAAGTCACAAGGGTCATGCACGTCTATAAACTTATTAATATGGTTAAGCATTTGTTCTCCAAAAATTGAACATAATTTTGATTCCATTAAATTGCCAACAAATTTCCACCTAGTGAGTACCTTAAAAATTTCAAGTGCTTGGCCACACCATCAAGGATAGCTGATATAGGCATGCTCATGACAACTCCCTTCAAACCAGAAGAAAAATAAAAAATTGCATTGACAACATTGACAATTGAATCTGATAGAGTGATAATGGACCTTTTTCTCAGCATCATGTTACGATTAGCATCACCATCAATAGGGACACCAAACTCTAATGACTCAACTATTGTAACCACCTAATTTTATCCGCCCTTTTCCTTTTCCTTGTATTTTTATTTTTATTATTTATTTTATTCATTTCATTTTTTATTTATAAATAAAACCCATTTAATAAAAAAATTAAAATGGCAGCCCATTAAAATTGTCAAAATACAATAATTTTGGCCCAGACCTAATTTCAAAACCTTAGGCCTAAGTATGATCACCATTCCTTTCCATTTGCAAAGCTTCCTTACAGTCGTTGGATATAGATAAGATTCAACGGTCTAGATCGCGTAAGAAGAAGACCCTTCAGATTCTCCGTCCGCGCGTGGATTGCGCGACAGACCATTCGACTCCCTTACTCGCGCGTGAGTGCCATGCGCTTGGCCGTCGAACTCTCACCATCCGCTAGACCCTTCAGCTTCCTTCCACGATCAACGTCGGCAGCCACTGTGCTTTCTTCGCCTCCACTCGTTTGGCCATGACATGCAAGAAAAAATGCAAAGAGGAAAGAAATCATTCATCAATTTGAATAAAAAACAAATAGGAAAGAAATCATTCGAATCAAAGACCAAGAAGGAAAGAAATCATCCACCAATTCAAATTAAAGAGATCACAGCCAAAAGGGAAGGAAATCAAAATGTAACTCTAAAAAGGAATCACATATTCTATTATTTTTTCTACTTTTATTTTATTTCCATCATTGTATTCGGTTATAAAAACCGATCAAACCATTGTAATGGACACACAATTTTATGAGCAATACAAGAGCAGTAGCATTTTTTAAAGGTATTGTTATAGTTTTTATTTCTATTCGAATTCAAAAAAAGAAAAAAAATGAAAGGGGCTTTATCGTTCAGGATTGTCGGAGAATGTGCCGTCGTCGAAAGTTTGGAGGTCACATCACCGATCGATGTCTCGTGATGGTTGAGGATGCACACATGTGGTGGAGTTTGATCCAAAATCAAGGGGTTTTCTGGGTTGAGGTGTTTGTTCTTGGAGCCGATTGAGATAAAATGAGAGAGGGAGATCGATAGAGAATCGGAAAAATGAGAGGAAATAAGTTGACTTTTGGGGTAGAATGGGGCTTTTATACCAACCCGTTACACTGACCCGGACCCGAATCTCAACCCGTGCCCTACTTCTATGGGTCTTGCGTTATGGCCCCCCACTTTTAATTATTTCATTTTAGTCCCTATTTTAATTTTATTTTTTCTTTGTTTCAATTTAGTCACCTGCAGTTTCTTTTTTATGTTATTTTTTATTTTTATTTTCTTTACGTTTGTTTAATCAAGCCATCAATTTTACCTTCGTTTGATTTTTTTTGTCTTAATTCATAACTTATAACATAATGATTTAGGTTAGTATAGAATTTAGCAATGAAGCTTTTTTATTTTAGCGCTTTCTAACTAGTTTCATTACTTAGCTAATTAAAGCCTATTTTTTTGGAACTCTCTTAATTTAATTCTAGGGATAATATCATCTTCCTAAAACTTAGTTAATTTCATAATAAATGTATCATTAGGTTAGCTCTGTAGATCTTAGTTATAGACTTATACCTCATAGTTTAGGCTTATTAATATAACATCTTGTTTAGTGCCAAAGGCCTAGGTTTCTTCCAATAACTTACCTTAATGAATTTATTAATCTTAGGTAATTTTATAGTTAGACCCTCTTTAGCAAAAAAATATAGTCTTTGGGATAAAAAAATAACATAGTCATTAGAATTTGTTAAGTTTTTATATGTGCATGCACTTAGTGGCGGATTCAAGATTTTCATATAGTGGGGTCAGAGTAGAGTATGAGGTACGAGGATTCTAATACCATTACAATGTAAATATTATTCACTCCATACCCAACAAATCAAGTGAGGTCAATTCTAATATTTCCTATGAAAAATTCTATACTAACTCCTTGAAAACCTCATTTAACTCTTCAAAAATCTTATTCCAAAACAAATCAAGTGGGGTCAATTGACCCCTTAATTTACATGTGACTCTGCCACTGCATGCACGTACTCGAATTACAAGAAAAAATATTATTGACCAAGTAAGTGTTGTGGGGTGTTAATCCTTCCCCACACGTAATCGTGCCCCCAAACCTAAGATTTCAAAATCTCTAGTTTCCTTTAGGTTTTCGGTCTACCTAGTTTAAAAGACTGATGACGACTCTGTGTGTTTAATCTACGTTGAGTCCTGGCTGTGACAACTACATAGTTTGATTTGTTGGATTAAAATCAGCAGTTGTGGGCACATATGTAAAATGTATGATGCTATTATAAAGTATGGCACAAAATCAAGTGACCAATTATGTTAGGCGTGTCATAGGTATTAAAGTGTCATGGAAATAAAAGTGTAGATACCGTAAGATATATTTATAATTCAATGAGGGGCAGAGTTATAAATATTTAATAGTTGATTTAATAATCAACTATATAAAGAGGTAGTGGTCCCAAAGAAATAGGTTAACTTGTTTTTCTCTCATTCCCCGTTAGAGAGTTTTACGTCAAGAGAACCTATATTCTTGGAAGATCAATACCAAAGATATAGTCTTTCAACGTCAAGATTTAAGGTTTTCTATCGATTAATTTAGGTACGCTTCCGCGTTCAGTTTATTCGGTTTATTGTTCTTGATGATTTGAGATGATAGATTCTGGGTTTAGATTTTATATCTATTATGGTTTGGTTCTAACAAGTGGTATCAGAGCCTCGTTATGTTGAATCATTGAGAATTAATTATGTATTAGCGTTTGATCTCTCGCATGTTCCGAAATTTCCTGATTACCCTATATGTGATAACCCATATGCGTAATTAATCGACAAATTGGAAATTGAATTTTGGAATTTTGACCGTCAATATATTATTCTTTTGATTTATCATATGCAATAGCCTTCTGTTGCATTAAGAATTGGGAATCGGCGATGATGTTTCTATGCAATTTCAAACATTTAAAGGCTTTTATGTTCCTCTGTTAGTTCTTTAATTTAGGTTACTGGAAATTGAATTTCAACTTTGAATCATTAGGAACCCATTATTTTTTATGGTTTTCAGATTAATTCATTGATATGGTTCTAATTATTTTTGAATCAATATGGGTTGCCATATGGTTTTTTGTTATGAATCTAGGATTGTATATGCTTTTAAGATATATTTGTGCATTGTTCTTAGGTGAATCTTCGATTCATGATTCACATATTTTAGGGTTTTGTGAATATGTATTAAATGCACAATTAAGATTAAATAGAACTATAGCTTTATGCTACAAACAACTATGCTTACATATTGGATTCAGTAATTAAAGAATAATATATCAATATTATTAGGGACAATTATTAATGTTGTTCGATTATTATCAGGTTACATGAGCAATTCTTTGACACTAATATATATATATATATATATATATATATATATGCAAAGAATTTGTCATTAATGCTATGAATTAAGGTGTATAAATATATTTTTTTCTGGAGAATAAGCTATGGTTTTTCGAATGGCGGTGGATATGCACATTGCAAAATTGTTTGGTTTAGTTACTAGTAAATACTAGTTTATAAGTTCCAGTAAGTATTTTGTTTACGTACTTATTATTATTAAAAGAAGTTGAAATATTGTTATGGAATTCATATTCGATTCATTTCGATCAATAATTCATTTCTTTTGATCGCTAGATTATTATGCACATTAAAGTTTCATGTGATCAATATATGAATTATTCATTTATATAATATTTCTGTTTTTGACTTTTAGTTAAAGATTAGTTGTTTTGAATTCAAGTTTTATTTTGGTAAATGCATGTTTAAGGAATTTTTTGAGAAACAGTCAAAGATTTAAGTGGTTTTTCGGTTTCTGATAGCCCCATTCAGACAACCTTATTTTTGGTTATTTCGAAAACTTAAGTGTTATCAGAAATTTCAGTTTTGACTGTTACAAAATTTTAAATTTGAATATCAGTATATTTATATTATATATTTTAAGATAAATTAATTGAAGCATTAAGTCACCAAAGTGACCTCTATTGTAGAAATTATTTTATTTTAATATATAGAAGGTTTTGTGCATGTAAGCCGGATTATGTTAGTATTAATCGGCCTAAAGGAAGGTTAATAATTAACATTATTACATGTGCAACTATGGTAATAAACATGCGATAATTATTCAGTTTTATATGTGAGCAATAAATCGGCCCAAAGGAAGATTTCTGTTTGACATGTTCTTATTATCAATGTTTGATTACTGTACCAAGATATCACTTGCAAGTTAGTGTTTTGTCCAAAGATGAAATATTAATGGAGTGTCCGGTATCTTGACATGAGGTTTACCTTTATTCAAATTTATTATTATTTTGGTTATCTTTTAATTTGATTGAAAGATAAAATTAAGACAAATATTTTGAAACAATTAAATTCATATGTTGGCTTCGGATGTCAAATATTTTAATAGATTAATTGAAACATAATGTCACCAAAGTGACCACTTTTGTGTAGATTAGTTTATTTGAAATATTAAGATAATTATGAGTTTTTGTAATTCATGCGTTTATTAATTGGCCCAAAGGAAAGTTAATATTTGGCAGAATTACAACGACAATTGTGGCGATAAATGTGTGACAATTATAAGGTATTTTATGTAAGCAATACGTTAGTCCAAAGATTAATCTATTGTTTGACATAGTTTATTGTCAATGTTTGATTGCTACAACAAGAGTACCGCTTACAGTTAATATTATTGTCCAAAGACTTGATATTAATGTTGTGCTTGGTATCTTGAGCGGAACTAGCCATTATTTTGAATTTATTTGTTTACTTATGAATATTTATGTGGGCTTGTTTTTATTTTATTTACTTATTTTTATTCTACATTTAGGTAATTTATCTTCGCTGTCACAATATCTGTTAAATACATTCTACACTCATGTTTAGTGAAACTAGTTTCAAGGACTAGAAAAGACACTTACATATAGTATTTGGTTGTATGAACATAGACTTTGCAATAAGGGAAGAATAACTTGCACCTCTCATCATGATAGCACCCATAAAAGGGATTTTGAGAGGTGAGATTTTTCAAATCGCACGAGTCTAATGATTATAATGAATAACATTCTATAAGTCTTTAGGAGTAATAAAAAATCTAAAGAGATTACTCATATTAAGGGTTTCCTTGACGAAATTAAGAAATGTTTTAGCCAAAACATTAAGGTTAAGATGGCATCACTTATGCCTTCTTTGATGTCTATGAAATATAAGGGTCAAGGAAATGTGAGGGAGTACATTATGAAAATGTTTAATATTGCTTTAAAATTTAAGGCACATAAGATCGAACTTTCTAACAATTGTTTGTTCTTATGATTTTGGTATCGCTTCCTATACAGTTTAACCAATTCAAAATTAGTTACAACTGTCAAAAGGAGAAATAGACTTTAAATGAGCTTATTTCTCATTGTGTTAAAGAGGAAGAAAAGTTGAAGCATTATAAGTGTAAAAGTACTCATTCGGTTAGTGCTCATTTAGTTCATGTCTCTAAGAATAAGGGCAACAAAAAATATATTAGAATAAAGTTGCTAAGGGTCCTAATCAAAAGAAACAACAATAAGTTACAAAGTATTGATTCTTTTGTATAAGTTAGGACACATGTGAAGAAATTAAACTTCAAAAGTGAGCAACTACTTCTGTTATTTTGAGTGATTCATGGGCTGTAAATTTTATGATCTCACAATAAGGATTATTTTAAGGAGAGATTTATAACATTTTTAGGATGTTGAGTTTGGAGGGAGAAACAAGGTTAGATACATTGCTATTGAGGAGGAGTTGGATTATAATTTAATTCATACTATCACTTTTGATGATGTTTATGTTTTCACACCTATCATTAATCAAGAAGTGAATCAAGTACCTCAGCAAAACAATGTTGAACAACTCCCATTCAAGATAAGATAATTGTTTCAGAAGAACAAACTCAACAACCTTAAAAAATAAGTGTCATTAAAGATATCCACGAGAGGAAGGAGAAATACTATTATAGATTATTACTTTGTATTTCTTCAAGAAAATAAGGATAATAATGAAATTGTAGAAAATGATTCAATCTTTTTTTATCAGATCATAAAAGTTCTGACTCTCAAAAGTGGATTGATGTCATTCAAGAAGAGTATAATTTTATGCATGACAATAAAGTTTAGGAACTTGTCTCATTACCTGAAGGTGCAAACCAATTGGTTGTAAATGGATATTTAAAACCAAGAGGGATGCAAATGATAATGTGGACAAGTATAAGGCATGTCTTGTATCTAAAGGATATACTCTAAAAGAAGACATTGATTTTGTGGAGACTTTCTCTCAAGTTTCATTGAAAGACTCTTTCAAGATAATCATGACGCTTGTTGCTTATTTTAATCTTGAGCTACATAAGATGGATGTTAAGCTTGTGTTTTTCAATGGAGACATTGAAGAAATGAATTATATGGTACAATCATAGATTTGTGTCTAATGATACAAAATCAATGATATGTAAATTAAATAAATTCATCTATGAGCTTAAGTAGAACTCTCATTAATGAAATTATAAATTTCACATTGATTATCTCATTCTGCTTTGAGATAAATTTGGTTGACAATTGTATATACTACAAGTTCAGTGGGAGTAAACCAAGTGATACTCATATTGCTAAAGAAGACAAATTTAGTCTTACACAATGCCCTAAAAGTAACCTTGAAATTTAGAAAATACAAATAATTCTATATGCATAAGCTATTGAGAACCTAATTATGTTCAAGTATGTATGCGTTCGGATATTGCGTACATTGTTGGAATGTTAGACAGATATTTAAGCATTTCTAGTTTGAACCATTGGATAGCAGCCAATAGGGTTATGAGATATGATAGAGAACAAAAAAAAACTATATGCTCACATATCGGAGTTCTGGTAAGTTAGAGATCATCAAGTTTACAGACTTCGATTCTATTAGAATATTGATGCAAAAAAAATTTTTGTCACATGGGCTGCTAATTATAGATTGAATAGAAAGACCACTTCGATTATTTTGTGATAATAAATATGCATTCATTTATTCTATAAACAATAGGAACACTTTAAATTTGAAGCACATAAATTTTAAGTTCCTAGTTGTTAAAGAAAATTCAGAGTGGTTGTGTGTCTATAGAGCATGTTGGTACAAACTCCATAATTGCGCACTTATTAAGAAACTGACACCCTAGGTCTTTCATGAGCACACTACTCATGTGGGTGAAATGTTATTTAAGGATATTCAGTTTTAGTGGGAGTTTGTAATTTTGAAAAATGCTCATTCGTTTTAGACACAATTTCAGTTACTTCAGTTTAAGGATATTTTAAGATTATTTTCTGCAGAAATAAAGTTCTTTTGGTTTATGCACACTCTGAATTCAGTAAAGTTTGATCTCGCAAAGGCTTAGGAGGACCAGTTGGAAATAGACATGTTTGGTACACATTTCATGTAATTTTCCATGCTATGCATCCATGATTGATCTATGTCATTTGACTATATTTGTATACGTGACCATTGATGGGTCTTGTCATGATTGATACGACAAAGGCTGCTTTGATCCTATATGGATATAGTTGATGGACGAGATTGTTACAGAATACCTATTATATAATAGCAATTTTTGAGCTCATAAGGTTGTACATTTGTCAGGAAACATATGTTGCCCAAGTGGGAGATTGTTGGATTAAAATCCGCAGTTGTGGGCACATATGTAAAATGTATGATGCTATTATAAAGTATGGCACAAAATCAAGTGACCAATTATGTTAGGCGTGTCATAGGTATTAAAGTGCCATGGAAATAAAAGTGTAGATACCGTAAGATATATTTATAATTCAATGAGGGGCGGAGTTATAAATATTTAATAGTTGATTTAATAATCAACTATATAAAGAGGTAGTGGTCCCCAAGAAATAAGTTAACTTGTTTTTCTCTCATTCCCCGTCAGAGAGTTTTACGTCAAGAGAAAACCTATATTCTTGGAAGATCAATACCAAAGATATAGTCTTTCAACGTCAAGATTTAAGGTTTTCTATCGATTAATTTAGGTACGCCTTCTCGCTTTGTTTTTATTCGGTTTATTGTTCTTGATGATTTGAGATGATAGATTCTGGTTTAGATTTTATATCTATTATGGTTTGAGATATCGATAGATATGTTGAATCATTGAGAATTTTATTATCGTTTGATCTATCATGTTCCGAAATTTCCTGATTACCCTATATGTGATAACCCATATGCGTAATTAATCGACAAATTGGAAATTGAATTTTGGAATTTTGACCGTCAATATATTATTCTTTTGATTTATCATATGCAATAGCCTTCAGTTGCATTAAGAATTGGGAATCGGCGATGATGTTTCTATGCAATTTCAAACATTTAAAGGCTTTTATGTTCCTCTGTTAGTTCTTTAATTTAGGTTACTGGAAATTGAATTTCAACTTTGAATCATTAGGAACCCATTATTTTTTATGGTTTTCAGATTAATTCATTGATATGGTTCTAATTATTTTTGAATCAATATGGGTTGCCATATGGTTTTTTGTTATGAATCTAGGATTGTATATGCTTTTAAGATATATTTGTGCATTGTTCTTAGGTGAATCTTCGATTCATGATTCACATATTTTAGGGTTTTGTGAATATGTATTAAATGCACAATTAAGATTAAATAGAACTATAGCTTTATGCTACAAACAACTATGCTTCTGTATTGGATTCAGAATTAAAGAATAATATATCAATATTATTAGGGGACAATTATTAATGTTGTTCGATTATTATCAGGTTACATGAGCAATTCTTTGACACTAATATATATATATATATATATATATATATATATGCAAAGAATTTGTCATTAATGCTATGAATTAAGGTGTATAAATATATTTTTTTCTGGAGAATAAGCTATGGTTTTTCGAATGGCGGTGGATATGCACATTGCAAAATTGTTTGGTTTAGTTACTAGTAAATACTAGTTTATAAGTTCCATAAGTAGTATTTTGTTTACGTACTTATTATTATTAAAAGAAGTTGAAATATTGTTATGGAATTCATATTCGATTCATTTCGATCAATAATTCATTTCTTTTGATCGCTAGATTATTATGCACATTAAAGTTTCATGTGATCAATATATGAATTATTCATTTATATAATATTTCATTTTTGACTTTTAGTTAAAGATTAGTTGTTTTGAATTCAAGTTTTATTTTGGTAAATGCATGTTTAAGGAATTTTTGAGAAACAATCAAAGATTTAAGTGGTTTTTCTGTTTCGATAGCCCCATTCGCACAACCTTATTTTTGGTTATTTCAAAACTTAAGTGTTATCGAAATTTCAGTTTTGATCATTACAAAATTTTAAATTTGAATATCAAGATATTTATATTATATATTTTAAGATAAATTAATTGAAGCATTAAGTCACCAAAGTGACCTCTATTGTAGAAATTATTTTATTTTAATATATAGAAGGTTTTTGTGCATGTAAGCGGATTATGTTAGTATTAATCGGCCTAAAGGAAGGTTAATAATTAACATTATTACATGTGCAACTATGGTAATAAACATGCGATAATTATTCAGTTTTATATGTGAGCAATAAATCGGCCCAAAGGAAGATTTCTGTTTGACATGTTCTTATTATCAATGTTTGATTACTGTACCAAGATATCACTTGCAAGTTAGTGTTTTGTCCAAAGATGAAATATTAATGGAGTGTCCGGTATCTTGACATGAGGTTTACCTTTATTCAAATTTATTATTATTTTGGTTATCTTTTAATTTGATTGAAAGATAAAATTAAGACAAATATTTTGAAACAATTAAATTCATATGTTGGCTTCGGATGTCAAATATTTTAATAGATTAATTGAAACATAATGTCACCAAAGTGACCACTTTTGTGTAGATTAGTTTATTTGAAATATTAAGATAATTATGAGTTTTTGTAATTCATGCGTTTATTAATTGGCCCAAAGGAAAGTTAATATTTGGCAGAATTACAACGACAATTGTGGCGATAAATGTGTGACAATTATAAGGTATTTTATGTAAGCAATACGTTAGTCCAAAGATTAATCTATTGTTTGACATAGTTTATTGTCAATGTTTGATTGCTACAACAAGAGTACCGCTTTACGCTTAATATTATTGTCCAAAGACTTGATATTAATGTTGTGCTTGGTATCTTGAGCGGAACTAGCCATTATTTTGAATTTATTTGTTTACTTATGAATATTTATGTGGGCTTGTTTTTATTTTATTTACTTATTTTTATTCTACATTTAGGTAATTTATCTTCGCTGTCACAATATCTGTTAAATACATTCTACACTCATGTTTAGTGAAACTAGTTTCAAGGACTAGAAAAGACACTTACATATAGTATTTGGTTGTATGAACATAGACTTTGCAATAAGGGAAGAATAACTTGCACCTCTCATCGCGGTAAGCACCCATAAAAGGGATTTTGAGAGGTGAGATTTTTCAAATCGCACGAGTCTAATGATTATAATGAATAACATTCTATAAGTCTTTAGGAGTAATAAAAAATCTAAAGAGATTACTCATATTAAGGGTTTCCTTGACGAAATTAAGAAATGTTTTAGCCAAAACATTAAGGTTAAGATGGCATCACTTATGCCTTCTTTGATGTCTATGAAATATAAGGGTCAAGGAAATGTGAGGGAGTACATTATGAAAATGTTTAATATTGCTTTAAAATTTAAGGCACATAAGATCGAACTTTCTAACAATTGTTTGTTCTTATGATTTTGGTATCGCTTCCTATACAGTTTAACCAATTCAAAATTAGTTACAACTGTCAAAAGGAGAAATAGACTTTAAATGAGCTTATTTCTCATTGTGTTAAAGAGGAAGAAAAGTTGAAGCATTATAAGTGTAAAAGTACTCATTCGGTTAGTGCTCATTTAGTTCATGTCTCTAAGAATAAGGGCAACAAAAAATATATTAGAATAAAGTTGCTAAGGGTCCTAATCAAAAGAAACAACAATAAGTTACAAAGTATTGATTCTTTTGTATAAGTTAGGACACATGTGAAGAAATTAAACTTCAAAAGTGAGCAACTACTTCAGTTATTTTGAGTGATTCATGGGCTGTAAATTTTATGATCTCACAATAAGGATTATTTTAAGGAGAGATTTATAACATTTTTAGGATGTTGAGTTTGGAGGAGAAACAAGGTTAGATACATTGCTATTGAGGAGGAGTTGGATTATAATTTAATTCATACTATCACTTTTGATGATGTTTATGTTTTCACACCTATCATTAATCAAGAAGTGAATCAAGTACCTCAAAGAAAACAATGTTGAACAACTCCCATTCAAGATAAGATAATTGTTTCAAAGAACAAACTCAACAACCTTAAAAAATAAGTGTCATTAAAGATATCCACGAGAGGAAGGAGAAATACTATTATAGATTATTACTTTGTATTTCTTCAAGAAAATAAGGATAATAATGAAATTGTAGAAAATGATTCAATCTTTTTTTATCAGATCATAAAAGTTCTGACTCTCAAAAGTGGATTGATGTCATTCAAGAAGAGTATAATTTTATGCATGACAATAAAGTTTAGGAACTTGTCTCATTACCTGAAGGTGCAAAAACCAATTGGTTGTAAATGGATATTTAAAACCAAGAGGGATGCAAATGATAATGTGGACAAGTATAAGGCATGTCTTGTATCTAAAGGATATACTCTAAAAGAAGACATTGATTTTGTGGAGACTTTCTCTCAAGTTTCATTGAAAGACTCTTTCAAGATAATCATGACGCTTGTTGCTTATTTTAATCTTGAGCTACATAAGATGGATGTTAAGCTTGTGTTTTTCAATGGAGACATTGAAGAAATGAATTATATGGTACAATCATAGATTTGTGTCTAATGATACAAAATCAATGATATGTAAATTAAATAAATTCATCTATGAGCTTAAGTAGAACTCTCATTAATGAAATTATAAATTTCACATTGATTATCTCATTCTCGCTTTGAGATAAATTTGGTTGACAATTGTATATACTACAAGTTCAAAGTGGGAGTAAACCAAGTGATACTCATATTGCTAAAGAAGACAAATTTAGTCTTACACAATGCCCTAAAAGTAACCTTGAAATTTAGAAAATACAAATAATTCTATATGCATAAGCTATTGAGAACCTAATTATGTTCAAGTATGTATGCGTTCGGATATTGCGTACATTGTTGGAATGTTAGATGATATTTAAGCATTTCTAGTTTGAACCATTGGATAGCAGCCAATAGGGTTATGAGATATGATAGAGAACAAAAAAAAAAAACTATATGCTCACATATCGGAGTTCTGTAAGTTAGAGATCATCAAGTTTACTGACTTGATTCTATTAGAATATTGATGCAAAAAAATTTTTTGTCACATGGGCTGCTAATTATAGATTGAATAGAAAGACCACTTGATTATTTTGTGATAATAAATATGCATTCATTTATTCTATAAACAATAGGAACACTTTAAATTTGAAGCACATAAATTTTAAGTTCCTAGTTGTTAAAGAAAATTGAGTGGTTGTGTGTCTATAGAGCATGTTGGTACAAACTCCATAATTGCGCACTTATTAAGAAACTGACACCCTAGGTCTTTCATGAGCACACTACTCATGTGGGTGAAATGTTATTTAAGGATATTCAGTTTTAGTGGGAGTTTGTAATTTTGAAAAATGCTCATTCGTTTTAGACACAATTTGATTACTTGATTTTAAGGATATTTTAAGATTATTTTCTCATAAAATAAAGTTCTTTTGGTTTATGCACACTCTGAATTGAGAAAGTTTGATCTCGCAAAGGCTTAGGAGGACCAGTTGGAAATAGACATGTTTGGTACACATTTCATGTAATTTTCCATGCTATGCATCCATGATTGATCTATGTCATTTGACTATATTTGTATACGTGACCATTGATGGGTCTTGTCATGATTGATACGACAAAGGCTGCTTTGATCCTATATGGATATAGTTGATGGACGAGATTGTTACTGAGAATACCTATTATATAATAGCAATTTTTGAGCTCATAAGGTTGTACATTTGTCGTGAAACATATGTTGCCCAAGTGGGAGATTGTTGGATTAAAATCCGCAGTTGTGGGCACATATGTAAAATGTATGATGCTATTATAAAGTATGGCACAAAATCAAGTGACCAATTATGTTAGGCGTGTCATAGGTATTAAAGTGCCATGGAAATAAAAGTGTAGATACCGTAAGATATATTTATAATTCAATGAGGGGCGGAGTTATAAATATTTAATAGTTGATTTAATAATCAACTATATAAAGAGGTAGTGGTCCCCAAGAAATAAGTTAACTTGTTTTTCTCTCATTCCCCGTCAGAGAGTTTTACGTCAAGAGAAAACCTATATTCTTGGAAGATCAATACCAAAGATATAGTCTTTCAACGTCAAGATTTAAGGTTTTCTATCGATTAATTCAGGTACGCTTCCGCAATCAGTTTATTCGGTTTATTGTTCTTGATGATTTGAGATGATAGATTCTGGGTTTAGATTTTATATCTATTATGGTTTGGTTCTAACATGATTTGCTCAATCTGATACGAGCAACTAATTGCTTTGCATAAGCCAGATTGAGATCGAGATGCCCTCCTCCAAAGTGCTTCTTGGGTACACAATTTCATTGTGACTTTTCTTGTGTGCCAAGCTTTTTCCACAAAAATGCGATGAGCGTAAGTCCCAACATCTCCATTCAGTGTATCACAACATAATTTAAATTTTGAATAGAAAATCATCTCACGGATAAGCTCGAAGTCAAAAACCTTTGGTAGATCTTCAACAATCAAGTATTTTGTTATTGTTTTCGTGTTCTCAAAGATTTTATCAGTGATAGCCTTAGTAGCAGATTCACCATTTTCCAAGTTGTATTTAATTCCAAAATCGTCGTTAGGATCACTGGGATCAGGACTAGATAAAATAAAGACACTTATTGCTTTGGAACCATCCACACCAACTTTTTCTCGTATTACAATTGATATAACAAGAGTTGAAAACAATTCATTTTAACCAACCGAACGAGTCTTACTCCATTTGCATTAGACATTTTTATTATTATTTGAATAACATCCTTTGAGAAATAAGGATCATCACCCAAAACAACAAGTGTAGCACCTTTAATTTTCTCTACTGAAAGGGCATTGATTAGTCGATGTTCATACTCCTAAAATCTGCCTGCATACTTCTTCAGTATAGTGTTTCTGAGCCCAGGTAAAAAGACCATTTCTCCAACAAAACAAAGATAGAGGATTCAATAAAAGCATATATTGACTCGTCCACAATATACATAACAAATGTTACTCCCCATCGTTTTGCATGAACCCCTAAAATGACCGATTGGCATATTACTTTGGACCTAACAATCATCTTTCACGTGATAAAGAAACATTATTTTTAAAATATGCAAAGGTCATTAATCAAATGTTCACTTGAGATGCTAAATCTTTCAATGTAATCATTCCCCTAAAAATTACCTCTTTCTTGATTGCACTTCGCCATTAACAGTAATTTAAACATGTAGGGGCCATCGTCTTCAACTCTTTTATGGGTAGAGGTAACAAATAGGCCATTCGATCATTTTGAGTCTGACTACATTCAGTTCGGGTTGGTTTGGGTTTGGTTCGGTTTTAATTTAGGTTTATCGTGATTTCAGTTCAGGTATCAGGTTGGGATTTCGGGTTGGTTTATTTTCAGTTTGGTTGACTTTCGGTTTGGTTGATTTCGGATTGGGTCAATATCGGGTTAATAGGAGATCGATCGGTTTTAGTTGGATTTTCAAGCCGAGTTAAGTTTTTCCACCCTATATATAACTTTATATAGCTTGTATATTTGGTTTTTTGGTGAGTTGTGCTACAGTTTACATCTCATCTTTATTTATTTTAATAAATTTTCTTTATTTCAGGTTGCATTCAGTTCGGGTAAAATTGATTCGGTTGAAAATCAGTTCGGGACCATTTTTGGTTCAACTAAAATTCGGTTTGGTTTATTTTGAGTTTCTAATCAAATTCGAGTCATCGTGTTTAGGTCAATTTTAGGTCTTGATTTAGGTAAATCAGTTCGGTTATCGAGTCTCGGGTCAAGTTTGTCAGGTCTATTATGGGAAGCACACCTAACTTTTCCACCCACATCAATACTTCTAAGATAGAAAGGCTTAACAGTGTTTTCAATGCACATAACTTGGACAGAACCAAACTCACACCCAACAACCACAACACATGACATTACTAGACCGGCATCTTCTTTATCCACAAGTTCAAAGAAGGGTTTTGATAGAGCTAGCGAACCTGATATTTTAGAGAAATTGGTGATCGCTGCCTTTGGGTTCTCTACAAATCGAGGTTGTAGTTTGGCCTTTATGTCCTCCACCCCATCTTCATTTCATCGCCAAATATAGGGTATGTGTCATCTTCAACAGAGTTTTTCATTACCCTCGCTGGAAGAAGTTATAAATACTATGTTGTCACATTGAAAATTAATTTTTTCCATGACCGAAATCAGTTTATGGACGATTTCAGTGTCAATGAGTGTTGACAATTTGTCGAACACATGGTGGACCTTCGTCCTTGGTTCATCTTGCTTAGCCCCAGCTTATTTGGATTCACTGATTTTCCCACCATTCAATATACCGACCTGGGCTGACAACAACTTTAGTTGCCTGAGCACTTCTTAGAGCATCTTGCTGTTGTGCTTCATAGTTTCGAGAAGAGTTTCCATGGTTCTCTCAATGAGAGCACCAATGTTATGAACTTTCATGCAAGTCACTCAAAAAGTGGAAGGATTGAAGATAAGAGAGAATAGAAAAAAGAAGAAGAAGAAGAGTATATTGATAACCAATTTGCATAAATTCTCATATTACCATGGGCAGATGTAGCATAGTAAATGGGGTTGCAATTGACCGCACTTGATTTGTTAGGTATGAAGTTTTTAATGGGGTAATATACATTTTTTTTATAAAAAATATTAGATTTGACCCCACTTAATTTATTAGGGTATGGGTCAACAACACTTACTGTAGTTGTATGAAAATCTTTCGTACATCATACTTTATTTACAACCCCACTAAATAAAAGTACCGACTCCGCCACTGCATATTACACCCAATACCCTTCATATATATCCTTACGTAAACAAACAAATAAAATCACGTCAGGCTGTCAGCATAATCACACAAGGTTGGATACTGCTTCTGACTAATTTTCTGAGTTGGTTCATTTTATTTCTGACTAAACTGCCCGCATGGTTCTTCCCTCGATTCCACATTTATAACATTGACACAATACACTCCATTGTCCGTCGATTTGCCGATGTCGTTGTCCATACATTGTCTAGGTGGACTTCTAATTCTAATTTATCTTTTTTTATTATTCATACTATATCTCGCAAGCAGTATTACACGATGCCCTTTATACTACTCCAATAAAATAATTGTCTTAAAAAAAAGACTATATTAATAAATTCTTGTTCGGGTGGTAATGACTTTACATATTATTGTAGATTTCAAGATATTTTTCTAAATATTTGTTTCCATTTAAGGTAAAATATTAATTTCTAACTAAGTCTAACTTTGATATGCTCAATTTATTAGTAAATTTTTCTTAAACGATTAATGCATGCTTTTAATTGGCTTCGGTAGGGCCGTAAACAAACCGAACGTTCAATAAACCATTTGTGAATTGTTCGGTAGGAAGTTCATTTATGTTTGTTTATTTATTAAACAAACGAACACGAACAAAATTTTATGTTCGTTTAATTAAATGAAAAGAACACGAACAAAGAGCTTATTCGTTCATTTATGTTCATGAATATTCGGTAATATGCTCTTTTAAATTTATTCACATATGTCAATTTATATTTATTATTTTTCATAACAAAATTATTATATTTAAAAAATTTAAAAGCATATTAAAATATGAAATAAAAAGAAAAAAAATTTAAACAATACTCAATGTACGAGACTTCAGACTTCTTCAAAAAAAAATTAAACAATAATCGATGTTCGTTTGCATTCATTTATGTTTGTTTATTATTTTAACGAACGAACACGAACAATAAATTATGTTCGTTTAGTTGTTCGTTTTCGTTCATTTGGTCGGTTAAAATTAAACAAACGAACATGCACATACCCTCATTCATGTTCGTTTGGTTCGTTTACAGACCTAGGCTTCAGTTAAAACTGAAAAATAGGCTTATAAACGAACCGAACGAATACGAACAAAAGTATGTTCATATTCGTTCGTTTAATTTTAACCGAACAAATGAACGAACACAACCAACTAAACGAACGCAAATGATAAACGAATGTAGCTTGTTCATGTTCATTCGTTAAAATGATAAACGAGCGCAAATGAACACAGACTAACGAACATAAAAGGACATGTGAATAAATTTAAACAAATATAAACGAACGAACATATATGAGTAAATTTAATTTTTTTAAAAACATAATACTTTTGTTATGAAAAATAATAAATATAAATGCATAGATATAAATAAATTTAAACGAACATAACCGAACTGATTATCGAACATTTATGAAAGTAAATGAACAAACAAACATTTTATTCGTGTTTGTTCATTTAATTAAACGAATAAAAATTTTGTTTATGTTCGTTCGTTTAATAAGTAAATAAACTTTCTTTCGAACAGTTCGCTGAACGTTTAGTTCGTTTACGGTATAAATAAAAATAAAAATAAAAATTAAAAAAACTCAGCAACTTTTTTCTAGAAAAGTAGACCTAAGATGCTAAACGCACAGATGTATTTTGCAGTAGGTATGTGATAGGTCAGTATTGCAGAGCTGTGCGTTAGGTTTTATTGGCTAAATGGAACCAATAAGACTCAACTGAGGAAGGGAGTGAGTCCACGTGTCGGCACTGGAGGTGGAAAGAATGAAGAGAGTAGGGGAAGAGGGTGTGAGGTTAGTAGTGCAGAGAAACAGAATAGTCAGAGAAAAGCCAAAAGAGACAAGTTAAGATTCCCTTCACACTTGAGAGTCACGAGGGAGTTGACGGTGAGGTGACCTACACAATGTTAACGGTACCGCTCACGCTAAAGAGGGGAATAGCTGACGATGTTAGTTTGGCTTCTGCTGCGCGTTTTACTAGTTGAGTAGATCCATATTTGAGTCACTCAGTTATTAAAAATTATATTTAATTTATTTAATTATTAAAAATTATATTTAGGTTATTTAATTATGAATAAAGTTATATTTAAGTCACCTAATTATAGGTAAGATTACATTTTGGTCACACTTCATATTTGAAAAAGAATATCAATTTAATCATTTTTTCTTCTAAATCACGTGTATACAATCGTTAATACTATAGTATTTCATTTGAAATCATTAATTAATCTAATACATAAATTGATATACATTTTTAAATATGAAGGGTGACCCAAATGTAATCTTACTCATAATTGAGTGACCTAAATGTAACTTTTAATAATTGGGTGACCCAAATGTAACCTTATCCATAATTGAGTAACCCAAATATAACTTTTAATAATTGGGTGACCCAAATATAATCTTGACCATAATTGAGTGACATTTGTTGTAGTTTACCCTAAAATTTACTTACTTTATACCACTAAATTTATTATTATTTTGTTTTTAAATTATAAAATTCAAATTCTCATCTTACAAAATTGAATAAACTCCCTGAAAGACCACACGACTATGAGATATAATGATTAGCCTAATAGCTAAGGATATTTATATTATCCCATTTTGTATGAGTTTGAATCTCGCCATAAAAATATAATACTTATTTATTTAATAAAAAAATCACACAACTATTTGTCCTGCATGTTAAATAAATTTGGTATAATTATAAATGTGTTCCATATTACTTACATATTTTATTAATTTGGTCATAAATTTAATTTAATTTAATTTAAAAAAAATAATCCAACACGCATAACCTCAAACAATGTAAACTCCAGCAACACGTATATATTGCCCGAAAACAAAATAAGTCCAATCGTAATCATTTGAGCACCTAGAACCACGACGCACGGTCCACTCTCCCTTTGGCCAGAGCATTCACAAAACTATTGGTCTCGTGATATACATTATGAAAATAAACAGAAGATAGTGTCATACATTACTAGTACGAGAATCTAAATAATGATAATTTATTTAATTTATTCATTCAATTGATTATTCTTTTCCCTAATATTGATAAATTTGTTATAGCAATTCAAGCATATACCGCACGTCCGATAATTTTAAAATAGAAAATATATGACTCCTGACCAAAAGTCAATCATAATGAAATTATTTATTATAACACGTTGACATGATGTGTGAGTGTTATTGTATATTTATATACTAAAAGTTTTGCTCTCGTAGTTTAGATATTAAAAAGGATGCATTCAATCAAGCATTTTGTTAAACTGGTTTGTTCATAAACAACGGATTTTATAACAATTATTTTAATTGATGTACAATATAATTTTTTAAAGCATGAAATATAAATACACTAACTTTAACAAGATGAACCATCTTAATTGCATAACATGAAATTTCATTTTTCGAATAATTAGAGTAAGTAAACTCACAAACTACGTATTGGTTAAGTGAGGTTATAATAAATCAATTTATTTCAGAACAAAGAATACAAAACTTCAAGCTTTTAATAAATGTCCATGTGAATCCTAATGATTTTTTTTCTCACATCATTATAGATCAGGATAGTCTAACTGATCAGGATGGTCTAACCAATCATAACATATGATTCAACTTTAATATATATATATATATATAACAAACCAAATATATAATTTTACATGCTTCACTTACAAATATGTTATGATAAATTTATTAAGAAAAATACTTTGATACACAAGCTTGTGTATACTTTAGTTTACGCAAGCCTTTCAACTTTAGGGTTTAGAGATTTAAGTTGTGGTTTAAGGTTTAGGGGTTTAGGTAGTAGGGTGTAGAATTTAAGGTTTATGGTTAGAATTTAGAGTTTAGGGTTTAAGGTTTAGGTTTTAGGGTGTTAGGGCTAGGGATTTAGGTTTTAGATTTTATAGCTTAAATATGAAGGGTTGTGTAAATTAAAATTTTACACAACTTGTATATCAAAATATAACCCATTTATTAAATAAATATAAGAAAAAGTGACCTAAGTAAAGAAAAAACATGTTGAATAAATAAATTAAATAAAAATATTATGCGTCAAAAAAATTATTCTTTAAGTAACAATATACTACTTTTGGAGCATTCAACTAACTTTGTGCTATCAAAACTTATATCAATAATTACTGATTTTAATAACATATTGATAACACATTTCATTTATAATTTTCAATGGATTATATTGAGAACTCTTCCACTTCTGGTGGTGATAATGATTATGCTGATCCTCTTATAACAATTATTTCTATAATATTTACCACATCCACAATTATGTACGTTTTAATATGTGTATTGTTAGGTTTACTTATGAGAATGAAACGAATTTAATAAAAAAATATGTATATTTATATATCAAATAAATTGTCTTATCACAAGAACTATCACAATTACTAAAACAATCTTGCTTTCGAGATAAAATCATAACTAAAATTAATATTTGTAAAATCATTTGTTATTTTGAGCCATAAACCTTAGAAAATAATTTTAACAAGTTAGATGCGTATTTTGACCATTTTAAAAGTATCAATTAATATTTCAAAATTTTATAACTTTTAATTTGTTTATGTTATATCAAAATTAATAAAAACTAACAACACTAAATCTCATAAGTAATGAGTTAACATGAAAATTATTCTTTCAATAATAATAAAATTAAGAGATAAATTATTCTTTTAGGAGTGATAAAAAATCAACAACTTCCAAATAAATTACAGTAATGTTATAATTATTTGTCTTTTTTATTTTTATATCATTGAATGATTTTTTGATAAAAGTCCATAAGATATTTTGGCGTACAACACGTACAAAATCAATATTTTTTTTAAACCTTTGCATCGATAATAAAAGGACTCTGTTTTTTTTTTTTGTTATTCATCACTCTTGTTATCATTATGATCTCACTTCTGATGAGAATAAGAATTTTTGAAATAACCTCGATCACATTTTATGACTATGACCATGTCCATGACCACGACTATTAGTATGACGTTTATGTTATCCGTTATATGATGTTAATTCACTTCAAGGAATAAAGTTAAATTGGTGAAAAGAGACTTGTGATTTCTCTTTAACAACTCGTGATTTTGTTTCATCATAGAAAGATAGTATATTAACTCATAATGTTTTTTTAAAATAATTTTCACAATATTGTGTTTGTAAGACAATATTATTTGTGTGAATTGCGGAATAGATTTTTCACCCCACATTTTTAATTGAAAAGTGATTCGAAGAATATCTAATTTATATTCACGTATCGATTTAAAATCTAATAATTTCAAATGCAGCCAATCATATCAGTTATCGTGCAACATATAAATAAATGGCGAAGGCATTAAACACATCCACAATACATATTAGAAAAAAAAAATGCAAGCATTGACGGAAGGATGTACATTTTAATGCCCAAAAAGGTTAACATATATTCAATCCTCGTATATATGTTGGAACTAAAAGCCCAAGATGAACACAATACGAGAAAAAACGCTTTCTATTACTTGTGTACTAGCTTTACAATGTAATGATTTATAGGACTAAAAGCCCAAGATGTACTGTTAATCGATCGAACATTTAATTAATCGAACGTGTTATATTTTGACTCAAATTCTAATTGATAATTAAGATGGGTTTTATTGTAATTCTAGTGGTTGAAAATTACTTGATAATTAGGGTTTACTTTAATAAGTAAATATCTATATTAGGTAAGAGATCTTATTGAATAAGGTTTCATGGTGACCAAGTATTTGGGTCTATAAATATAAACTAGGTTTAACCTTTTGAATTATGAGAGAATTATTCTTTGGAGAGATGCAACCACTTTTAGGTTCTCTACAACTATTGTGACTACGTTGTAGAGATAAGTATTTTAGGGATGTTGGGAAGAATGCTTTAATTTCACCGGGTTTTGGGATACATGGAATATCATGTATTTGTACTCTTCGTGTTCTCTACGTTGATAGTGGATTGTTCATTTCTCTCGTACGTGGAGGTAGGCTATGTTGAACCACATTAAATCTTCTCTTGTGCATGTCTTGATCTATGTTGTTATCGCTTTGGTTATTTTGCCACATACCAAATTCCTAACAAATGGTATTATGAGCTATGGTTCAAGCTGCGCGATTGTAGAGGAATTTTTGTTGTGGATTTTATAAAGCGATGTTGGAGACATGCAAGAGGAGTATTGCTGCAACAAGTTTTTAGTTGCAGGGGGAGTAATTTTCGATCAATTCAACGGTACATTCTCAATCAATTCAACGGTGCTTCAACAGATATTACGTAATAGTTGAAGTTGTTGAAGACTTGGCGGCAATGCTTCAACGGATATTTGATCTACGTAAAAATTGAAATTGTTGAAGACTTGAAGGCTAATGCTCGAATAGAATTTGTGTGAAGGGGAAGATTTGTTATTTTTGACTCAAATTCTAATTGATAATTAAGTTGGGTTTTATTGTAATTCTAGTGGCTGAATATTACTAGGTAATTAAGGTTTACTTTAATAAGTAAATATCTATATTAGGTAAGAGATCTTATTGAATAAGGTTTCTTGGTGATCAAGTATTTGGGTCTATAGATATAGACTAGGTTTAACCTTTTGAATTATCAGAGAATTATTCTTTGGAGAGATGTAACCACTTTTAGGTTATCTACAACTATTGTGACTACGTTGTAGAGATATGTATTGTAAGGATGTTGGGAAGAGTGTTTTGGTTCCACCGGGTTCTGGATATGTACACAGGGTTTTTAGATACATGGGATATGATGTATTTGTACTCTTTCTGTTCTCTACGTTGATATTGGATTGTTCATTTCTCTCGTCCGTGGGGGTAAGCTGTGATGAACCACGTTAAATCTTGTCTCGTGTGCATGTTTTGGCTTATGTTGTTATCGCTTTGGTTATTTTTCCGCATACCAAATTCCTAACAAAACACCTAAAAGCGAAAGTTAATTCGCGAATTGCATCAAATTAACCCATTGACCAACCTTGACTAACAGAACCATCAACTTCTACTTACTTGGCCGTTAACTTTAGCCAAGTCATCAGTTAACGTTGACTGATGTGTAACAAATGCTGACATGAAAACAATAAAAAATATTAAAATATTAAATTAATTAATTAAATAATTATTTTCTCTCTTCTTTATAAATCAAAACCTGAAACTTAGTCTTCCGTGATTTTTTATTCTTCCATTATTGTTTTCATCACCAGGTAACCCTAAACCCTTTTTCTAGATTTTATATTATTTTGGATATTTCAAAATCTTAATGCCACCATAGAATCAAATTAAAACCAATGCCAAAACAACCCCAGATGAATTGAAACTCTAAGGCCGAACAACCCCCAAATACAACGCTCAATTTCAACAGTAAGCACCTAATAGATCAAAAGCACTGTGCAACTCTTCTAATCATCCTTATGATGTTGAAGGCAAACCCGAACAAATTTGAAAAGGCAACCATTTAAAAATTTCTTCTTTGTTATTCTTCTCTGGCGTTGTAGTTGTTACTGTGAACAATAGTGATTTTGAGGCAAAGAAGAATGTTTTCTCTGTTTTTCTTGATTTTATTGATAACAATAACTCTTATTTATAGTTTACAAGAGAGCCTAATCTAAGGAAAAATTACACAAAAATCAACAACTATACCTGCACCTATTACACAAAATCAGCAGGTACATATCTGCTCTTATTTATTGATAAAATTCTAAATATCAGTAGCTAGATATTTAGGAATAGAATTCCCTAACTTTCTGCCATTTCCATCAATCTACAATCTACACTCCCCTCAAACTAGTAAGTATACATTGTAGAGTCTCATCTTGGATGTGAGCTCATCAAAGGTAGTTTTTGAAAGTGCCTTGGTGAGCACATCAACTAGTTGTTTGTGAGTAGGAACAAAGTTGAGCTTGACTGTCCCATTTGTAATCTTTTCAGAAATAAAATGTCGGTCTAGCTCCACATGTTTAGTTCTATCATGTTGGACAGGATTATTTGCAATACTAATCGCTGATTTGTTGCACAATGGAGTTCAAAATCCTCTCTAATTTAATTTTAGTTCTATCCAGAGTCTTTGAAACCAAATTCCTTCACAGATCCCTTGAGCTAATGCTTGAAACTCAGCTTCTACACTACTTCTTGCCACTACAGACTGTTTCTTGCTTCCTCAGGCTAGCAAATTACCATAAACTCGAGTGCAATACCCATTGGTGGATTTTTTTGAATGTGAGCTCTCATACCCAACTTGCATTTGTGAAAACCTCCACTTTCTTACTCTTTTTCTTGGTAAAAATTAATCCATAGCCTAATGTCTTCTTCAAATATCTCAAGATTCTAGTCACTGCCTCTAGGTGTTCCTCTCTCGGGTCATTCATGAACTGACTTATGATACTAACTGAGAAGGCAATATCTGGTCTTGTAAGTGATAAATAAATCAGCTTACCTACCAACCTTTGATAATGCTCCTTATCAACAAGAGTTCCTTTATTATCAACTCTGAATTCCAAGTTATACTCCATATGTGTCTTGGCAGTCTTGGAACCCATCGTTCCAGTTTCTGAAAGTAAGTCTAGAAATCACAATTCCAATGCTTGATTTAGTCACTTCCGTCCCTAGAAAGTATCGCAAGTAACCAAGATCTTTGGTTTTCAAGAACTTCTTCAAATTTTTTATTTCTAAAGAATCATCACCCGTAATGATTATATCATTAACATAGACCATTAAGATAGCCTTTTGTTCTCTGAAGATATCTTGATAAACATAGCATGTTCAGCTTAGCATGGATGATAGCCAAATTTCAGAATGACCTTAGTGAACCTGTTAAACCAAGCTCTTGGTGATTGTTTAAGATCATAAAGAGATTTTAGTAATTTGCATACTTGACCAGAATTTGAATTACCATTTAGACCAGGTGGTGTTTGCATGTATACCTCTTATTCTAAGTTTCCATTTAGGAATGCATTCTTGATGTCAAGTTGATGCAGTGGCCAATCCAAATTTGTAGCAAGGGATAATAGAATTCTTACTGAGTTGAGCTTTGCTATTGGAGCAAATTTCTCTTGGTATTCAATTCCATAGGATTGAGTAAATTCTCTTACCACCAGCCTAGCCTTGAACCTTTCGATGCTCTTATATACATTGTATCTGACTGAATACTTATTTACAACTCATTGCCCTCTTTCTTGGAGGTAAATCATTCATAAATCAGGTCTTGTTTGCTTTTAGTGCCTTAATTTCATCTTCTACAACCTTCTTCCACTTAGGATCTTCCAAGGCTTCATGCATAGATTGATGGATGTACACCTTATCAATTTTGGCAGTAAAGGTTTTAGATGAAGGCGTTAACTTCCCATAGGCCACATATTTTTGTATTAGATGACTTGTACCTTTTCTGACACATTTTCTTTGAGCAATAGGTAAGTCAGATGTATCAATTAAAGGAACAATGTCATTATTCAAAGATTTTGTACATTCTTCATCTTCTAAGGATAATAGAATTGGTTTCAGTTCTTGAACAATCATAGGTTGTGTAGTTTCTTGTAAAATATGCCTTCTTTTCTTCCTTGTGTAGACACTAAGTTCCTTTGTTCCAAGTTGAGTTTCTGAAGGAAGATTTTGTGTAGTTTTAGGTAGTGATTCAGGTATATGAGACATGTGTGATAGGTGATGCCGACACACCCCATGACGCAGCGGAAAAAATTCAGTGATCACCACCAGAGATCCATGTACGAGGAACGAATCGGGGTGAATAAGGGTGAAGAATTACATGTTTAAAATCTGTAATTCTGAATTTAGAGGAGATAGATATCCAATAATGATTCCACGATGTCGATTCCTAAGCTGCAACGATAACGCTCCGAGCTCTACGTAGTTTACCAGTTGAAACGAGCATATAAAAACTCTTTAAACTATTTAGAGGGTTTTTCCAAAAAGCATTAATGACTGCTAGATCTCTCATGCCTTTATATAGCCTTTGTAATCATAATTCAACTCATATTAGGATTTCAATAAATATATATATATAATTCTAATTTAACTTTAATTAGAATTTCAATATATATTAAATATATATAATTTCAATTCAACTTAATTAGGATTTCAATATATATATATATATATTAAATATATATAATCTCAATTCAACTTAATTATGATTTCAATATATATCTATATTAATATATATAATCCTAATTCAACTTAATTAGGATTTCAATATATATTAATATATATAATCCCAATTCAACTTAATTAGGATTTCAATATATATATTAATAGATATAATCTCAATTCAACTTAATTAGGATATTAATATATATATTAATATATAATCCCAATTCAACTTTAATTAGGATTTTAATATATTAATTTAAATCGAATTATATTATTTATACATTAAAAGAGTTATAATTACAATAATTATTTTATTTTAATATTTATCCAATAGTTAAATTATATATATATTGAATATATATTAATTTAATTAAATTCATGTACAATAAATTTGTACATATATAATTCGTTTAATATATGCTCATTTCAATAGTGGGTGTGACCCTGTAGGCTCTTTGTAACGTTAGTAGTAAATATTAGAACAATTCTAACATTATAAGCAATGAGTGACATCTAGCAATACATCATTTCTACCTAAGTTACATAAGTCGTGGTTTGACAAAACCTCTTCGTGATTAACTCTTTTTCATTTATTACATCCTTTTGTTCTTTATATATAGATTGGACATAAGTCATGGAATAGTCACACTTGTATAGTCCATATAATATTTCTTGATATCTTGAGTAGACTACTATAAACGAATAACTATGATATCTCATATCAATTTATTCGAGCATAGCAATGCACTTCTAGTCTCACTCAATCAAGTGGCATGTGATATTACTTCTATAATATAGGAAGGACAAATCCTATCTTGATCAACCATATCCCGCTACATAGATTATGACATATTCAATATCAGTCTTTATAGTGTAGTCAGTTATGACACACGTTTGAATGTATCAAAATATGTCACTTGCAATGTTAAAATAATGATGATATCAAGTCTGATGATCATATATGTAGTTATCACTACGAGCAATATTGTGACTGTCACATAATAATCCAAGAAACATGCTCATAGCAGGTCAGTCCAATATGTTGTGCTCTAACACAAACCTATGTATTGATTTTGACATCTCCATATCAATGACAACACTTTGTCATCAATCAACTACATATTAGTCTTAATTCATTATTGTTGTTCATGCCCACAATAATACTCGACTAAGGACATTTAAAAATAACCATATTATTCTAAGGACTTTATTATAATTCAGTTTATTTATGCACCCAGAATGTAGCTGAAAATAATAATTGCAATGCCTCTTTATGAATAAACAAGGTAAAAACAAATGTCTTTTACAATCATCTTATGGTTGGTCTTTGGGCATACTCTAACAATGTGTTCAGTTTGAAGTAAAGGAGTTGAAGTTGGTATGGGAGTCGAAACAGAATCATGTATAACATTATGGACATCAAGAGGTAGTTGAATGTGAAGTTGAGGCTGAAATTCATCCAAACTCTCCCCTTAAATTGCAAAATTTGAGGAAAAAAAGAGGTTGTAATTCATGAAAGGTAACATCCATAGATATATAGAACTTTCGAGTGACACGTGAATAACATTTAAAGCATTTTCTTAAGAGAAGAATGTCCTAGGAAAACACATATGATTGCACTAGGATCTAATTTACTTCGAAACTGCTTGTAAACATGAACAAAGGCACAAGAACCAAATATTTTAATAGGCAATGTACAAGACATGGGTTTAAAGAAAATAAATATTGTTCCAGTCCCCTTTACTTCATCCAATGAGCCATCACCAGTTCTCACTTGTCTCTGATGATTCTTTTTTGTAAGAGTTAGAAATAAACTCTTGTTTCCTGTCATATGGTCAATGGCACCAAAATTTACTATCCAAAGTATCTTATTAGTTTTGGAAAGAAACAAAATACTATCATTATGACTTGTGGAGGCAGCAGGGTGATCAGCAAAAAATGTCATTTGGCTAATCAATTTTTGTAAATTCTCAAGTTGTTACTTACTAAAACTAGCCAAAAGCTCTCTAGTGACTACATTTGTTGAATTTTCCCTTTAATGGTGCAATCGTTGTGGTTTCCAGTCAACAAGTTTGGCATGAAGCTTCCAGCAAGAATTTTTTAGATGGCCAACTTTTTTACAGTGATCACACCAAGGTCTATCATGTCTGGTTTTATTACCAGATGTTGTGTGAGTGATGAGGGTTGATTCCTCAAAGGCATGGACGGTAGAAAGCATAACACTTCTCTTACTATCTTCTCTAAGAACTTTAGAGAATGCTTCTCAAATATAAGGGAAAAGTTTATGGCAGGTTATTTGGATGGAGGAAACATCATAATTTTCTGGACAAAAATTCAAATCAATTCCAAAATTAATTTCTGATGTAGAAGGAGGATGCACCTTTTTAGGATTTCTATGGAGGATCAAAAGCGTAATCTGATACCATATGAACAATAGTGATTTTGAGGCAGAGAAGAATGTTTTCTCTATTTTTTTGATATTATATTGATAATAACAACTCCTATTTATAGTCTACAACAGAGCCTAATCTAAGGAAAAATTACAAAAAAATCAGCAACTATATCTATACCTATTATGCAAAATTAACAGGTATATATCTGCTCCTATTTATTGATAAAATCTTAAATTTCTATCAATCTACAATTACAACTGTTGTAGGCGGAGCAGAATCGAATTAGTTGTCTTGTGAATGAGACGGTATAGATCTCGAGGATTTATCGTCAGGGAATTTGAGACTTGAGACTCCAGTGACACTCACATCATCAGTGGTGGTTATGGGGAAGAAGAAGAGGATGTAGCAGCAGTAAAAAACCATTTCTTGTAACACCCTGATCCCATCGGATCCGAGACGCTATATTTGGGCTACCTCTAACTCGACCTATAAAATTTTGTTCAAATTAAACCTCAAGTTTAGCTATAAAACATAATTAAACTGAGCCATGAATAAAAGTTTTCATAGAAAAATTCAAATCCAAAATAAATAGAGCTCTATAAGAATTAAAACACCGTATTTCAAAATAAAGTAGTTTAGAGTTACAAACCAACTACAATAAGGTTATATGGATACATAGCCCAAATACTAAAATTAAGTTACTGTACTCGAATTAAATCAATGTTGGGAAATACTCATCGATGTGCTCCTCCGAACGAGTGACATGCCAACCTACGCACGAAAACAACAAAATTTACACGCTGAACTAACAAAGCTTAGTGGTACATGTCTACTCTATTATACTTCATGACGTTCTTAAAAACAAGCGTGCAATATAAGCAATAAGTATATGGCATGAAATAAGCAATTCAATCAACAAACACCATCGCAGTGATAGTCAAACATGTTTAGCCTGGAACTACCTTGACATCGGGCTAGTCAAATTGTTTGTTTGAAAATTTGAAAAGAAAAATTGAAAGGGAAAGTCGTCATGTAGTATTGGTGACTTCCTCAAAGTGCATGTAGCGGTCAAGTGATAGAAGCATAGATTGATTATACGAGCGGTAGAGCAAGTGGATAGGGGTCACGGCAAAAAGAAAAAGAATGAGTAGTCGTCGTGTAGTGAAGGAGACTTCCCCGATGTCACAACCTAATTTACTCCCAATTTGAAACCCTAGGATTTTGAAGATTTTTAAATTCAGGACCCTAATTTTTATTGAAATCGAGGACTAATTTTTGCATAAATCAAAGTTTAAAACTATTTATGAGCAAAGTTGTCTACATTAGAGAAAGATTGTTATTTTTATGGTTTATGCAACCCCTAAACCCGACCCAGAAAAAAATAGGTCGAATCTAGGAAGTAACGTTTGAAAACTTTTCCCTCAAGAAAATCAAATTTAAAATTATTCTTTAATTTAAAACGAATATATATAACTATAATTTAATAAATATCTCATAATAATAACATAAAAATATCATAATTAATATTCAAATATTTAAATACAAATCTTTGAAATAAAACAACAATAAATGAATGCCAAAAATAATCCCAAAACATAATTATTCTCGAAGTTTAAAATTACATCAATGTATCAAAATAATAAATAACGATCTGAATAACTAAAAATACTTTCGTACTCAATATTAAAATAACCGGATAAAAGGTGAGATCCTCCAAGTACCGTAACGCTTAGGTTCTGTGCATCTGAAAGAAGAACTAAGGGGGAGTAAGCTAAAGAGCTTAGTATTTCTCTAAAGTGCAAGAAATCATAGTCATAAAACATAGTAATATTTTCTTAAAATTCTTTAAAACATAAAAAATGGTTCAATATCACAAGCGAAATGCAATGCACCCAACTATGTCTGCCAATGATAAGGTAGGTTCCCATAACCTTCTCGCTACGTCCGCCAATCAAAAGTGGAATTCAGCCCTCCGTACAAATCACAACCCATGCTCATACATGTATGATGTTTAAAACTCAAATTTCATAAACACAATTCCATAAATTCGATATTCCATAAATCCATAAATCATAGTCCATAATTCCGTAAATCATAGTTCCGTAAATCCAATATTTTGTAAATCAAATATTTTATAAATCATAATTAAAACACATTCTAAAATCGTATGTATATGATGTCAACCATACAGGTCATAATGCAAATCATAATCAAACAAGGTGTAAAACCATATAAAAATTATTTATTTATAGCACGGAAAGAAAGAACACCTTAGCCGAAGCAAAATCAACCTACGGAATGATGAGTGATGAGTCTCTCATAATCAAAAGTACATGGTCCAGCTGTATTAGTACCTATGAGAATAATCCTACGATAACACTATTACTATTATCACTATGACTAAAGAATTATTCCTAAATACTTATTCAACGAAATTTAATGATAGAAGTATACTTATCTGATTCGTATCATTGATCTCCTTATCAATTGAAGACAAGATTAAATTAAGCGGTGCCAGAGATTCGACGGGGTTTGATCGAATTAAATAAATAAACAAAAGAAAGAAAGAAAATGAAGACGTGTTTTTAATATAAATCGAGAAAGGGAGAGGAGAATGTGCGGCTGAACAAGGATGAAAGAATGTTGCTTGAACGTAACCTATATATATATATATATATCTTTGGTTAAATTATAAGGTAAGTCTTTATTCTTTTCTAGAGTTTACAAAGTAGGTACTTAATATCAATTCTTTATAAAAGGTCACTAAATTTGTTTAAAATTCAATTAATTCCCAAATTTCTTAATTAGGGTTTCATTTTTAAATTCCCAATTTCTATGGTTTTGAATTTATGGATTTCAAAATTAGGTTTTTGAATTGGGGGTATTTTTGGGGTGTTACAGTTTAATAGTCAATTTAACCCTCAATAAAATAAAAAATAATAATAAGACCTTATTAAAATTTTGCACCCTATTTAATCCTCATTAGATGAAAAGCACCTAAATTAGTATTTTTCGTAACAGTAGACCAATTATGACCATTAACTCATTGACAACCACTAAGATGATATATGTGGCACATCCTATTAAAAATATTTAAAATTATATAAAAATAAATTCATTAAAAAATTTAGTTAAGATAAATTTCTTATTAATGACCAAGTCTAGGATGACCACCCAAAATCTCAGTCTTTAGTGTATCATGAAGAAACAAAATATTTGAAACTGTAAAAATGGTAAAAAAATAAATAAGAAATTTTAAAAATATTTTTATAAAGTTTGAACATCAACTTTCATTTCTTTTTCAAGTTAGGATCTATAGCTATCTCAATCTAGTATGTTTTTCCCTGAATTTTAGAGCACCAATGAATAGAAAATAAATAAGTTTATATTTCTTTTTGTTTCAGGTATCCTTGGTGACTTCAACTGTAAATAGAAATTATTGTTATAAGCTAGTGGGAGTTGTCTCGTCTTTATTAAAGCTTGTGAACGTTGAAGCTTGCAAAGGAGTTGAGTCTGGTACTTGTAACCCAAAAGAGGTTATGGCTGTTGTTGAGTTGTTTAGGAGATTAAAGCCGCTCATTTTAACAGATTGACGTTTCTTAGAATCCTTAGGTTATATAAATGGTCTCAACAGACCTTGGCTGAGTCTAAAGCCTACATCCTATTAGCTTCAAAAGTTGGTTAACAGCTGTAAACAACTGACCTAGTTTGTTATCTTTCTCGCTTCTCTCAGAACTATCTTCTTTCTCATCTTCCATTGCTAGCTTAAATCAACAGTCTTCTACATAATATGTATTACATAATTGGAGTCTGTAAATCTTTTTACGATTTAAATATTTTGTTTCCCCGTATCACACCAAATGTTTAGATTTTAGGTGGTCCATCCGGGTCGTGAATAAAAATTTTATCTCAACTAAAATTTTAATTTTTTATAATTTTTAAAATTTTAAGTATTCTTTTAGCTTTTTTCCTTCTTTTTCTTGAATTCTTTTATGGTTTTATGTATTCTTTTAGTTTTTTTCCTTTTTTCTAGAATTCTTTTAGGTATTTTTTTTTAATCGTAATGGTTGTTTGTGAGCAAACAATTAGAATTGATCAACTATGACCGGTCAACGTTACGAAAAAAATCTAATTTATGAAGATTTAAATTATGGTGGTCAATTTAGGTGCAAAAATTATGAGAACACGATATTTTTTGACTTTTTATTGTCCTAAATTGACCCTCAAACTTTTCTTCCTTAAAAATTTTCTACATAAAAATTAGGCGAGTATGAGATGCGACTAAAAAATGGCATGTTTTAAAACTTATCTAAGAACCTAAAATATTAGACTTTTTAATAACATTTTAAGTTAATTTTTTTCGTAATTTTTGACAAGTTTTAAAATTTATTAAAAATTACAAAAAAAATCAACCTAAAATATTATTAAAAAATCTAGCCTTACAAAATTTTAAATAAATTTTAAAACTTATTTTTTAGCAGCATTCTTGTTTTTTAGACTCTCCTAAAAACCATGTACATCAAGATGACGCCTTTCTAGGATGGACCGAGCCCTAAAAATTTAAAATTTCTATGATTTAAAAAAATTTCAAAATTTTTCTATATATTCTTTATTAAAAATCTATTTTTGCCCTCTTTAATTTTTATATGTTTGCCCCCTAAAATTCCCCCAAACTAAAGTCCTAGGTCTGTCTTGATTGTCATTTCATCAAATTTTTTTCACACTATTATTATTTTTAAATAAACCTCGAAACTAGGTACAATAAACGATTTTTCGTACAATAAAACTAAAATTAACGTAAGAATACTTACAGTCACATTCTTTTCTTCTGCATGTTTCATGCAAAATTTTGAATAAATATATATAAACTATGAGACGCACAATCTTATCAAACAATGAATTTTGCGACCATCATTACTACTCATCAACTTTCCCCACCGTAGGATGAGAATCATAGAAGATCCCCATTAAAATATCACCGACCTACAATTAGTATAGCGTGCACCTTTGTTCCACCGAGGGGGGACCACAAACGGCGTTATTGAGGACCGGACCTAAATAAACGGCACTATCGTCACAAAATCATCACACAATTAAACCCCGCAACTAACAGAGTTATTTGACGGCGTCTAAACCAACCCCCTACTACCTAATATCGACCTTTCACACGCCCTCACGTGCCAAGTATCAAGACTCACCCGCCACGTATGCTACTCTGATTTTTAGTTGAGTCACGTGTTTGGGTCATACCTCGATACCCTCACAGTGTGGTCATTGGCCACCTTAATAGGACGACTTTGCCCCCTTCTTTACTCCTGCTCTCAAATTTAATATTAAGAAGAATTAATTAAAAAATATTAAGAAAACGAGGTAGTTGACAGTTGAATTTAGGCTTTAGCAATATAATTATATTTTTATATGTAAAAGTTTGATTATTTTATATTTAAAATAAGGATTTTATTTTGATACACAATCCCTGTAAAATAATTTTATACAATCCTTCTATAAAATCTAAAACCCTAACCCTAACACCCTTAATTCTAAACACTACTCTAACCCATAAACCCTAAACTCTAACCTTAAACCTTAAATTATAAACCCTACAATCTAAACCCCTAAGCTTTAAACCCTAAACTAAACCCTAACCCCTAAATTTGAAAATTATGTGTAAACTTTGATTTACACGGACTGTGTATCAAACTTTTTCTCTTAAAATAATATTAGAAAATATTCCATGCATGGTGGCGGAAATTTTTAATTTTTACAAGTGTATTAGATTTAGAGTTTATGAACTTATTTTAAGGTTTAGAGTTTAAAGGTTTAGGTTTAAGGAGTTTAGAATTTAGGCGCTGTGGTTAAAATTTAGGGTTTAAGATTATAATTTAGGGTTTAAGGGTTAAAATAATATGTTAAGAATTTAGGGTTTAACCTATAAACACTAATTTACAACTCTAAATCTTAAATTTTAACCATAACTCTCAAATTTTAAACACGTAAACCTAAACTCCTAAATCCTAAATTAAGTCTCTAAATCATAAATCTAAGGAGCTTGTGAAAACTAAAAATTTCACCGCCAGTGCATGGTATAATTACTCATGTGTGTTTATATAATTGTTATATTCATTTTATTGATTAATTCTAGTTTGGTTGGCATATCATTAGCATAATATATAAGAGGATTTGGAAATGAGCATGTTCAAATGTTTAATATCCCGAGCAGGCATATTTGGTAAGTTGGCCAAGCTGCTCATCATTGTTTCCTCATTTCTTTTAGGTAATAGGTTTTAGACTCACTAAGAACACCCCCTTCTTTCTCCTAGAGTCTCCTTCCCCTCTCTAAGTAGGATTAAGATTAGAATTAAAATTTGTCAAAAAATGTTTAATATTCTAAGATTTATAAATAGCATAAACACTATTTCAACCATATGTTTAAAATAAGGGTAAAACTTTGATACACATGCTGTGTAAAATTAATTTTACACAAGCCTATATATTTACACTATAAAAACTCAAATCCTAAATTCTTAACCCTAAAAAACTAAACCTTAAACCCTATACACTAAATTCTAACCACTAACCTTAAATTCTAAACCCTACAACCTAAACCCCTAAACCATACACCCTAAACTAAAACCCTAACCCCTAAAACTAAAAGGCACGTATAAACTAAAGTTTACACGGGCTGTATATTAAAATTTTTTCCTTAAAATAATATTATACTCATTTTTGGTTTAAACCAATATTCGTATAATTTTGATTATACAAAATTTAATCTATACAAATAATATTTTGATTATAATTTAAGTTTTGTGGTTAGAGTTTAATATTTAAGGTTAAATATAGATTTAAAATTTTAAAGTTAAATGGTTGTGTAAAAAAATTTACACTGACAATATATAAAATAATAATTCGAAAAAATATTTCATGCACAACGGTAAAGAGCCGGGAAAAGGAGTTATGAGTTTCAAAGCTAACATGTAGTAATATTATACGAATGAAATGGTCTTTCTATTTGGTTTATCTTTCCCTATTTTCTCTCACTTCAATGAACCACTTTATTCTCATTTCCTTAGGCTTCAAAGTGGTTGAATCAGATCTCCAGCCGTGACACACTTTTCTGGTAATTCTTAGATTTTTTCCAAGGATTTTTTTCATCATATTATTTGTTGATTTAATATATAATCCAGCAAAACAATTATAAACTGAACTTATTTAATGCAGATTACAGGAAGAATCTGTTAAGATTTGTATTCTCTCCCCTTTTGCTAATATCTTTTACCCACCACTCACAAATTTAACAGCCAATCTATATTTGTCCTATAAAATTTGTTTGAGATCCACCAGTTTAAGGAGCTGTTTCTTGGAGAAGTTTCAGGGGGTTTAATTTTTCCTGGGTTTTTTTATGTACTTAAACCTCAAACAAGGCACTGTTGTTCCTACCTATATTAGCTATGCTGATTAATTTTTCTTTTATTTTTTTCACTCTGCAGAAATAGGTTTCAATGAAACGAGGTTCACAGTAAAGGAAGATTACCTGGAGCAAGTTTCTGGAAAACATTGACTTTCTGGGATGAGGAAGGAGCAAACAGAATGGGCAAACAAGGCCGAGAACCACCTCTGGTCCTTTCTGGGATGAAGAAAGATCAGATATTTTCAGCAAATTGTGTAGAGTCAGAAAGATGCTTTATGGGTTTGCTCAAGAACCTCAAACTGATGGAGAAATTGCATGTTCCGATTCCTCGAGTTTGATTGAAGTAAATGGAATCCTTAATAACTTGAAGGCAGCTTCAGTTGGGAGTGAGTACATTGCGGGTGATACCACAGGAAAGAGTCTGGCTGCATCTACAAGTGTATCATCAAAAGAAATTAACAGACACCATACCGAATGTAGCTCAGCCAGACTCTTTCCTGTGGATGTAAACTTGTCAGCTCAAGACAGAATATGGATTGATGGCATTTGCACGCCAAGAATGCATCAAAGTAAGAATTAAGTTCAAGAGTTTTGCTGTTCACTTAACTATTTTGTTTATTTTTCACTTACGTCATCTAGTTGTCAATATCACAGAGTTAAAATTAGTATTAGACACAAAATACTGAACAGAAATAAATAAAAAAACAATGGAAGCCTAGCAATGGCAATGGATATGTTAGACTAGCAAGCACCCCCCCTCCATTTTCCTGCACTGGTTGTTTTATCAAGCAGAAAATTTTCATTTCTTCAGGTTACTTAAAACTAAAAATTGAATGCACACAATTTCTGCAGCTTATTGGACAAACAAATTTCTTTTAGAGAATTTCTACACTAAATGTGTCCTCTGTTATCAAGTGTTCCAAGTTCAAAATTTTGTAGTTGATCGCATTAATGAGGTTAAACTTACATTGTTTACAGATGCCATTCCTCCTAGGAATCCATATGATTATGACTTAAATCTGCCTGCTGGGGCAAGGGGAGCATTCTTTCAGACGAGCATCTCCAACTTTGCCCCAATCACACCAGAAAAGGCCACAAAAGCAGAAATGAAAGAGGTTTCAGAAATTGGAAATTTGTACGTAGAGATCAGAACTGACAAGAGAGATGAGCAAGCAAATGAACTGGTTGATGTGGATGAAGTTCAATGCAGTAAAGAGCTCCAAACGCCTGTTTTAGAGTCATCCCTGACAACTACACAAAGCAAGGAAAATCAGAATCCTGAACATGGAGATAGCCATCTTGCTGAACTAGAAATTACAACACCACAGCCAAAACAAAGGAAGAGAAAGCACAGACCCAAGGTAATTACTGAGGGCAAACCTAGAAAACCTAGAACGCCGGCCACTCCAAAGGCTGGTGGTCCAGAAGAAAACCCAACCGGTAAGAGGAAATATGTACGGAAGAATACAGTAAAGAAAGACACATCCATCCTCCCAGGAGAAGCGAATGCAGACAAACCAACAGGAAAGAGGAAGTATGTGCGAAGAAAGGGACTCAATAAAGACTCCGCGGTTTCCACACAAGAAGATAGTGGAAATGGGACTACTCATCCGGGAACACTTGAGCATAATAAGAAAACATGCAGAAGGGCCTTAGATTTTGACACTGAAGGGCAAGAAAGAGATGAAACCTCCGCATGCAAGCCAGCCTGCGAATTAAATTCTAGTCCTGGGACAGAAAACCTCTGTAAAGAAGAAAGTCAGTGGAAGTCAATGATTCAGCTTTGTGACGAAATTGAAGTGGCAGAAAAGACACAAACAGGCATTGCCTTTGAAAGAAACCAATCTGTAAATCAAATGCTGAAAGGCCTCTTATCTTCGCCTGAAGATCAAGCACCAGGCACACCACTTCCAACCAAGAATAGCCCATCGCACAGAAGACAAAATACTCATCCCCGGAAACTCAATGGGAAAGGAAAAGGTAAAGCCACTGCCCATGATGGACTAAAAATAAACGAACAAATTGCGATGAATTCCGATGCTCAATTGCCAGCAAGAAGCCCGATTGATACTAAGTGCAGCAGCAGCAGCTTGATATTGGAGGGAGGACAAGCAGACAAGTCAGTGGCTACTCAAGCAGACACCACTGTCACAAATTCATATGGGAGTCAATACAACAATTTTTCTGCGTACCAGATGATTCTAGGGATGGAAATCCCTAAAGTTCACAGGAGAAAGAGAACCGGTAAAGGAAAAAATTTGGCCGCATCTAGCGTATCACCATTCATCCCTGCTGCAAAAATTCTCGCTCCTTCAGAAGCATGCCTGGCAGATAACGGTGAAGCAGGAACATACTTTTCTCTGAATAAATTGCAAACGTTTGATAGCATCATGGATCCACATCAAACAGAGATTCCAAAGAAAAAAAGAACCAAAAGAACCACAGCGATTCGAGATTTAGCTTCAATAATTGCACAATGTAAAAGGCACCCGGAATGCTGCAGCAGTCGGTCACCTGTTGATTATGACATGCGAGAAGTTGGAAACACAGGCAGACCTCACGCTAGCATAGAAGCCCTTGTCACTGAAATGCAACCAAAATTGGCAAAAACAAAGAAAACAAAGAAGAGAAACTGCCATGTAAATTCAGCACGCTCTAGGACAAGTGAAGCAAAAATGCACAAGAAACTTGCCTTATGTAATCAAAATCAATTTTCTGCCGAACTTTTAGGTATTTCAATAAAGTACTAACTTCATCTCTTCAAGCAACTTTTAAATTTTTGAGTAATTTGCCCTATCCGCCAAGCCTTTTAACTTATAATCAACTTGATGCAGGTTTCTCTCCAGAAGAAATATGGAAACGATATTTTTCTGTTGATGCACTTCTTGAACAGTTCAACCGGTTGGACATCAATAGAGAAGGTAGTGCAATTGCATATCAAGAGCAGAATGCACTTGTCCCTTATACTATGGGATACCAAGAGAACAATGCACTTGTTGTTTATAGAGATGGAACCATTGTACCATTTGGGCCTACTAGAAAAAGACGCCCGCGGCCTAAGGTTGACCTGGATGATGAAACAAATAGAGTTTGGAAGCTTCTCTTACAAAATATCAACAGTGAAGGTATTGACGGAACTGATGAAGAGAAGGAAAAATGGTGGGAGGAAGAAAGAAGAGTATTCAATGGACGTGCAGACTCATTTATTGCGCGCATGCACCTTGTACAAGGTGACATAATTTTCTAATATTTTCCTTGATAGCACTCTATAGGAAATGTTTTACAAGCATTTGCTAAAACATTTAATTAGATATATTATTTTAATGAATTCTAGTGTTTATCATGCTGTGAAATGAGATAATATTATTGCTATAAAAGACACTATTTAACCCTTCTATCCTACTTATCAATGCCTAAAGATATGGAAAGAGAAGGGTTCTACTCTACCGAAAGGGTATTGAAAAAGGGAATTGAGGGGGAATTTTCTCTTAAAACATAAATTGCAAAAAAGAATTCTGTATAAAAACGAAGTATGATGAGATCTGTCATAACATGTATCTCAGTTAACTGGTTTCATGTTCATATATTAGAATTTAGAAGGCATTATCTCTCTTTCTTGAATTCTTATCTTTGTTTCCTTCATGAGAGTACAACACCATTTCTGCAGGGGATAGACGATTCTCTCCATGGAAAGGATCAGTGCTGGACTCTGTAGTTGGAGTCTTTCTCACTCAGAATGTCTCTGACCATCTTTCTAGGTAAGCTAAAGGCACTAAGAACAGTTAATGACCCAAACAGTAAAATGAAATATTTTAACTTTTGTTCAACCTTTGCCAGTTCTGCATTTATGTCTCTTGCCGCACGTTTTCCTCTCAAACCGAAAAGTAAGGACAAGCTATATCATGAAGAGGGAACAAGCTTAGGAAATGGAGCAGAGTTCTATGTATTGGAGCCAGAAGACAGTACGGCAATTCAACCAGTTGGTGACCAAAGTTCAATGACTGTTGATGGGTATCAAGTCTCTGAAGAAAAATTGGTTATCAGCAGCAAGGAATTGTCTGGAAGTAGTACCGCTACTGTAAGCTCAATAAATGATCCAAAGTGCAAGTTGTTGAACTATTCTGGAAGTGGTTTGAGTACATATTGCGACTCCACTTTAAACAGAATGAACATGGAAACTATCAGGGGGAAAAGTGAATGTTCCAAAGGAGAAGAAAATGTTGTCCTCTCATCTCAAAATTCTGTGGTTTCATCTGAAAACTCTGTTGACATTTCACTGGTTCAAACTGCTGAAAGAACAGGATCATGTTCAGAGAGCAACTCAGAAGCAGGTGATCATACTAAGCGGCCAATGTTTGACATATTGAATAGTTCTACTTCTTTTGTACAGCTTCTACAGATGGTTGGGTCTGCCAACTTGCATGAAGTTTACAGTCATCAAAACATGTCTAGCAATGAAATCTCAAAGGTCAAAACAAGTCAATCCCTGAATCACGAGAAAGAAAACTGTGACAACTCAGAAGGTCCTAAAAGCTTCAATGGGGAAGACCTTACGTCATCAGCTAATTATCATCCATATCATATTCTAAACTCAGAAGTAAGAGAAATTGGACACTTTGAGACATTCAAAGAAGAAACAAGATTGTTTGAGGCTTCTAAGACAAAAGATGAGAACATGATAGAAAGACAAAGTCCCTTAACAGAAGAATCTGCATGTCAAACAATGGATCAAAATGACAAAACAAGGTGTGTGCAGGTAGCCCAACAATCTTCCTTTGAAAATAATCAATCAAGCAACAATTTTCAAGCAGATGAGATGACAGTTTTACACTGTCAAAAGAAGCCGCTTCAAGACACTATTAATCTTGTTGAGTCACTGGCTGATGCACAAAACAAAGAAAAGTTGAGGCATGTAAATATGTCAAAACATTCAGAAGAAACCTTGGATATTACAGAAAGCACTACTGCATTTGATAACCAAAGAACCCCACAACAGGAAATGCAAGAGTCTAACTTGCACACACATGACTCTTCATCTAATAAGGAGCTCAATTCAATGATCGCGGGCTTAAAACCAGAAGGCAAAAAGGTCAAGAAAGAGAAAAAAGAGGATTTTGACTGGGATACCTTAAGAAAACAGACAGAAGCAAGTGGAAGGAAAAGAGAAAGAACGGAGAAAACAGTGGACTCACTAGACTGGGAAGCAGTGAGATGTGCAGAAGTTAATGAGATTGCTGAGACAATTAAAGAACGAGGCATGAATAACGTGCTTGCTCAGCGAATAAAGGTAAACATTGTAAGTTGAATTACCAAATTTACCAGTAAGTTAAATGCATAATAGCTGATTGTAAATGAGTTCACACAGGATTTCCTCAACCGACTGGTTAGAGATCATGGAAGCATTGACCTGGAGTGGTTGAGGGATGTTCCACCAGACAAAGCAAAGTAAGCCAAAGGAACCAATAAAGTACCTAAATGCATTCACAAGACCATTTTTTACACGTATCGTATTAGTACATTGCATGCATATCTAAATCAAAGAACATTACTTCTCAACCTTTTACATGCTTTTAATAAAATGGAAAGCTGCTTGAACTTTTTTTTTCTTTGTTGTAGAGAGTACCTGCTAAGTATAAGAGGACTGGGGCTAAAAAGTGTAGAGTGTGTGCGGCTTCTGACGCTTCACCATCTCGCTTTTCCAGTAAGTTAATCAATTGTGTAAATAACCATGGAAGAAAAGCATAATTCAAATTCCACATGTGCTGAACAGGTTGACACAAATGTTGGACGCATAGCAGTAAGATTGGGATGGGTCCCCCTTCAACCGCTGCCAGAGTCCCTTCAATTGCATCTCCTAGAGCTGTGAGTATTATGAACTATCAGGCAACAGATTCAGAAACAAAGAATACAATAAAGCCACTGAATTTGTTCTGCCTATTTAGGTACCCCATCCTGGAATCCATTCAAAAATATCTATGGCCCCGACTATGCAAGCTGGATCAAAGAACATTGTAAAGAACCATTTCACTTTTTTACTTGACTCAAGCAAATGCATTTTTCCCAAAATCAAAACAAATTTCTTATCAGAGCTTCATGTTTGCTAACTAAACTATCTACTAAACAGGTATGAGCTACATTATCAGATGATCACATTTGGAAAGGTGTGCTGTATATGTGCTTAAAGTGAAGAAATTTACTTCCTTTGCTGACCAGCAAAAATATAAGTCTGACAACTAAAACATTCTCTGAGATTAATGCAGGTTTTCTGTACAAAAGGCAAACCAAACTGCAATGCATGTCCGATGAGAGGAGAATGCAGACATTTTGCCAGTGCATTTGCAAGGTTCGATTGTAAAAGATTTCAATATTTAACTTTTTAAATGTATTTCCAGCAAAGCTAGATCCACTCGTGTCAGTCTGCTACCGTCTACGATAGTTTGTCTCATCCTAAAATTCAGATTAAACATCAAGCCCTAGGAAGGCAAATAATCATCTGAATATACGAATAAATCAAGTACAGAGATAAGAATTTGACAAGCGCAAGATATGTGTTTTTTTAGTTAAGCAGCAGTTCCATGAATAGGGCAATTGTCAACCTATTTATTTCCTTTAGCATGCTCTGCTGATAAAATAATGGAGAATATGAACTATTCTCCATCACTAGGGCTATTGTCAACCTATTTATTTAATTATTTTCGTTAAGCATGCTCTGCTGATAAGATAATAGAGAATAGCAGTGACTACTTAGAGAACCCCAAATTCATTCCAGGAGACAAAATGACTTACCCGTATAAAATATTAATGCAGTGCAAGGCTTGCTCTGCCAGGGCCTGAGGAGAAAAGCATTGTCGGTGCTACCGAAAACAGAACATCTGATCAAAATCATGCTAAGATCATTGATCAACTGGTTCTGCCCTTACCGCAGCCAAATGAACTATCAGATAGGACCTGCCAGTCTGAAGCAAATGAACACTTACACACAGTATCTGGGGTTAATAAATGCAGACCTATCATTGAAGAGCCAGCAAGCCCAGAACCTGAGTGCACACAAGTAGCAGAAAATGACATCGAGGACATGTTCTCTGAAGACCCTGATGAAATTCCTACAATCAACCTTAACATGGAAGATTTCACCCAGACTTTGCAGAATTATATGCAAAATAACATGGAACTTCAGGAAGGGGATATGTCAAAGGCCTTAGTTGCTTTAACAGCAGAAGCTGCATCCATTCCCACACCTAGACTTAAGAATGTCAATCGGCTAAGAACAGAGCACCAAGTGTAAGTAGGCACTTTCTATATCTCTGAAGTTTTGGAAACATAGACCAAATTAACTATTTCATGGAAAACGCTATTAGTATTACTAGTTTCAGATAATTTCTCAGAATTGAGCTTAAATTATAATTGTATAATTTCAAGTCTTATTTCTTAAACCCCTTTTAGAAATTAAAACTGTGTAAAGCTATAATATGCCCATCATACCTTTTTTTAATAGCATAATATGCCCATCATACCATTGTACTTATAGGAACCAATCTATTAATATAGTGAAGTGTTCTAAAGAAAGATATGCAACCTTCAACAATAGAAACGTTTACCAGAAATATTGTCGTTTCATACTAATTATCTTCTTGTTTTCCTTCCCCATTCCTTGAACCCATCCTATCCTACAGCTATGAACTTCCAGATTCACACCCTCTTCTAAAAGAGGTTAGTTGTTTCTGACTACTTACTCAACCAAGAATATTTTCCATATTTTTATAACTGAGTTCTTATATGAGTTGCTTACGGTGAACTTACAGTTGGATAAACGAGAACCTGATGACCCATGCAAGTACCTTCTTGCCATCTGGACTCCAGGTATGGACATCATTTTATAACATAGTATAATAAACTCTTTTAGACCTCTTGCAATGACATAATATTTTGCATACACCAGGTGAAACAGCAAACACCATTCAAATGTCCGAAACAAGGTGCAATTTTCAAGAGCATGGAAAATTGTGTGATGAGGAGACATGTTTCTCTTGCAACAGTATTCGGGAAGCACAATCTCAGATTGTTCGGGGGACACTTTTGGTAAGAATAGATTTGATAAATAGTATGAAGAAATATAACTATTGCATCAGGATCTCAATTCATAATATCATATGCTAACCTATATGATAAAAATCATAAACAGATACCATGTCGAACAGCAATGAGAGGGAGTTTTCCCCTAAATGGTACATATTTCCAAGTAAATGAGGTAAGTCGAACATGCTGGTTGAACCAGTTCCTTCAAGCTTTACAGTTGTTTTCTTATCTATTGAGGAAATACTGAAGATGAAAAATAATATTCCTATGAAGGTATTTGCCGACCATGATTCTAGTCTGAACCCGATTGCCATTCCAAGGGAATGGCTATGGAACCTGCCGAGGAGAATGGTCTACTTTGGAACCTCCATACCTTCAATATTTAAAGGTTAGAAGATTTCAATAGAAGATTGTGCTGAGAAATGTAGCAAGATCAGAAAATGACTAAGTATGTTTTCTGATAACCAGGCTTAACAACAGAGGGAATTCAACACTGCTTCTGGAAAGGTGAGAATTATCAACCATTGTAAATTTATGTCGTGCTGTTTGCATTGATTAACCTTGATCCTACTTTAGGTGTACATAAAACGTCCAAACTTTAAAACATTTTAGAAACATACAATAGAACATCAACCCTCAAAATCTTTTGAATTCTCAATTCCGAGGGGGGTGTTCAAGGACGCAGGAATAGCCTTGAGATTTGGATCAAAAACATGTCCATGTTTTCATCTAACCAACAGAAAATAAAGATCAGACCACGGCCTCAAAATTTTTCTTGCATCACGTAAAGATCATTATGATTATAGCAACACTTTCTTATCTTGCTTTACAGAACTTGCCAAGTGCATGCGTTCTATGTTGACCTCAATGCCAAGGACTTCTCCACAGAAGTAAAGCCCCAAAAGATATATAAGAAGTGGATAATTGCCTGGTCAGGAATATCAAATTAAACATAGGGTTAATGAAAACAAATTTTCATTATTGGATATCCTAATCCTAAACCCTAATCTTAAACCCAAAATTCTAAACTCTAAACTCTAAGTTCTATCTCTAACCCTAAATTAGAGCCGCTTTTGGAAAACAAATTTTCCACCGTAAAATATTTTCTCTTAAATGTGATAGAGAATAACGTCTCACTATTGGAAAACTGAAAAGAAGGATAAAGCACTTTCCAGTCACTCCCTGTACTAAAATCTAGATTTAGAAACTACCAGGCAAACACACATAAGTAGTCAGGGATATTGTTATAGTTGGAGTTATAGCATCTTTAAACTCCAAAACATAAGTTAATTGCCGGTTACCCATATACAGATCTCCGATGAACACTCATTATTGGAAAACTAATAAAAGAACGACAAAGAGGTTTTCAATTACTCCCTGTCACTACTTGTTAAAATGTAGATCTAAGAACCGCCTCACAAGTCGTACCTAATTTCTAGGCACCACAATATATTGTTATATTTGGATTTGTAGCATCTTCAAACTCCATCAAATTTCATTGCCTGTAGAAATTAAAGTAGCTCAGAATTCTATCAAAAGATGGAGATGGGAATTCACACAAACCAATCAACCTGGTTTATATTGCATTAACAAGAGCTAGCCCCTTCAGGAACACAAGCCTTTATCCTCAAATAAGAATTTAATCCCTTTGATATTTTCCACAATTTACAAAACTCATAGGACATCCCTTGAATTACCAACTCATCAGTTAGCTTAGCAAATAAAAAAGAATAGTTATCAATAATTAACATACTGACTCACCCACTTTTATCCTGAACTATTCTACTTGGACCCCTAACTATCATTTTAAAGTAGTGAAGACCTATTGCATTAGCTCTCTTAGACAGCATAAACTCAAATCTTGAGTAAACAAAACTGCAAGCATTAGATAACAATCTCAAACATAGTCTTCAACAATTGAATACCTGCCCTACCCTGTTCTATTATTCTTACTCTTTGACCATATGACGTAGAAATAAAATATTCAGTCGAAACTCTTTTTTATAGTGACACCTAGTTTTTCTATTCCTGAACAATTTGCAAACGATCAGTCATTTCTGATAGAATTCAAGTCACTTAACGAATTCTTTGTTTTTTATACTGTTTGATGATAAATTGCAGGATATGTTTGTGTACGGGGATTTGACCAGAAATCACGAGCACCCCGTCCTCTAATGGCTAGATTACATTTCCCAGCCAGCAAATTGGCCAAAGGAAAAGGTAAGGGTGTTGGAGAAGATGAGTAGATGATAGCAGTCATAAGATCCAAACAGGTCAACATTGACCGAATAACCATGTTTGAAGAAATGGAATTACATTGACTTGGCTTGTAGGGAAAAGTGAAATTCCTTGTATAACCTATAATGAAAAGGTATGTAGGACTGTATACTGTTTTAAAAGGATGTAATTGTTTAGTTTCATACTCAAATTTTGAGAATTTTTTTCAGAAAGCAGCTTCAGCAAACTGTGTCATATGCTAATTGATAATTTTTTCTACGGGGAACAAGAATAAAAGCATATGGACTGGACCACCTTCAAGCAACTAACTACGCAAACACATCTATCGTATATCGTAACAAATAACAAGTAATAAACGTTTAAAAGAAAATTGACTGCCTTTTAAATGGAAGGTTCACAAAGCCAAGGTGATTGCACTGTGGTAAAAACAGGTATGAAGTACAAACTAAGCAAACAACAATACCAGAGAAGTTCGCCCTAAAATAACAGAGTTGAGAAGGTTATTGAAACAATAAAGTCAATTCAATGGCGCCAATTGAAATCACATTAAACACGTTCAAGAGTTTCAATGCTAACATTTGTCTTACAACCAACCAAAACTAAACATCTATTTTCAATAAAATCCGAGAAATTCTGCATTCTTAGTCAAAGAATTAATTCTCCAGGAATTGAGTATCACATTCACTGAAATTGTGGGTACAAGGTCCTGAATCCTACAGCCTTCGACTCGACGATCTAAATTCTTGAACAATAAGTTTACCTAAATGACGAAAAATAAATAAATGGCTAACAACATGAACCTTAATTGTAAATTCATATATTTCGACAAGAACTAATGAATGAATCAACGCCTTAAAATCCTATCTATATCTCCATATTTTAAAATCTCCAAATCGCTAATAATCAAAAGTAGGTACAATTCGCTAAACCTGAATAAAATTCTGCTCATAATTACTAAAATCTCTAACCCCAAGCTAGCTAAAATGGAAACATCAGAGAAAAAACAAAATAAAAAGGAGAAACGTCAGGCAACCCCAAAAAATTAAAAAAAAAAAGTGAAACACGATCCATTTTAAATCAAAAGATGCACAGAAACATGTCAGGAAAAGCTTGATTCCGTTCAAACACTTGAAAATTCTTAAAAGATAGAAAAAAAAATCAAAAGAAATAGATTTGGATCGAGAAACGAACCTTTATGAATTTGTAGAATGATGAAAAGATAAGCTGAGAAAGAAAGAGAAGAAACGAACAGCTCGAGTTTGAGAAAGAGTTCCATAACTTGCTACTTTAGCCCCCTTGCCGCCATTTTCTTTCTGATCTTCTTTCGTCTTTCCCTCCTAATTTGATCTAAAATTTAAAGGTCATATTCTCAATTTAGTCCCTATTTTATGCTTCAGTTTGATATTTAGCCTTTACACTCATATTTAGCATGATTTAATCCTGTACTTGTAGTATGTACCCAGTATCAGTAGTTAGTTAAATATTTAAGGATTTTCTGTTTAAAGTGATGGTGTTGATTTTTCTCAAAAACACCTCTTCCAACTCATAACCCTAACATGGATTATTTGTGCTAAAAAGTGATTTTTAAAGAACAAATTCACTTAGCATTTTAACCAGAACATCTAAACTTTTAAAATTTTGGACTATCTAATGAAGTTATAGAAGTAGAGAACTGAATTATGTTAAATTAAATTATAGAGATTAAAATCCTAAAGTTGAGTTTAAAGAGGACCAAAACAAGAATTTGACAAAGTTTAAAGGGCCTTTCCTTTTTTAGGCCCTTCAATTCTTGACGAGTGTTGGGCTCTCGGACTTTTATTATTCCTTTTATTTAAAATTTGGAAATTCAACCTTATTAAGTGGTCTGGTCATTTGAGAACGTAGATTCCTTAAACTAAGTTAATGGTTTAATTCATGTGGTGTGATATGTAAGTGAAATAAATTAGACTGAAATGTCACACTTTTAATGAACCAAACTAATAACTCGTTATTAACTCCCTCATCGATAGCTCACTGCACAATTTCCCATTTTACTAGTGAAAGACTTGGTTTTTCATTACAAGAGCCCTACACAAAGAGACGTATCAGCTTCTTCATCACCTCACAAATACCAACTGAAAGACATGCATATTGCATAGTATAATAATGTATTGCTTGTAACACAGCCTTGGCTAACGTAATTTGTCCTGCCAATGACAAAGACTACTTCGCCAATCTAGATGAACACTAAGACATTTTTCCTAATAGATATGCATACGTAGCCTTAGTTACTCAATTGTGCAGTAAGCGGACACCAAGGTACTTTCCTAAATTCCCCAACACTTCAAAATTTGAAGTATTGTACAATTGTATCACAAATTGTGGAACAACAATTCTTAGAAATACATTCGAGTCTTACAAGTGCTACTCGAACCTTTCTATCAATAGCATGTGATAAACATTCTATGTAGAGAACGAATAAATTGGAAAATCGAATACCTCAAGTCGGTCTAAATTTCTTTATAACTTCACCATTCCAAAAAATCTACATAGAGACAAAGCGTACACACTACATGATGAGCTTGATAAATTTGTTAGAAAATCCGTCATCAATCATAGTCTCCTCAAAAAAATCCTACTCAAGGCCATTGTAAGCCTTTTTCTAAGTTCACCTTTAAGGTAAACTATGCCTTCCTACCGCACTTGATAGACATTGAATGGATAACTTTATGGGCTAGAATAATATTATTATTTTGTGCTTCGAGACACTTTTTGATTCTTAAGTAAGATGTTTTAACCATAAAAGTGTGTAAGAGATGGTATTATAATAAGAACATGTATGAGTGGTCATATCTCAAACAAAGTGATGATTTAGTATTTATAATAAATTCATGGGATCAAGGACGAAACTATACTAAGGGTTGGAGGAAAAAAATATAAATGTCTACAAGTAGGGTAAATTCATAAATAATATGTTATATATATATAAAAACAAAAGATAAAAAAATGTACGTGGGGAAAAGAGCCCCTCCCATATTATATAAAGTCACATCAACACGTGTGATTCTCATGTCCAATAATTAAGTTATTAATGATTGATGTGACGTTACCTAATTATTGTTATTATTATTGATTGATTCGACGTCATCCAGTTATTTGGATTGTTATCAGCATATTACTGTGCATTTTAAGAACCAAATAAAATACTTTATCCGTTAAAGGAGAATGAATCCTCACGTGCCATACATTACTAATATATTATTATTATTATTATTGATTGATGTGACGTAATCCAGTTGTTAGGGTTGTTATCAGCACATTCCACTTTAAGAATCAAATAAAACATTTTATCCGTCAAAGGAGAATGAATCATCATGTGTCATATGTCACTAATATGTTGTTATTATTACCGATTGATGTGATGCCATCCAATTGTTAGGATCATTATCAGCATACTCCTTATACTTTAAGAGTTTGATAAAACATTCTATCCGTTAAAAAGAATGAATCATCACATACCACATGTCACTAATATATTATTGTTATATATTGATGTGATGCCATCCGATTCTTAGGATCATTATCAATACATTCTTTATGCACTTTGAGAATCACATAAAATATTCTATCTATGAAGATTGAATCACCACGTGTCATATGTTAGCTAATATGCTATTAATATTTTAATATTGTAGGAATCTAATTTCATTTTTTTTTGGTCGTGACAATTTTAATTATTTTATTTTCATTAATTACGTCAATTGATTTGCGGATTAAATTATAATATTTTGAAATGTCGGACTACTTTAGAATACTAACTAGTGATTGAGACGCCGGTGCAATCAACCCATGATAAATGCTCATATAACCCTTATTTGATCTAATTAAAAAGGACTATTATTTAATCATTTAACATGTTATATGAATTAAACACCTAATTTGAGTATTTAACGAACTTAAAACCTAGTACACATATTTTTCGGGCATAATGAAAAAAAGCTCCCAATGTTTGACACTTTTTCAATTGCACCTTAAAATTTATATCCGGCATAATAATAAAAAATGTTTTTATTTTTTCAATTACACCCTTAAAATTGTCATGTCATATTAATAGAAAAATGATGACAATTACATGATCATCCGAAAAGGATTTAATTTTTAAAAAAATAAAATTTTAGAGTTCAAATTATTAAAAATCCTTGAAGATGTAATTCATGACAAACGTTATGATCATATTTATTTGTACGGTGATCAATTTTATTGACCTCGTCCAGATTCATGCACTATGATTATTAAAGAAAAATTGGAGAGACGCGCGGGAGAGCTAACGTGAAGTTTCAATGTAAAAAAAAGAAGAAGACAGCAGTAGGCATAACGCATAAGCCACTAGCCATCGAGCCAGCCTAACAAAAACCAATCAGGAAACCTTTGTTTTATATATATTTGGCGAAACCAAAAAGTAAACAAATTCATCCAATCGGCCGTTTCAAGTTTGAACCGGAGAAAGAAACCTGGTTTTCCGAAGAAAAGTTAAAAGGAATCTTACGATTACGCCTCCAGATAGACTCACAATCTGTCTGCTATCGTCTTTATTTTGTTTTGTTTCTCTTTTGGGGGAGAGAAAGAGAGGCTAAACAGCTTGAAAAATGTCGGTTCTTAGAGTTCATAAGGTTTGATGATCCAAGGTTTTGTTTCAAGATTATCGATGGAAATGCCTAGTCGAAGATCCAACTACTCGCTCCTTAGTCAGCATCCTGACGATCAGTATTCCGTTTCCCTATTAGGAGGCCCGCCGCCGTATTACGATTCGCTTTCCAGCGAAGCGGCGACTAATAAAATCAGCAAAGTGAAATCAGAGAGAGGTTTATTGGACTGGGATCAGAATCAGAACCAAGGCCAAAACCAGCAGCTAGCGAGTCGAATTGGCGGAGGTGGAGGGAATAATTACGGGTCGTCAGTCGGGCATCAACGGCACTCGAGCGGGAGTAGCTTCGGTGAGAGCTCGTTATCGGGAGATTATTATGTGCCCACGCTTTCTACGACCGCTGCGAACGAAATTGATTCATTCGTATACGGACACGATGGGAGCTTTAGGCATGCGGAATTTGGAACGAAAGTTGGGGGTTCATCGTCGGGGAAAAGCTGGGCGCAGCAAACGGAGGAGAGTTATCAGTTGCAGTTGGCGTTGGCTTTGAGGCTGTCTTCTGAAGCTACCTGTGCTGATGATCCGAATTTTTTGGATCCGGGTCCGGATGATTCTGCAATTCGGTCGGTTAGTTCTAGCTCTGCGGAAAAAGTTTCGCATCGGTTCTGGGTAAGTTTCTTTGTGATTTATTTGCTTTTTGTCCGTTACACTGTGAGCTTGTTTAAATGAACCAATGCTCGTCAACACCAGGAGATTGAGGAAATATGAATAGGTGAATATAATAAGTGTTACAGTGAACGGAATTCGTTTTAGATATTTTAAAGATTTGGCATGAGATAACTGGATAATGGACATGAATTTTGAGTTTGAGTTGTGAACCCGAATTATGCATAGGATAGGTCCGATAGGATGTGAAAAGTTGGTCGGAGCTAAGCTACCACTAGTTTTTTATTTGTTCACGGTTAGTTCAATTTAGACTTTGGCGGAGAGGATGATAAGTTGTCATTTTGTAAAATAATTGTTATTTGCAATTAAAAAATGAACATTATCAGAAGATGGAAGTAGTTACTTAGTTTCATGATCAAAATGTAGTAGCGCCAATTTTAGTGTTGCCTTAAATGTAGTTGAACTATTATTACTGTGGTTAGCCTGTGTGGACGAACAATGACCGAGTCAGGAATCAAGGTTAGAGGGGGTGCAAAGTATAATTTACCATAAGATGAGGGGGGCAAAGTTCAAATGAATTGAAAATTGGGTGTTCAAATAGGTAAGGGTTTTTGCAAATTATATTGCTAATGATGATTGCTATGATATTTGCTGAGTGTTTCTATTTTGTATTCTATGTTATTTGTTGTCAATGCGGGCTAATTAGGAGTATATAAGACGCCTGGCATTTGAAATTCGTTTTTTTTTGGAAGACTGGCATTTGAAATACACATGCACAGATTAGGGAAGTTAGATTAGTTTCTGGATTGCGCTGATAAAATCTGGATATTCAAGTATCACTGTTATGTGTATCAGGTTAATGGCTGCTTATCTTACTTTGACAAAGTTCCTGATGGGTTCTATACAATTCATGGACTGAATTCATATGTCTGGATTGTGTGCACTGATCTGCATGAACATGGTCTAATTCCATCAATTGAATCTCTAAGATCTGTTGATCCAAATGTCAAATTTCCCCTAAAAGTGATATTGGTTGACCGACGAAGTGATCCTGGCTTAAAGGAACTCCAATATAGAGTCCACAACATTTCTTGTAGTTGCATAACCCCAGAAGAAGTAGTCGGTCAGTTAGCCAAGCTTGTATGCACTCGCATGGGGTGAGTCATGTAAACCATGAATGCACAAATTTCCAACATTCATGCAATTTTGTTGCACATTGGTGATGAGTTGTTTTATTTCTTTCCCAGGGGTTCATCCACTACTGGAGAGGATGACTTTGTTTTCCTTTGGAGGCAGTGCAGTGACGACTTAAAAGATTGCTTAGGTTCAGTTGTGCTTCCTATAGGAAGCCTATCCGTTGGCCTTTGCAGACATCGAGCCTTATTATTCAAAGTAAGGGTCTTAACATTTTATGGTGTTTAATTTCATCTGAGAAGTTACATAGTATTTTTGGTTTTAGTTATAGTTAACATGGTAAGACTTCACTTTTTCTTTTGCCAAAGTTTACGACTTCGCCTTTTCTTTTGCCAAAGATTATACGACTTCACTACATCTAAGAAGGAGCAAGTTCCTTTTATAAAATGTGTTCCCCTTGAAGAGGTGAGGATTCGGTCACGGTTCAACTATAATTTGTGCAGGTGCTAGCAGACACTATTGATCTACCATGTCGAATTGCGAAGGGCTGCAAATATTGTAAAAGAGATGATGCTTCCTCCTGCCTTGTTCGCTTTGGACTTGACAGGTAGCTTAATCACCGTGGTATTTTTTTTTTTGCCTTACCTTTGTTTTTGTTTTATGGTCCTTTTCTATTTTTTATTCTTTAAAAATTCTGATTCTCTTTTGGTATGATTTGTGTTTGAATGGCTATATTTTACCGACAAAACAAACCTAGCAATTTTTAATTTTTGCCATGTGAAAACTAATTTTTTACCTCACTTGCATGGTGGCTCTGCATTGCTTATTGTGACTCATACTTCATTTTCTCTATGATTTGTGAAAAAGTTAATTTGTAACTTATCTCGGTAAAATATTTGCTGTTTGCAAGAAAAATTTCACCTAGCCTATCTTTGTGATTTCAGGGAGTATCTTGTTGATTTAATTGGGAACCCAGGTTACTTATGCGAGCCTGATTCCTTGCTCAATGGTCCATCTTCCATCTCAATTTCTTCCCCATTGCGTTTTCCATGTCTCGAACCAGCTATAGCTGCCATTGATTTCAGGTCATTGGCCAAACAGTACTTTTCGGACTGTGAATCACTTAATCTTGTATTTGATGTTGCTCCAGCAGGGAAAGTTTTAGTTACCATCTATTTAAACTCCCAATCACTTGTTAATAATCAGAGACACGAAATAGGGAGAAAGAATGATTCATTCTTTATGTATAAAGCTTAGAAATTACAAGGTATTTATACAAGAAGGTAGTCACCTATCCAAGGTAACTAGCCAAGCTGTCAAAAATAATTATAGAATAAAGTTCCTAATTGCTGGTAAATTAATCCTAAAAAGTCAGTAACTTAGGATTTGAATAAGTGATCAATCCTTCCTTTTCAATTTATTCTCTGTTGAACATAACATAACACTTGCATGGCTTTCTTCTTGCTAGACCTGCGAATATGTTTCCTCGAGAGAAGGAAAAGGGATTTGTCCAAGTTCCTGAACCCGGATTTGATCATATTCATTGTTCAACCCAGCTAAGAAATTATAGACCCATTCCTTTGCAATCAATTTTTGAAACTTCACGGCATCTCCAGTATAGTCTGCTTGGAAGTCCTGATAATAATCTAGTTTCTTCCACAAGCCACTTAGTTCTGAATACTACTGAGAAATTGTCGTCTCACCTTGCTTAGTGTTGTGAACTTTGTTCTGGATTGCATAGATTTGAGCATCATTCCAAACTTGTATGTAAGGGCAGCTGGCTTCAATATTTTTGCTCTAGTATCAAGCAACAAATATGTCCTGGAAATGTGTGATTCCATTGAATTGTTGGGCCATGGCATCACGAGGAAAATTTCTCAGTCCTACTGATCATAAGTAGGATTGTTCTCTTTGGGCCTTTTTAGATGTCCAGTAATATACCCTTGCAGTCCTCTGGCCTTGATGAACAACAAACATGATTGTCACCGCGTAAGATAGTTGTTCCCAAGCTACTGATCATAAGTAGGATCGTTCTCTTTGAGCTTTACGAGACTGATTTGCAAAGAGGGGTTGTTGAGGTTAATGATTTTTTTTATCTGCCATTCCTCATTTCTCTTTCAAATAAAAAAATAATAAGGCAGAAAAAATAACCCAAGAAAAAAGGACTTGCAAAAAACCCAAAAAATAGATTCAAGCAAAAAGCCAAACTAGCACCAAAAACAGTAGGGGAGGCCGGAAAAAGCCCAAGGAAGTCTGCTGATGGGAGAAACCACCTCCACGGAGGTTTGCGTCATGTGCCGGCATGTGGATGAAGGCGCCGAATCTTCTTGTGGGTCATGAGGCTTACATGTAGAGAGACAGTCGGTCTCTTGGGTTTTGCTGGAAATGGGGCTGAGGGTCCCCTAAGGTTGGCCGGGAGAAGAAATAACTGGGTTAAGGGTGTAAGTACCGAATTCATGTTTTCTAAGGTTTGAGTGAATCAAATTTTGGTTCCTAAATTGGAATTCTAGACTACAGAAACAAAATAGGGAGAAAGAATGATTCACTCTTAATGTATAAAACTCAGAAATTACAAGGTATTTATACATGATGGTAGTCACCTATCTAAGGCAACTAACTAAGCTGTCAAAGGAATACTTACAGAATGAAATCCATAATTGTTAGTTAATTAATCCCCAAAAATCTGTAACTGATGATTGCATAAGCTATAATAGCTGTTATATAATAAATATCACTTGATCTTGTATTTGTATGTTGCTCCAGCAGGTAGAGTTTCAGTTATTATCTATATAAAGCGCTTGAATGAATGCCCTTTATTTGCTTTGAGATTATAGCCTTTAGCCTTTAGCCTTTCACTTGGCCTGAAGCATGTAGTTTCTTTGACCATCTGCTAGGGAATGCAGAAAGATTTTTCATATTTGGTGAAGTGCCTTCACTGGTTTGCTTTAGGTTAAAGTTTGAGTGCTCTGTTTCAAGTTTTTATAATTTTTTTTTGGCATCTTCACTGATGAAAGTGATAGATGATACTTCTGTGGCAGTAACTGTGTTCTACTTTTAACGGTTCCTTAAGAATCTTCTACTGAAATTTTAGGCACGAGCTTCTGTTGAGATTTTTTTTTCCTGGAGCCTGATTCAAGCTTTGTCTAAATGTTGCTTTGAGTTAATGGGGAAAACCCGAAATGTGACTGGCTTTGTTTTCCGTAGAAGATTTGTCTAAATGTTTTTATGGGGAAAACCAGATGCATTTCTATATCTGCAAATACATTAAAATTTTGTTAATGAACCGGGCTGTGTTTTTTTGAAGAAATATAGTCTTCATATGAACTATGTTTGTGACATCAAAATATAATGCCTTTTCTAGGGATTCAGCCATAACTATGTAAAATTTATGTGGTTCAATATTCATCTGGTGTCTAATTAAGCTATAGTTTGACATTTCAGGTGTTACTACAGATGAAAATTTTAGATTCTCTCTTCATCCCAATAAACTTGATAAGATTGGCACAGAGAGAAATAAGCTTGTGCAGATCTCAAGTAATATGGGTGGTATCTCACCGTTGCCCCGACCTCCTAACATTGCTCGGCCAACTTCTCATGATAGAGATTCCCAGTATGCTCAGCCGATGGGGTGTGTGGCTAAGGATTCAAGGTTTACTGAGGGCAGTCAGCTTGTACCTAGCAAACCAAGTAGGGAACTTGCCATTGAAGTTGATGATTTGGATATCCCGTGGGATGACCTTGTTTTAAGGGAGAGAATTGGTGCTGGTATTATCTCCCCCCTTCCCCTTTTGAAGATTTTTACAGTATAGAGACCCTCTGTTATGCTCATAATCCATGCAGTTGTTGTTTTACAAGTGTACTTAGGTTTATACATTGTTCTTTTCAGGTTCTTTTGGAACTGTCCATCGTGCTGAATGGAATGGCTCGGTAAGAATCCTTTTGATTATTGTCTTATTGTTAAAGTTAAATGTTATAGAAGTTTTATATTTGATATTTTCTGTGCCATGTTCATACTTCACGGTTAACATCTGCTTTCTTGTATTTCAAAATTATTGCTGTCTTACTGAGATTTGGGTGCCTAGTTTGCTTTCACGTTCCTTAGGAATGAGAAAATGCAACATTAGTCATGTATATTTGATAAATGAAAGTACATAAATTCAGTAACATGTTATAATTGTGAGCATTGATTTAGGAGTTAGGGGTATTAAGGAATTTTAGTCTTCCATAATATGGTGAATTTTAGATTTTCTATAATATGGTGTTCCATGCAGTCAACTTTAGGCACGAAATCTAGGTTATCTTTTTTCTTTCTCATCTTTGGATAAATTTCTACACTATAATATAATGCTAAGATTGAAATTGAAATGGGCTTGAATCTTAGAAACCCTTTCTCGCTGTTGTCCACTTCAGTCACATCATTTGACCATTGAAACTCAACTCTCAATTCCTAATCATTAATTTTGACACCGTTTTTGCACGTTGTAGTACCAGACACCTGTTATTTTGTAGACTTTTCTAAACCAGCTTTCAGTCTATTTCTGACATGCCCGTTCTCTTTTAGCTATATCCATAAATGGAAAAGGGTTTTCAATAAGGTTAATCTGGAAACGCACCTGGATTTGTATGTGGTTATAGTACAAGGTATTTGTTGGGTCAATTTCTAATTTGCTTAGCAAAGAATCTTCCTCGAGGCCTTTAGTTTCAAATCGTCTGTTTTGTTAAACATCTTTTAGTCACCTGTTTGCTACCTTTTTGTTGTAAGAATTAACTTGGTCTTTATCCTATTTTATTTTGGAATTTGGTCCATTTTCTGTGATATTTCTACTTTCAAGTATTCATTGCCGCTGGACTCCCTGATGTATTTCATCTTAGACTAATTTGCAATTGTTTTCAATTGCATGGAATATGATATTTGGTAGTGTAGTTTATAATTCCTGTAAATCTAAGGAAACATTATTTTAATTACAGGATGTTGCTGTGAAAATTCTCATGGAACAAGACTTGTATGCTGAACGCTTCAAAGAATTTTTGAGGGAGGTATGAATTGGGTGACAATTAGGGCAGACTTTGTTCATGAGATTAATGAAATCATTAATTATACATTCATGTTCTTGATATGATTTGTAATTTCACCCAATTTTTTTGTTAGGTGGCAATAATGAAGCGTCTACGTCATCCAAACATTGTTCTTTTTATGGGAGCTGTTACTCAACCGCCAAACTTGTCCATAGTGACAGAATACTTATCAAGGTTTGTTGTTACTGCTTTAATCTTCATCTTCCATTTTTTTAATACCCTTGCATTTAAAAAAGAAAGGAAAAAGAAAGAAGGGAAAAGTTCAATGACTTCATCATAAAACTTAACTCATGTCAGAGTTTGAATTGTTAATCTTGCAGAGGTAGCTTGTTTAGGCTTTTGCATAAGCCTGGTGTGAGGGAGGTGTTGGATGAGAGGCGACGGTTGAGTATGGCTTATGATGTGGTGGGTATTCAAAGGATTTACTTTCTTTTGGCATTTTCTTTCCTCGACCTCACATTGTATAATCCGTATATTTTGTTTATTGGACTGGTCTAAATCACAACCGCCTTTTTTACACACAGGCAAAGGGAATGAATTATCTTCATAGACACAATCCTCCTATTGTTCATAGAGATTTGAAGTCTCCCAATCTATTAGTTGATAAAAAATATACTGTAAAGGTAAGACCCTGAATGTTTTGCTGAATTGTATAATGATTTCACCTAATGGTCTAATGATAATGAACATAAATATTTTCCATTTTGTTTATGTATTTTTTTCATGGATGCAATGCTAAGTGATTGACTTTTGCAGATGGTGGAATCTAGGTAGTTCTTTACCATTGTTATGCTGTTACAAAGGGTAAATGTAGCCATGGTTAATAACAGTTTATCAATTAGTGTTCTGGGATCATATCTGGTACCATGTATAGATGGCTCCAAGTCTCCAACTTCATTTATTATAATATACATTGCTCCCTTGTTTGTAACTTATATCCAGTACCATTTTAGTTCTTTTCTTAAAGAACATTTTTCAGTTTTGGTCATGTCCAACTGTCTGTGGGTTTATATTGAGTGCTTCAGAAATTTGTTTAGTCAAGAGGGGATCTCTTGGGCTCTGACTAAGGAAAATTAGTTGCGTTACACGAATTCCTGGACTCCTGCTTGCTGTTACATTTTTATGGTGATTTTAGCACAGTTATGATGTGGTTTTTCTATGTTCTGTTGAAGTCCACGTTGATACAGTTTCCAGTTTATGGCTTGCAAGTTTAGTTGCTCTGTTGTAAATTGTACTAAATAGTGAAGCACTTTCAAATTTCTTGTACATCTGTAACTTCAAATAAATCTTCCTCGCATTGCCTGGTTTGTACATTCAGGTTTGTGATTTTGGGCTTTCTCGTTTGAAGGCAAACACATTTCTTTCATCCAAGTCAGCAGCTGGAACTGTAAGTTTCATAGATTCTTAATGAAGTCTATTGTATTTCTATTTAACTTAACATAGGTCAATCAATGTTTATGCTGCAATATTAAAATACTGTGTACTTTTTACACTAGCCTGAGTGGATGGCTCCTGAAGTTCTTCGTGATGAGCCATCAAACGAGAAGTCTGATGTATACAGTTTTGGTGTAATTTTGTGGGAGCTTGCAACGTTGCAACAACCATGAGGCAACTTAAATCCAGCACAGGTTTGTAGCATCTTTACTCCACAAATATCTCATTTTGCTGATCATTTGGCTTTTATGAGCTCGGCAAGTAGTATCTTGAAATCTTTGTTAAAAGGAAATGTTTGGTTTTCCCTAAAGGTAGCACTTTATTTGTTCCTAGTTTGTCGGAATAATTATAAGATGGCAAGAGAAATTTCTTAGAGAACAAACCAAGTTTTTAAGCACCATGAACAGTGTTGTACAAACTGAGCTATAAATTGCATGCTTGAATGATGATTGAATGATGAACTATTTTAATCTTTTCGCCGAATGCAGACATCTCATATTGAGATAAAGTTCAAATTTGTCTACATGGTACACCAGGACCTCAAGTTTTGTGCCTTTGAAAAAACATTGTCAAGCTCATTGCAAAAGGCACAAGCTCTTTAAGACTTTAGCAGCTTGCTAAGAAATAGATGTACATTGCACTTTGTGGATTAACATACTTGATGCCCCTCGAACAAATTAGTATTTTTGTACGTGTAATACCTTTAAAATTGAGGTTTTCCGCTACCCAAAATATTGTTTAAATTTGTGTAATTGTCATGTGAGGAGCTAAATTCCTAACAAGCGTAGTTCAATGTAAATATGCCTCGTAGGTTGTAGCAGCTGTTGGTTTCAAGGGCAAAAGGCTTGATATCCCGCGTGATTTGAACCCTCAAGTGGCTGCCATAATTGAAGAATGCTGGGCCAAGCAAGTCTTACATTCTTTTCTTATACGGAGCCTGTTAAGCAAATTTTACTGTTATCCATATTAATTGTTGATTGAAATGCAGTGAGCCTTGGAAGCGTCCTTCATTCTCCAGCATCATGGAATGGTTGAAATCACTGATTAAACCTTCCACCCCCCAACCAGGGCGTCCCGATGTGCCATTGCTTGCCTGAATGGTCATGTACTTCATGCACATAATACAGTATTCTTTTTGACATTATTATATGCCTTTCAAAGGTACATGCTAAATAAATAAAGGTACGCTCTTCTAAACACTTTCAGTTTCAGAATTAGCAACATAACATGCGGTCAGCTTTAGGATTCTTTTTCATAGTTGGATCAATTCCTTTAAAGTTGTATTGCAATCAGAAAAACTTGCGGGTGTTTCACGTCTCTCCTTGGGCGTGCTTATTTTTGCATTGCTCATGCAGAGGGACATGTTTGTGCTGATTGCATATGCATGTTGTCTTGCATCGTTTACAAGATTTATGATGTTTAAGTCCATTGTTGTGTTCACCTGACGCATCCATTCAATTGATTGTTTGCAGAATTGAGTGTTGTGCATGTCTGTTCTGATTTAAGCGAGGCGATTGGGACCTCTGATGTAAGTCAAAAGGGGTTGCTGTGGATTCTGTATTCTACCTACATCTTGCCAAAGATGATGGAACTTTCAAATGCAATTAGGGGAACAAGTTGTATTATAGTCTCTCAGAATTTTGTATGTAAAGACTTAACTGAAATTAGATCAAGGACTGAATTGATCCACTCCCTACATTACAGGGATGTCCTAGGCACAATCAGTTTTTTTATAGAAAAGAAACATGTTTCCTTATCCCCGAGTGGTGAAGGCAGGCCTAATTCTGAGGTATAGGATCATCCTCTCGCCTTAAAGTAAAATTCCCAACACCCCAAGGCCAGGGGATAGGAAATCAAAGGAATATGCACCCCCACCAAGTTGATACTCACTCTTCCATGAGCGTGGTTTTATAATTTTGAGACTCCCTGTGAGCTAATGTCGAGCCTCAGAGAGCTTGATGCCTTGGACAGACTGATCTAGGATGAAACAAGTTGACTGAATGTTGTAGCGGAAAGGGCATGGTATGAGTATCCCATGTGCCACACAAGGAACGAACCCTCCTATCCTATGCCGTTCGAGGGATATTCAGCCTTAGGGAAGTTTGTATAGACAGAAACAAATAGAACCAAGTTCTTCCCTGATGAGGCTTGTAGGCAAACAAATTCTCCCCGTGGAGTCTTTTACGTTGAAAGTAAGGGCCACGCATAAGACAAGTAAGAATGCATCTCACCTCCTTTGCTTTGGGTTAGACTTTACAGACAAGCAATTCCAATTAGACGCACAGGATTGATGCCCTTGCCTAACCCAAAGCAAACCAGGATAATTTAAAATACTTGAGTCAAAACATAATTAGAAGTCCACATATCAATGACCACCAAAATTAGAATTCCACATAATGTTTTAACATGAAACTACGGAACTGGGGCGTTATTTGGGCGTCCTGGTCCTTCATCATAGATTGCGTTGTGCCGACTTTGACTTTATTGAGAGAATGCGTGCCAAATTGAATGGATAGGTGGGGAACACGCTTTCTTTGGCCGGGCGTATCACCCTTGCCAAGTCTGTTTTAGCCATCTCGACTTACTTCATGCAGACAACGAAGTTGCCGTCTCATATTTACTCTGAAATAGATAAAATCATTAGGGGCTTTATCTTGGGCTCTCATGGGACCACTCGTAAAGCTTCCCTGGTCCATTGGGAGGGCAATACTCAAACTTTGAATTGTGGTGGCCTCGACATCTCGCTCTCCCATGACCGCAACTTGACTGTTATGCTCAAGCATGCCTTTGCTCTTGTTAGCTGCCTGGATGACTTGTGGGTGCGGGCTTTGCGCCAAAAGTATCGAATGATATCAACTTGTCCTCTCTCTATCGCACGTCCAAATTGCTCATCCCTTTGGCGTGCAATCTCTAATGTTTGGGGCAATGCTCGTGAGCACATTTACTGGTTTGTAGGGAATGGTGATTTGGTTAATTTTTGGGATGATCCTTGGGTGTAGGCAATAAGTCCTTTGAGACCCTGGTTATGCGTGCTGAGTCACTTGGTGGATCACATACATTTCCAGGACCTTGTTCTTCAAGATGGCCAGTGGAATATCAATTAGCTCTTGGATATGTTTGATAGTGATATTGTGGCACACATTGCTGGGATTTTGCCCCTACATTTGATGCTGCCGCAGATTCCATTGCTTGGCAGGGTACAGTCACTGAGGAATTTAGCATTGCATCTGCGTATGAGCACATGGTTGGTGCATTTTGGAGCATGGCCGAGGGTAAATGGCAGTGTATGGTCTTTGCCAGTTCCGCAGCGAGTTCGAGTGTTTCTGTGGCTCGTTCTTAGGCAACGATTGATGACAAATGATGAGAGAGAGCGCCGTGGTCTCACGGTAGACCCTTCCTGCCCTAGTTGTGGGTGCTGCCTCGAGATCATACTTCATATTCTTCGCGATTGCCCACCAATCCGGTCACTATGACAGAGTATTATTCCTCATAAGAATCATGCAGTTTTTTTTCCGATCTTCCTTTGGAGAGATGGGTTGTTGGCAATATTGGTATCTCTACCTGCTTGGGGCCTTGTTCCTCCTCGTTACAGTGCTTTTTTTTTTCTTTTTTACTCTGGCAAGTGTGGAAGCGTAGAAATAATTTTGTATTTACAGATGAATGCGGACCACTCCCTAAACTTTTTCGAATTAGTACAACCTGAGCTGGCTCATTTTACCGATGCTGGTGCGCCTGCTTCGTCTCTTCTTCCTCGTGGAGAGTTTGTATCTTGGCAACCTGCACCTGTGGGGTAGTTTTCGCTGAATACAGACTCAATTGTTTTTACTCATACGGGTTTAGGGTCTGTTGAAGGAGTCCTACGGGGTCTGGTCTTCAGATCGCGTGGTCGCATGGTTGTAAAAAAAACCCTCCACGAGGGTTCTTTTATTTTCTGGAAAAAAATCGATATGAATTTTATTTAACCAATTTTAAATAAAATCGATATGATCCCTAAGCCCTATTTATTTTCTGGAAAAAACCCCAGAAAAAGGTTTTATTTTTTTCTCTTAACTCTTCACCTTTCCCCCCAAAAGAGGTCAAGCCACCGATCTGTGCCACCGTTCGACGATGGTCGTTATCGCCAGCACCATCATGTGCGCCATCACACCCCGATCTCGGCGCTGCTCGTCACTCGCAGCCAAGCCCCTCCGATCGCTGCCCAGATCGCTTGAAAATCCCTTAGATTCGTCTATGTCCTCCCTTGTTTTCTACAGTTCGTGGCGTCAGTTGGGCGCGTCGATGGTCCGAGCATACTCAGCGCGAGAGGGCGAGCAAAATCCAACCGGATGACTTTTTGTTCGACGCCGGCAAGGATTTCATCGGAGCTACGCGAGGTTTCGACCATTCTTTTACATTTTAGGTAAGATCTAACCAATTTTCGGTCTGTTTCGTGAAATTATTGTGTGGGTTGGATTCCTGACTTGAGGATTTTAATTTTTTAGGCGGAAAAAGTGGCATTATAGGTCGTCGGCTACATTTCGGTGATGTTTATGGTGATCGTCCGGCGAGTTATATATTAAGGTAAGTGAGTTGGGTTCAAACCGGCTAAATCAAGTCAGCCCGACCTGAACCGGCCTTAGTCAAACCAAACCGATCCAAGCCCAAACCATACCATACCCAACCCGACTCTGACTCGAACTTAACCCAACCCGTTGACCCAACCAGTATGACCGACCTGTTGACCAACTCAGTCCGAGTCAACTCAGTTCGAGTTAACTTGGTTGACTTTGACCATTGACTTTGACTGTTGACTGTTGACATCAGCATAACGTTAGTATTGAATTTGACCTAAAAAGTCAAATTTTTTTAAAACCTTTATTTTATATTTTTTGACGTCCTGAGTCCATTTTTGAGGTCTGTTTCGCGAAATTCTAACCCAAAAGCATCTGAATCTGACCTTGAACTTGCGATTGTATAAGTGTTTAATTATTCAGTTTGAATGCGTTGTGAATAAGGTCTGATTAGGAATATTGTTTCAATGAAGGTATTCATATATCTTCATATCCGAGAGATTGATGGACGTCGAGTTTGGGATCAAGAACGTTTAAGTGGAGTTTTATCGCATCGATAGGTATAGTTCAGAATCAAGGTAATACATTACTACCTCTTGTATGCTTATGAAACATTATGGTATCTGGCAAATACATGCATGACTATGATTAAGCGTACAATTAGCTCTACCTAAGTAAATCTATTACGAAATATAATATGGGTAATCTGGACAAGATTGAATATCTGAATAAGAAGTTTGATAATCAAGAGGATCTTTGAGATTAATAAATAATCATTAATCAGTAAATCTCTGATTCTGATTATTCATGTTAATGATTTAATGTCAGAAATAATGTTATGAATGACGAAATTACCCTTGTGATGTAAGAATAACATAAATACCCCAAACAAGGAAATGAGTTGGAATCTACGCTTGATCTGATAAAACTACTGCGTTATCTGAAATCTTTGAACTATTGAGAAAGATTATGGTATCATGATTTTAATATGTGAGATAGCAAATTACTCGTATTTATCTTGAATTCTGGATAAAAACATTGTTGATAAAATTTATGGATATATTTCGTAATTCTGAGTTTGATATAAATAATTGAGATGACATAAATATTTTTAAGCACTAAATTGCTTAATTATATAAAATGACGGATATACCCTTGAATTTCAAAAATGAATAAATGGTTTAGAAGGACTGAAAGGACCAGAATGACTAAGATGATCAAAATATATTCGAGCACCAAAACTTCTAAAATGGCTAAGATATTCTTGACCTTTGGAATGATTAAGTTACCGACATGACTTGGCATACGTGAATACCCTTGATAAATCTTAATTCAGATAAAAATCTAGATAATCATATCGTTCTTATGGGTCGAGAAACATAACCCAGATATGAAGGTTATCTCAGACACTGCTTTACATTAGTTTAATAAAATGCAAAGACATGTTTAATTACGCGGTGAAAGACCAATAATGAATACGAGGGTGATCAGTTCCACTATATGATGCTAACAAAACTAAGGAATGAACATCTGTTAGGCGTATTTATCTGAATACTGGAAACCACAATAATATTGGCATATGGCGAAAGCAATTGGTTTTGAAACTCTGATTAGCCGTTTAAAATTACAGATTTTGCAAGTTTCAATTTTACCCTTTCAGGCTATATTACCAAATTACCCTTGGGAGTCAAAATGACCTAAAACGCCCTTATGAGCAAATTTCCTAGTACTCTCTGAGTATATTTAAAATCTTGAATAATCATATATACTTGAAATCTTGATTGATCCTGATATACTTAAAAACTTGAATTTATTCGATATAATTGATTTCTTGAATAATCAAGATATATCAAAATTTGTGACTGACATTGAGGTGAAATTCTTGTATACTTGGTTGAAGATGATAATTATCGAACTCTTTCGAATAAGGTCCTCAATTCTGAAATCAGTCTAAAATGGACTGAAGATTAGTGTCTCCTGTCAGTAATTATCAAGGATCCATAAGTGTCAATCAAACCGTTTAGTGTGTTTCTTGCACATGTATATTCCTTCTGATCTAAAACTAAGTCTCTCTCTGATCCAAATCATAAATCCCATCTTTCTGAAAAATATCTCTGTGTCTGATATGAAAAACATACTCTTTAATTTCTGATATTCTGGAAATATATGTATGATTATTGTTTTATCTTCATTTCATCTAATTTCATTAAACTATCCGATTTTGGGTACTTCTGGGATATGATATGAAGTCTCTATAGATTCAGCATTGGTAATTCCTTATGGACCCAAGGTCGCCCATTGGGTAGGTTCCAATGCTTCGGTTCGGGTAATTCTTTATGAACCTAAAGCATCCCCTTAGGTTGGCTCCTACGCCATATGGGCCTAGGGTAAGAACTTATGGATGCAGTTCTGGGGAACTACATATCAGAGTATGGTTGGAGGGTAGATATGTTGATACTAAATTTCTTTGTCCATCTCTTGCCCTGTCAAAACTCTACAGTTGTCTGAAATATTCCGTCTATCATTCTTGATCTGTAAGTGATGGTACACACTAAATTTTCTGACCAAAATCTCATAATCTATATTTTTCTATGATTATCTGAGTTATGGACATCTTGTCTGATATTTGGGTAATCAATAAAAAATGACCCAGTTATCTTCAAGTGTAACAATAATATGAATTATATTCCATACTCGAAACTTGTTGATTCGGGCTCACTATATCAGTTCCGATTAACCTTATATCTGCTTGTTGCATATAGCATCATCTGGTAGTTCTGTATTACTGAGCTTTTCCAATCTCAAGTTGTTTTTACCATTGCAGGTAATAATAGTTGATCATGTTTCGGCGAATCGACATAACTGATGATAGTTCCTCGGCATGGCTTGTGGAGTACGATATTAGTGTAAATAGTGGGCATGTATGTCGAGTTTTATTTTTATGTTTGAGTCTGTAATTTAATTTTTTGAAAATTTTCTGATATGCATAAAGAATTTTTTGTAATGGTGATTTAAGCAAATATTATTTTATGGCTTTAATTGTTTTAAAAGAACAAGAATTTTATTTGGCTTTTTTATAGTGGGTCACCTCTATGATCCGAATGTGGCCTCCTAGATTTATGTGTACTGCATAGGCGGGTCTAGGGAGTTACACCATAAACCGAGCCGATCGATCTGAATTGGCCAAACCTGACTTGATCCTCACTTGACCCGTGTTTGACCCGTCTGACCCGACTTGTGTCTGACCCGTCCAACCTACCCGTGTTTGACCCGTTCGACCCGATCCGAACTAAACAGGTCTGACTCGACCCATTGACCGAGTCAACTCGATCGAGTTAACCCATCTGAGTCAACTAGTCTGATTCAACTCAGTTGACTCTGACAGTTGACTTTGACTGATGACGTTAGCATGACGTCATGCTGATATTAGCGTTGACTTTGATTAAAAAGTTGAAAATTTTGAAAGCCCATATTTTACGTTTTTCGACGTCTTGAGTCTATTTTGAAGCCTATTTCGTAAAATTCTAACCCGAAAACCTTTAAAATTGACCTTAAATTTGAGCATGCATTTTGTTACGAAGTATTTTTTTAGTTAAGGGTAATTATAGTTGAATAAAGGACTGATATGAACAATTGTTTGGCTTTAGGTGCTCACGGCTCTTCTGATCGCGTTTTCACCCAGCCTGGCTTGTCCCGATCTGCTCAGCCGCGTGAACCCATAGTGACCCGTATGATTTTAATACTTAGTGAATTGTCCTGATAAAAACATAATTCTTTTAGCAACCCTAATTCTTTTGACTTAGGTTGCAGCACTGCAGCGGAGCGTAGCTCTAGTGCCAAGTAGACCGTTTGACAACCTGACCTTTTGAGGTGTATTCCATGTGTGCTATATACCTATTTTGACTGTTTGTTTGAAATAGTTCTGTGTACATGTATGATATAATCTAATTTTTGTAAAATCATATTTTTCTTGATTTAAATATGACAGTTTCGTATATCTGATTCATGTCTGACTGAAAGCATGCTCTCTGGTTACTGTTTTACTGAAAATGATTGTCTGCTTATATTTACTGTTAATACTGTTTAATTACTGCATACTTGAATTATTGCCTAGACTGTTACTGGGTACTTGGGATATATTATGAAATTACAACATGTTTAGCCCTGATCCGACTGGTAATTCCTACTGTTCAGGTTTCTATGCTTCGGCTAGGGTGATTCCTACTGTTCAGGTTCCTACGCTTCGGCTAGGGTGATTCCTACTGGATCTAAGATATCCCCTTAGGATGGTACCCATGCCCAATGGGCTCGAGTTAATGCATGTATACGATACTGTTTTGGGGAACTGTATCTTGGAGTTCAGTTAGAGGGTAAACATGATCGTCTCGGAGATTTTCGGGGCCTTGAGCGAAAATTAAGATTGGACCCTTATATAAATAAAACATATCTCATTACAAATAGAAATTCTCTATTCATATTTAGGCCCCAACAGTAAAAATTTAGGTTTAGAGTTATAATTTAAGGATATGATTTAGGATTGAGGTTTAAGGTATTGGGTGCATAGTTTAGGATTTAGTATTTAAAAGTTAGAGTTAAGACTTAGAATTTAATTTTTTAATGTTGGGCATAAAAATGGTCATCCTAAAAGGAACAACGAATTTTTATTCATCTCATTACTTTGAACAATTAATTTAATATTTCAAACACATTATTTTTATTGTTAGATTAATTAATTTATTTATTTAAGAAAAAGAATTAATTTTTACCATTAAATTAATGTATTTATTTGATAAATTAAAAATTAAAAACTACGGATAATAAAATTTTAAAGGCCCTAGACTAATTTCGACGACGAAATGGAGCGTCCTCCTCTCTCTCAAACACCCATGCACCAATCGTCGTCGTTGAGTAGCCGCTCGTCGCAAATCATTCAAATGAATTTTTGAATGTTTCGGCCTTCGTTCGACGTTTTGCACGACTTCGGTCGATTTCCGTTGATGGGATTATAGGGTAAACGACCATGGTGGTCCGACAACAGATGTGGTCGGCGGCGGCGTGGCCATCGGTGAATTTGGGGACTATTTTGTGAATTTTGGAAATTTAGGGTTTTTTAAATAAGTTTAAAAAATAAAGAAATTAAAAATAAAATATATTTTTTAAAAACATTAACGGTAGTTTTCACGAGACACCTAAAATTATAACTTTAAAAACTTTAGGCACCTATTTTTACAAAAAAAAAAACTTTAGGCACCTAAAGTTTAAAAAATGTATACTTTAGGCACCTAAAGTTTAAAAAATGTATATTTTAGGCACATACTTTTTATTTAATAATAATAATAATAATAATAATAATAATAATAATAATGCAGAAAAATTGTTCACTTTTGTATTGGAGTGCAATTCTTACGATAAAGGACAAAAGGTTTAAAACAAACACAAGAATGCTTTCTTGTTAAACACTGAATTCTAAACCAGAGCTTATTCAGGAACTCATGGCCGGTGCACCACTAAAGGATCAAAAAGATAGTGTTGCAAGAAAATACATTCCATTCAATAGAATAGAAATAGAAATTCTCTGCCCGCCACAGTTTTTTTTATTTGTTTCATTAGCCGGTGTTCGGCAAACAATTTTAGTATTGGTTGTTGAACACCGGAATTTATTTTTTTATATATATATTTAATAAAAAAAATTATCTTTGTGGCACACGTTCTCTCTGTCTTTGTGGCACGTTTTTTATTTATTTTTTGTGGTTCATTTTATCTGTCATTTTGGCACAATTTTAGCATACTTTAGCGATAGTTTGGTACTCGTACAGAGATCTTAACAGTGCTAATCTCTGATTATGATTCTGTCGGTGGTCATAGAAAGATAGATTCTTACTCGATTGATGGTTGTTTGTCGATGTAATCAGACCTGGATAGCGGAACAATCTGCCTGATAGTTTGATTTGCTTACCACTCTTTTTGCACCTCGTAAAGTGTCTCGTTTAGAATAGAAACGAAGGCTTCTGAATTTTGACGGTATGCTAATTTCAATAAAAGTATTTACTTTTCTTTGCACCTTTGAATTTTTGTATAAAATTTTAGTGGACTAGTCCCCATTATTCTCCTTTTATATATGCAAAGTATTCCTAATATCTTCTATGATTTTTAATAAAATTCAGTTGTCTTTGTCAAAAAATAGAAACCACTACCAATCCAATGTTGAATCTGAAACTGCAAAGAATTGAACATGAGATGTGAATAGAATTCAAACTCATTTTTCCTTGTGAGATTTGAACACTAACCCCAAGAGATCTGAGGATGAGAAAATGAGGTTGAATGAAACAATTGCATTCAATACCCAACTTAAGTTCAAAGCTTTACATGGACTGAGAAAAGAAACACATGTTGTATACAAACATAATTACACAAACAATAGAATTTACTCTCAAATTTATTTTCTTCGTCCATATACAGTGAGTTAGTTAAAAGTAGTTAGTTTGTTAGCACTTAGTTAGCACGTTGGAAAGATTGTGTATATTAGTGTGTTTGTATTATGATAATTATTCCATTGAGAATATCATAGTATTCCTTTTATACTTAATACGGTTAGTAGTGAACTCTCTGCTGGTATCGTCTTTGCTTCGAGTGCTGCTCATGTTTGGCACGACCTCAAAGAACATTTTGACAAAGTAGATGAATCTCGAGTCTTCTTTCTTCATCGTGAAATTGTGACTGTCAGTCAAGGGGATTCCACCATTTCGCCGTATTTCACCCGATTGAAGCTCTTATGGGATGAATACAACTCCTTGGTGCTAATTTCTGTTTGTGAGTGTGATATTTCTCGGCTAAATACCAAACATATGTCGCAGTAGAAGTTATTTTAATTTTTGATGGGTCTCAACGAGACATACACAACAATCTAAAGTCAGTTTTATTGATGCAACCGCTGCCTACTATCTATCAGTCCCACTCCATGCTTGTTCAAGAGGAATCTCAACGAGCTCAGTTGTCTGGTGTTTCACCTATTAGTGATGCAATTATTTTTTTCTAATGCAGTTGGTTCTTTTGATCGAAGGTGATTCAATGAGACTTGTGACTATTGTAAGATTCGGGCCATAAACGTGGGAATTGTTAGCGTCTTCATAGTTCACCAAGAAGCGAGGTGCTCAACCAGTGACGGCTGTGAATACTTTAGTTGATGGTTTCGTTTCTGAATCTGAGGGTGGTAGTGTGTATTCTGTAATTCTTTCTCCACTGTTCACTCATGAGCAATATACTCAATTGCTTGGTCTCTTGAATAAGGCGCCTCCACTTGATTCTGCTGCTAATATGGCAGGTACAATCACTCAAGGTATGCTTGCTAATTATGATTCTGCGCATTGGATACCGGATACTGGAGCCACTGATCACATGTCTGATTTTCGTAGTTTAAATTTCCCTATTTCAAGTTCTTCTGATTCTCATCTTGTTCACCTCCTGAACGGTAAAACAACCCCTATAACCCATACTAGTTCCTTTTCATTTGGCTCCCCAAATGTTCTTTATGTTCCACATTTTACTCATAATTTACTATCGGTTTCTAAACTTACTCGAGATCTTTATTGTAGTATCACTTTTTATCCTGAATTTTTGTGTTTTACAGGACTTCTCCAATAGAAGGATGAAGCGGATTGGTAAAGAGTCACGAGGCTTGTATCTCTTTGATTCCACAAGTCTTGTTCATGATGTGTCTGCTGGTAATCAATGTACTCGCAGGCAATACGGTGGTTAGAATGGAGAAAAGAGAGTAAGATTCTCTTTCCCTTGTCCTCTCTAACTTTGTAGGTATTTATTAGGGGTGTTTATATTCAGGTACCCAGGTTTTCGGGTACCAAAAAGTCGGCCCATAACCAGATCCGAAAAATCCGGGTATCCGCAAAATCGGGTACCGGTACCCGAATCACTTTTTTAATTTATTTTTTTTTAAAAATACATATAAACCACATAAAATTTCACGATATATATTTCAAACACAAAATTTTGATTTGATGTTAGTTTTAAGGGAGAAATATTTGGATATATATATATATATATATATTAAAGTTTATCTACAAAAGAAGGTATTAAAAATATTATTCTAGATCAAGATTTTTCTTTCGAATCTTACATTGACAAATTAATATAAATATTTTTGAAAATTTTAAAACTTAAAAGTACATAATACAAGAATAAAAAGAAGTTAGGGATTTAAAATTAGTTTTAGGAAAAATAGTAAGAAACATAAAATAAAAATATAATTTAAAATTTAAAATATATAACTATTAAAATTATAGGGTCGGGTACCCAGTTTTCAAAAAAAAATCGGCTCTGACCCGACCCGACTACTCGGCCCGAAAAATTCGAGTATTTTCATTTAAATACCCTGTAATTTCTAATCAGGTAGGCAGGTCGACGGGTCGGGTAGTTCGGGCCGGGTATTTTTGAACACCCCTAGTATTTATAACACATGCATTGTTGTTGATAGAATGATGTTAAGTCTAGCGTCATGATGGCTATTGATGAGATTATTTGATCACTACGGCGTTTAACGTCGGATTACTAGAGGCGTCTACCGGAGCAAACATCCACACTTTTGCAGATCAAGTGTCTTTCGAGACACATAAATGTAGACATCTCAATGCCCTTAGAGAAAAACACAATGCCAAAGCATTGAATGGGCAGAGGCATCAAATAATTCTCTTGATGGAAGAAATGAAGTTTGCGGGAGCACACAAGAGCATTTGGAGAGGCAGAAATCATCGATAACCTTATATATTCTTATACTTATCCAAATACTCATTCAAATAATCACTCATCACAATGAGGTAATCACGCATTTATATAACAATTTCACCATTCAATCATCCATTCAAACAGTGATTATGCTATCTATAGAGAAATTAACCAGTCGACTATTTATTGGTAGAGTAAGCCCAACGGTCTCTCCTAGAGAGTTTATCAACTTCCTAAGAGGCTCTAAACAGTAAGAGTTATTCCTAGTACCTGTTGGTTTGTCGGGGAGACATTGCGGAAGGTTCATGTTATGCCCACCAACTTCCTTTTAGAAGATTGTAGAACATCGATAACGTTTTCGTCATGTACACAATAGCAGCTAGGCAAAGGGTTTACCCTTTATCCTTTGAATTTTACATTTACTTCAGGTGATATCTATCTCGGAGATATCCACTTTAAATCACTACGATGGTTAACACTATCTACACATGCAACTACAAAAACAAAGATAAAATTTAGACCTAAGGCTTCTACCGCCGCCCTAACTGTTGAATGTTAAGCTTGGTTGCTCGAAAAGCTTTTTGCTGCAAAGTTAATCTATATAGCTTCTGCTGCTGCTGCTCCGAAGTTGTTTATAAAAGATAGGCCGAAGGCTATCATCATCGACGTTCTGAAGAGGTCGAAACTTTTTCGGGGCCACATCTCACTCATGTGAGCATACAGGAGGTGGTGGTGTCGGTGGCCAATATCTAGCGCGTTTAGAGAGCCACCGCAACTGGTCATCTCGGTCAGGAGGATCTCTACGCTCATCGTACCAATTGGTAATGCCAAAACGAGGAAGCGCCGAACAGAGAGGTGGAGAGAAAGAACACGGTAGTTGATGATGATTTTAGATGGTTCACCCCTTGTAGATTTGGGGCGAAAAGCCGCAAACAATATGGTGGTCGGAAGAGAAAAGATGAGAGGATGAAGAAAGGGATACAACCCCATAGTTCGTCCTTGCCTAGGCGTATCATGTTTGTTCTCAAACTTACCTCTCTCATTGGGGGCATAAGTATTTATAACCCCTCAATACTGTTGATGATTGGACGGTGCCAAACCCTGTGATAGCCTATGAACAGATTGATAGAAATAAACTCAACCTCCGAGTATTAGGCTTTGCATGTCAATCACGTAGGTGTAGTTACTATAGCACCTAACAGTGTTTGTTTCAAAAATAACTTAAAGAATCGGATAAAATCAATATCCGAAAGAACCTATCTCCGGAGGGGTTGTTGTCGTGAGCTGCCTCTAGAGTTTGTCAAATATAGAGATACCGAGGAGTATTTCTGGAGTAATGCGGAGGCAGTATAACATTGGTATAACAAAGTTAAACTGGAGATTTAATCTTTGATAGTTAGAAATGAGTAGTATACGTGTCATTCATCTATGACAGTATTGGTTACAAATGGAGGAAATAAATATTGGATGGGAGCCAAACGCAATCAAGTAATGGTTGTGCTTTCGGACGAAGCCGAAAACTGGTACTATTCTACAATGTACACAACATAAAATTATAGCTTCACTTTTACTTGTAAATATTGTTAAAAGAAAATTGATTATAAGATTATAGATTTAGTTCCCAGAGTTTTGGACTTAAAACTAGCGTTTAGGATTTATGTTTTAAGAATTTAAATTTTAATTTTTAAGAGTAAATAATTCAATTTATGTAATTTTTTATACAAACATATAAAGAAAAAATTATATTTTGATACACTGCGTGAAAAAAATTACACAACAATTTATATTTAAGCTATAAAATCTAAAACTTAAATCTCTAGTCTTAACAACCTAAATTCTAAATTATAACCATAAACATTAAATTTTACACCCTACGCCCCAAAAGAAAATTTTGATTACTATAGGGTATTCTGATTTTTTTAAACAAAACCAAAAATCATAAATAAGTAAACAAAATACCAAAATTTCACTGATTTTTTTAAATATGTTTGTCCAGGACCAGGAGAGGAGATAATCAAAATAAGATGCATTACCATTGGCCAAAGCATCCAAGGACTGCTTTATGACTGATGAATCAAGTAACGAATAAAATAAAAGTTGGGTCATTTTTGTGCCAAAATTCGGGCTCACGCTTATTTATATAAGCAGACAATATTGTTCTAAACTAAAGGAAACAAAAAAGCAAAATGCCATGGACACTCAACCAGCACAAAGGCTCCCCAGGCTTATTCGTCTGTTTTCACAACCTAAATTCCATGTGCAACGGCACAAAACCAAAACACTAAAAAACCACTAAAAGCCTAATATCAATACCCAAATTCACTCTGCTAAACATGCCACAATACTATTCTTAATATTTGTAGTCCTTGACGTGAAGGCTTTCCGCAGCACCCTCACCAAGCTTCGCATCACCCTTATAGTTACCTAGGGTGGCTTCCGAGTTAGCCTTGCACCTGACAAGAAAAGCATCTTGTGCCTTCTTCCAATTCTCCTGCTTTCCGGACCAGGCCTTGAGAGTGCTCTGCTGAAGGGCACGTCCAAAAGAGAACGAGAGCGACCATGGCTTCTTGGTCTGGAGCTTGTTCATGGCATTAAGGTTAAGGGTAGCCTCTTCCTCACTTTGTCCACCAGATAAGAATACAATGGCTGGGACTGCAGCAGGGACGGTACGCTGCAAGGCACGGACCGTGTACTCTGCAATAACCTCTGGTGCAACCTTAGGGGAGTCAGAACCTGGGGTCACCATGTTAGGCTTCAAAAGAGTACCTTCAAAAGCATGACATGGTGGTCATTTAGAGCCTTGTAGCAAGCAGCAAGGATGCGCTCCGTCACTTCGGCACACTTCTTAATGTCATGTGGTCCATCAACAAGAATTTCGGGCTCAACGATGGGAACAAGGCCACACTGCTGGCAGATGGCAGCATACATGGCTAGCCCATTGGCATTTTCTAGGATTGCAAGTTCAGATGGCTCGTTGGGGCCAATCTTAAGAACAGCACGCCATTTGGCAAAGCGAGCACCGGCTTCGTAATACTTCTGGCATCACTGTGCAAGGCCATCAAGACCCTGAGTGAAAGTCTCACCATTGGTTCCATTAAGCTCAACGGTACCTTTGTCGACCTTGATGCCAGGGAGGACACCACCTTCCTTCAAAACATCCACAAACGGCTTGCCTGCACATTGAAAATAAAATCAGAAATCAATAACCATCCATACATTCTTAAAAAGAATGCATTAACAATTGTGTATTTTAATAATACCCGAAGCAGTTTTTTGGTAGAGGGTTCCCTCAAAGAGGATAACACCACTAAGGTACTGAAGAGCTCCCTGTGTGGTGAAGAGGAGCTCGCCTGTTTTCTTCAACATTCTCTACATTAATGCTAGAAAGGCGCTTGCCAATCGTGCCGTTGGATTCATCAGCAGCAAGGATACCCTTCCCCGGGGTGCCAATGTAGGCAGCGTTCTTAGCCAACTCATCTACAAGATTCATAATTCAAAATAAATACGCAAGTCACAAATTTCCCATTAAAAATGTAACAGACAGATCCCAATATTAAAAAAAAAAAAAACGAACAAACTTAAGGGTGAACGGATAAGTTTCAGTAATCTCAGATCTAAAATGAAAAGACAACCAAGCAAATAATTAAGTGCGTGCATGCAGATCTAGATCCCAACAAAGAAGAAAACAAGTTGAATGGATTTAATTTAAATTAAAACTTTGGGGAAATCTGTCATGTTTCTTTAGATTAAAAAACACCGAACAGACAATCAGATCGAAACAAAAATGAACCGGACTCGAGTAGATCATAATAAATATATATCAAAATAAAGTCAGTTTAATTAAAGAGTAAACACCAGCAAGTAAACTAAATTAATTTCGCTAAACAGTATCTAACGAAGTATTCCCGTCAAACTAACAAAACAACTAACGCATCAGAAAAGAAGAAGACTAAGATCAATCCAAGAGATTAAGATTATAAACATGAAATCAAGGACAAAGGAAAGGGAAATTACCAGCGTATTGGATAACGAAGCAAGACATGATCGAAGCGCAAAGGGTGAGAAGAAGTGAAAGAGAGGCTTTTGTTGGGAAGGAGGAGAAAGCGAGAGAGTTAGGGTTTTTAAAAAGAGAAAAGGATTTGGGGGTAAAATGGACCGAGAGGTTAAGGGCTTCGAGATTGTCGCTATTTTTCTTCTCTTTCTTTTTGTCGTCTTTTGCAAGTAACAATGGACTGCCCCTTGGATCTCTTCCTCAGTTATTCGTCGCTGGTTTTCCCTTCCTCTCTATTTACTCTTTTACCCCCCTCCCAACTACCTTTCTATATCTATATTATCTTATAAATTCATTTAATAATTATTATGATATAGATAAAATCGACAAATTTAAGGAAATAATGTATTTTGAAAATAATAATGAAATGGAGTTGCCTGGGAATTATTTAAGGATTTTGAATTGTTTCTACGGTAATCATGAAAGTTGTAACACTCTAGAATCGACTTGATCTAAGAAGTTATATTCGGGTCATAAGTACAACCCACAAAAATAGAAAGACATAATATTTTAGTTTTCGCAAAACAAATTAAATTTTTATAAACAAATACATTGATAGAAATTTAAATCATCGAATGTATATATATATAAATCTTAATAAATAGGTATAAAGTCAAAAAATACCCCAAACGTTTAACTGAATAGTCACTTTAACCCTTATTCTTTCTTTTGGAGCAATTTAACCATAAACGTTTTATTTGGGTCAAAATCGCCCCTTTGCGGATGAAAATTGTTAAAAAAATTAACAGTAAACAGTTTGAAATAACTTGACAGAATGATAAGTTAGTAGAAAAAATTATTTTATATTTTATATAATTTTATAAAATTATTTTAAGACTGATGTAACATTTTTTAAGTCAACACATTTGTCTATACGATACTGCCATATAAGTTTGTCGTGTCATTTTAAGCCATTTACCGTCAATTGACTGGAAGTTTTCATCCGCAAATAGGCTATTTGACCTAAAATAAAACGTTGAGGATTGAATTACTCCAAAAAAATATGGGCCGAAGTAATTATTCAGTATGGTATTTTTTGACTTTATATCTAACAAATACTCAATTCAACAATTCGTAAATTTAGAGACTCAATATATCTTCTATGTGCTATGCCTATAACCTACATGCCCACTAATAGCTAGGTACAATATTCTACAAGCAAGGCTGCTATAACGCTCAAATGTTGATGTCAATGTCCGAACAGTTGCTCAAGACCTAATAACCTGCGAATGATGATAAAAGTTGCAGGGTGAACTTTAGAAGTCCGGTAATACAAAACTACAAAAAATTGTATAAATCTAACAAGTATGTTAAATCAATAGTAAAAAATGCGTGATATTACGCGGTAACTAAATCATTCAACCCATGAGTCATCAATAGAAATCAATCTTTGAATTCAAAACGTACATGAATCGCAAGATACATGTATAAAAATTAATCAAGAGCATGCTTACCTCGATCGATCAGGATAATATTTGGCGCTAGTGCGTTACGACTAGAGAGCTAATCGTTTAGTATTGTAAGTTCTGATTCATCTAGGCCTAGTGCTAGACCAAAGCATGAGAGACGTCATTCCCGACGTTAAAGCTATTGATGCTTGAGGTGTGTTTCTTACTGTGCTATATAATAATAATAATTTTGTTGTGTGATGTTTTATATCATATGCATATTTTTTTGCATGTGATGTGGCATGATGAATTTTCCATACATTCATACTTGAGTTGAGGTTTAACTAAACATCATATTTATCAAATTGTGAAACATCAAATTTATTGAGCATTGAGACATTAGATTTATCAAACTATGTGTTTGAGACTTGTAATCCTATGATATTACTCGAATAGTTGATGGCGAATCTTCAATATGGTTATGTAAATCTTATAGATCAATGGCTCCCTACCATAAATGGTAGGCACAACTGAGTTGTATAATCAACCCAATAGCTTGAGCAAGGAAGCTTTAGCACTTGCACCTTCTCTATTATGGCCTAGATTTTACAACATTGTGTACATGAGTTGAGACTGTACGGAGGATTTTACAACATTGTGTACATGAGTTGAGACTGTACGGAGGAAGCAGTAATCTTTACCACACATTGACTGGTGGATGTAGTGAAGAAATTTAGGGGACTTTTCTCTTCTTTTGGTGGGACATAGTTAGGTTCATTGCATTGTTTTTATGAAATCAAAGCTTTTCTGTTGTTTATTATCAATCGTTAATTTAAAGATTTTAGCGAAATAACTGTGATTTTGAGGTTGAGATTTTCTTGCACTTTAGAGACATACTAAACTCTTTAACTTACTATCCCTTAGTTCCTTTTTTAGATACACTCTCAGACTCTTAAGCGCCTCGGTACTTGGAGGGACTCATTTTTATTCGACTCCATTATTTATGAGTATGGACCATCTTATTATTATTATTTCAGATTTATTATTTTTATTAGGGACATTTATGTAATTTTGGAAACAAGACTATTAAACTTTTGGGACCATTTTAGCATAATTTTTTAATAATTTATTCAGTATATAAATATGATATTGGAATTTACGAATAATTGAATAATTTAAGATTGTTTTTACGAGCAATATTATTTTACTGTTATTTAAGTCGTATCGTAAATAAATCATTTTCTAAATATTACTTGAGGGATCAGACTTTCTAAATTTTATTTTTGGGCTGGGTTTAGGGGTTATATTTTCTACCGTTGGCATTGATCGGTGATCGTAATAAGACTCTAATGTTTTGCGTCAATATTTCTTAACAACAGTGGTCGTAATAAAAGCGAATTAAAAGTTTAGTAACTGTATTAAAAGTTTTAAAAGTTTGATGATAAAAGGAAAGCTTTCTAAAAGTTTAAGGATTATTAGTGTAGTTTACCCTTAAATATCATAGCTTCTCTTTTGTTATGGGCGTTTTGGAGAAAGAAGAAAAATCATATCGTACCAAATTTGCAAACACTTTTATAGAAAAAGTGGAACTCCACTCATGAAACTGCAGCATTTCAAACTCTCCACTTCATTGAGATGCTGTGTGTGTGATAAGGAAGAGATGACGAGTTTTCTTCTCACTTCTCACATTTCTGTTGGTTATTGGTAATTATGTAACAAAACTTGCACGCTTTAAATTACCACAAAAAAAATCCAATGAACAATGCTATACTTGCCCTTTCCTTTGATCCTTTTATTTATATTTAGGGCCGTACGCAAAACTTTATATTAAGGGGCGAACTTATAAAATTTTATGGGGCGAACCTATAAAATTTTAGAGGGACGAAAATAGATTTTTTAATAGAAAATACATAAAAAATTTTAAAAATTTTCTAAATTATATATGAATTTTAAATTTTTCTGCTTTTTATCCCAACTCACACTCAACTTCAACAAGAAAATTTGCTGATGCAAGATCACAAAGTATATACATATATATATGGTTTTATGTTACTATATTAACAGTATCATCCCATTATTTATATTTTCTACAAGGACATACAACTTCCATAACCATACAATTTTCTTACTTAATTAACCATAAAGAAAGCCCATATATTTAGTATATTACATTGTTTAGTATGATTATTTCTAAGGCTTATGATGCTGGGTGTAGATGTAGTCCAGATGAGCTTCTGCAATCATCCTTCTCTTCACACATTCTTCATCTTTCTCATTGCAATCTTCTAATCCCATCAGCTTCAACCACACCCCCATAATTAAAATTAATATAAATTAAAATAAGAGCAACAACAACAGAACAGGGATTTAATTTTTTTATATAAAAAAAGAAAAGAAAAGATGGAAATAAATCTTACATTAGAGATATCTTCTTTTGTATCTGTCACTAAAGCAGGTGGGACGAGCCCCTTAGCTTTAACCTCTTTCTCACCTGTACACAATTTTGGCACATAATTTTAGACCAAACGCAATGAAAGAGCAAAAAGATTGAAAAGAAAGGGGATTTTTGTGTTTGGGAGTTGAATAATTATAACCTTGTTGATGGGGGTAAGCAGATGAGCAGACAAGCAAAGCAAAGAGGAGAAAGGTGATAAACCCAACACACTTTTCCTTCATTGCTTTTACTTCTCAGATTCCTTTGATCTTATTTTCTTTTGCTTTGATCAAAGAGAGCGAGAGGGGGGGAAGAAAGATGAAATGAAGCAGAGTGGCGTAAGGGTAGTGTGTATAAATAGTAGCAGATGCTGACAAATAGCTTATTTTCGTCCTGTTATTTTTATTTGAATCGAATATGCCAATAAATTAAAATTCAAAATCCAAATAAAAACTATACATAATCCAAAAAAAATCAAAAAATAATAAACAAAAAATACCAAAATCTAATTGAGTCCAACAGTCCATTTACAACACCCAATTACTACCCTATACCCATTTTATAATCGGCCCAACTACCCTAAACCTTCTACCCAAATTCTTTACCCAATCTGCCAAGCCCGATGGACCCATTTAACTACCCGACCCACTATCCATTTAACCCGACCCGGATATCCTAAACCTAACCCTAATACACCACAAACCTTTCAGCCGCCGCCAACCTTTGGCCTTCCATTTTTCAGAACATTCCAGCGCCCCAACCGTCCAGCTTCTGGCCATGTTAGCCTACGTCCAGGCCAACTCAAATGCCACGTCGAAGCCACGAACAACCCTGCCGCATTGCCACACATGCATCCTCACTGTCCGTCCCACGTCCGGCCAAAGAACTAGCCCCTCTTTGCAGTACACCAACACCACCTACAACAAAGGACAACGACAGTTTCAGTAGGTTGCCTGAATACAAACAAACAACAATTTTATTTTTATTTTTTAACCCTGTAATTTCAGCTATAAAAGTCAACATAAAACAACAATGTAAAGGGAGAACTTTTGGATCAATAGACACGCAAAAAATTCTGAAGAGGTATTCTTTTTACTTTTTTTATTTTCGAATACAAGAAAAAAGTTAAAAATACATAGCGAGTTAGGGTTTTAGAAATCAATTCAGTTTTTCAAAATCATAAGCATAAAGGGTTTTGCAGTTTAAAAAAAGCCAAAAGTTTATTTTTTTTCTCTAGATCTAAAAACGAGTTTTTAAAAAACAAAATGGAGAAGGGAGTTTTAAAGTTTACCTGTCGAGGCCGATGTCACCTAAACATCTTTTAACGTCAGGAATGGTCCTCCGTCGAGGTTGCGCCGCCGATAAACAGCGCGAAGAGGGAACTAGGGTTTCAGCATTCCCCAAATTTCAGAGCGTTTGCTCATTTTTTTTTTAAATGAAAGAGGCAAAAGAGGGATATCATGCAAAATTTTGCCTTGGATTTTCATATTTATATCATTTTCGGAACGCCGCCGTTTTGGTGGCCACTCGACCCGCACGTTGATCTGAATCCGGGAAAAATACGCGTATTTTGGTCGTGGGACTAATCACCCATTTAGTCCTTGAGCTTTTGTCCTGCTTTCATATCAATCCTGGGGGTCCTTAATTTATATATTATTATTGTATACATATATATATATATATATTATATCATCTCATATGCTATACGTATTATATATATGTTCTTATATTTTATATCCTTTTTATATTTTATATTATATATAGTATATATATTATTTATATATTAAATGGTATTTATTATGTGTATATATGATACTTTATCTTATTATATATATGTTTATATGTCATGTATTATATATCATATAATATTATCTATATTATATTATAGTATAATGTTTATATTTATATATTATCATTTTATTTATGTTGGAATCGGCCTTACGGTGACTCGCAACGGGAGATGACCCGTATTGTCTATGGCACATTTAGTGTAGTTTTAATTTTCGCCTTTTAAATTTTTTACTTTCTCGTATTTAATTTCCATCATTTACTTTCTGCAATTTAAATTTTGCTCTTTAATTTTCGCTATTTATTTTACGCATTTTTATTATTTTGCTCGATCTGGTCCTTTTTTGGATATTTAAATTTCGGCATTTATTTATTTTGTTCGAGTATTTATTTCTCGCATTTATCTTTATTGTTCTTTATTTATCTATTTGCAATTTTGTGACATACTTTAACTTGTCATTTATTTCACCCTTAATTTATTTGATCCCACAATGTTAATTAATTAATCTAAACTACAAAAAAAGAAGATATTTATTAACTCGATTATTTTGACCTTAATCTTGGCTTAATGGATATAAACCAAATATTCGAATTAATTCTTATCGTCTGAAGGTAAATATTTAAATGAGTAAAATTTTGACGACTCATAACATTATTTTTAAATGTTTGCATCATGCATAAAGGTGATGTACTCGATTCAAACCGTAAATTAATACGTCAGTCAGTCTTATTCGATGTCGGTTTAATTTACGGTCCGATGTACTGTCACCCTTATTAATTAAACGAATAATTAATTCGAATCCACTAAATTGTTAAAGCCCATTCAATTAAAGTTTATATTCGATTAAGAACAGTCAATTAAATCCAATTTTAAATTTCAATAATTTCCATTGATTAAAAGCAACGTATGATTTGGTACCGATTTCCGGACGTGATGTGTGTGCTAATCATTCCCCACACGTAATCAACTTCCGAACCCGTTTTCAAAAGAATCTCTGGTTTTACGGTGCCCGACCTACCTTAGTGGCCGGTGGCGACTCCAACTCTTCATTTTCTGAACAAAACAAGTTTTTAAAACCAAATTCCCCAATCTTCAAAACTTTTTAAAAAAAACAACAAAAAATTTAAAACACACAAAAAATTATTTTTCATTCTAATGATCCCGAATCTTAAAGTTTTCAAACTTGAAAAAAGAGGTCGTTCCAACATCCTCAAATCACATGTAGATCTTCGTTATCCTCTATCCCAAATTTAGTTAATCGAATTATTTTTATCACTGTTTACTCATTAGGGCCGTAAATGAGACAAGATAGATCGCGAGCTATTCGGGTTCGACTCGGTTAAAATTGGAGTCTACTGAAGCTTGAATTTGGCTTGAGTTCTTAACGAGCCGAGCTACTCTATCTCGAAAATATAATATACTAAAATTTTCTATCATTTTAAATTGAAGTGAACTAAAATGTATAATAATAATAATAATAATAATAATAATAATAATAATAATAATAATAATAATAATAATAATATGGTTGCAAATGAGGAATATAAATCATCTACCTTTTTAGTGTACTTATCTATGCCTCAATACTAAAAAATGGAATTTAGGGTTTATGGTTAATTGTGTAGGGTTAGATTTTAGGGTTTATGATTTAAGATTTATAAGTTAGAGTTAAAGATAGAGATAGAGTGTAGTGTTTAAATTTTTTAGTATTGGTGAATAGATATGGGCACCAAAAGGAGTAGAGCTTGAACTCAGCTTAAGTTTGACTTGGTCAAAGCTCGGTCACTCGAGCTTGAACTCAGCTTACGTTCTTAACAAGCCTAGTCGAGCTCAACACGACTCCAACTCGAACCCGTGCACACACTCACGTGCACACATGATGCTTAAACCCAAATCACCTGAATAGAATACATCATCCTGTACCAATGAGACCACTCTATGGGTTCTTAAGCGTACGTCGTCTTAAATGTTGTTAAACCATTAATACTAACTAAATATTTTTTTGAGCTGAACTATAAATATTTTTTATATCGTTAAAAACAATGTTTTAAGGATTTAGGATGTATAATCTATAGGATGGGTATTTTACCCAATTCGATCGAGTTCTGACCTTCAGGTCAATTTTTTTTTTGTAAAAAAGTTGGGTTTATGGTGAAAAAAATCCGGACCTGAGACTAATTGTGTAATTTTTCCTTATATATTTTTAGATATTTGTAACAAATCCCCTTTATATATATTACAATTAGGTTCTTAAAATTAATTTTTTATTTTCAATTTGTTCCTTATAATTTTTTTACAATTAGATTTCTAAAATTATTTTTTTACAATTAAGTTCCTAAAATTAAAATTTTTATAGATCGGTCGGGTCAGGTTCTCGTTGATGTATATAATTTTCGAGACGAATCTGGTCGATTTTTTTAAAGATTGGGTTTGGGTCAAGTTCGAGTTTAGAGTACTTATTTTCGGGTCAGCTAAAAACCTGACCCGACCCGTGCAATCTCTTAATTAATCTATCAGTTCAGTTAATATGTTCTTTTTAAAAGACCAACTTTATCAAGTTTTAAAAAGTTAAACCAATAATCAAATTAACTTTAAAATCGTAATAACTGAACCGCCAAATGTTAATGTATTTGGTTATCGAATATTGTTTGGGACTGAGTTTCCAATGTAGGGCTAGTTTAGCATTGTTTTTTAAAAGTAATTTTTAAAAGTGCTGTCAGAAAGTGATTTTGAAAAGAAATTTTAAAAAGTTTGTTGTAAGATTTTAGTATTTGACATTGCTGTCAAAAAGTGCTTTTAAGAAGATAAATGACCATTTTGGACATGATATTGTAAGTTATATATATGTGTATGTATATGTGTATATATATATATATATATATATATATATATATATGGTATTCAAATTTTTAATGTTATAATATATGAAATATATCAGCTTAAATTATTATAAAAATATAAAAATATTTTTATTAATAAAAAGTTTAGCTTTCACGTCTGGGTTTAAAAGCACTTTTTAAAAGCAGTTTTTTCTCTAAAAGTGCTTTTGAAAAGTGCTTTTGAAAAATATTAATAAATTATGATAAAATATAAAAATATTAATAAATGAATCATATAATTATGTATTCGTAAAAAAATATAAGTTTATAAATAAAACAATAGCAAATGAAGGTTCAAATTGTAATTTGACTCCCAAAAGCACTTTTCCAACCATAAAAGCTAAAAATTTCAGCTTTTGTGTTTAGGTTAAAAAGTACTTTTCAAACGCAATTTTTTCTCCAAAAGTTATCTGTTTAGCATTGCTTTTGGTCTCAAACCAACTTTTGAAACCAAAAGCTGGTTTGAAAAGCAATGCTAAACGCAGCCGTACATTTATTTGGTTTGGGATAATATATATATATATATATATAATCCTATCTAAAGATGAGGGAAGGGGAAGAAGAGACTCTAGGGGAAGGAAGGGGTGTTCTTAGTGGGTCTAGAACCCATGACCTAAGGGAGTATGAGAGAATAAGGATGAGCAGCTTGGCCAACCGACTAAATGTACTTACTCGGTTTGGGAATATATTTTAAAAATATAAATGTAATATATATATAATTTGATTATTAGAAAATAATAATCCATCGATTTAACATGTTTTAATTGAGTTCCTCAATTGACACAGTAAAAAATAAAATTAATCAAATTAAATCATATTAATTTAGTTAAATTTAATCTAATCTTACTCTTCCTTAATAAAATCTCAAATTCAAGGTTTAATGCAGTTATATGATTAGATAATAAATGTTATGTTTAAATCTCAACATGTACAACTCTATCTTATAATCAAATCAAATATTATTTCATTTCTATTAAAAAATGTCATTTCATTTAATTATATGGTTTCTTTGGATAAATGAGGTGTTTAAGGATAAATGTTTGATATATGGGTATGTTAAAGGATATTTTGAAATTTATGGTATTTTCTACATTGTAGACTGAGAACGCCTCCTACAGTTCTTTTGAGTTTGTCATTTAATTATATGTCATTTCATTTCTTTATACACAACAAAAACACAAAACACTTTACGAAGTTTTTCGCCAGTTTTCATACTCTCTATATCTGAGTTCTTTTGAGTTTGTGAAAGAGAAGAGTAGTACTACTGATATCCACTCTAAAGTTTGCGTGTACAAACTTTTAAAGAGTCGTGCTAACTTCAGGGGACGATCTGCCTATAGCAGCAACTACACCGGTTGGGGCGAGTCTGTTTCCAAGGCAGTGGTGTTTACCACGACAAGGTTCAAGTTCTATTTTAGTTATTTTATAGTATTCCCAATCAGTGGTAACACCCTGGTTTTGCAATTTTATTACCAACAAACTCAAGCCAAAACAATACATACACTCCCCATGACCAAATGCCAAACAACATCCAAGGTCGCAACACAACGCGACCAATCCAAGATCAACAAGCAGCAGCAAAAACCACTATATCATCCCCGAAATCCTCCCACACTCGAGAACTATCAATGTATAATCCAAAAATTGAGCAACAGTCCACTTCGTTCTTTACCAATGCATCTGCGATTCCATTCGCCTCTCGATAGGTATGGGTAAAACACACATTTGGCAATGCTATACAAGCCGCATCAATACTTCGAAACAAATCCCGTAAATGCCAAGGACGGCGTTCAACATTAAGAATCCAACCTATCGCTACCCTTGAATTTGAATCGATTGCCAAACTCAAACAACCAACCCAACGCGAATCCAACAATAAAGAAAGGGAATAAGCAATCACTCGCCAGCTTCATTAGAATTCAAACGACCAAGAGGCCCCGAGAACATAGCACACACCTGACCATCACAGTCACGCAACACTTCCCTCATACCAACAGGTCCCAGTTTCCCACGAGCAGCACCATTCATATTAAATTTAAGAGAGCCCGCAGGCGGAGTAACCCAAGCAACACCCGACCTTGGCTCCGACGCCACTGGAGAAATCGAACAGGACCAAGGACAATCCCACCACTGAGCCTCCTCAATAAAAATAGTTTCTTTCGACGCTTTCACCCAATACAAAGAGTGAAGCTTGGCCAAGAAAAAAAATCTCATCCAACGCCAAAAGTTTATCGTTGAATATCTTATCATTTTGAGCAAGCCAAATGGACCAAAGTAAAGTGGCACAACCCGACACCTACCACTACCACTCTAAACCTGAAAATGAGCAGTGTAGTCCCATAACTAAAAACTCCTTCAATGTCCGCGACAACCCACGAATCAACTCAGCCTCCTCTACTTTAACTAACATCAAGTGTAATGCTTCAGCTACAATTACGAACACCAAAGGTGACAACGGATCACCTTGCCGTAACCCCCTACTCATACTAATGAATTGTCATGATTTTTATATTTTTATTATAATTTAGGTTTATTCATTTCATATATAATATATAATAATATTAATAAATTTTATGATAACGATTTTAAATATCATTTACGTTTATTTATTTTTAATCTACAATATTATGTCTAAAATTGACATTTTATATTTTTAAAAGAATTTTTTGACAGTAATATAAACACTAAAATCTTATAAATAACTTTTCAAAATTACTTTCTAACAACACTTTTAAAAGAATATTTCAAAAGAAATGTAAAACTGACCCCAAGTATGATTTTCTTTTCATCATTCGGCTCAAATTTAGACGGATTGTCATTTGTTCATAGGTAGAGAAAATACATTCACTCCATTTTTTTCATTCTTGTTTTTTATTCTGCCAAACAATCCTCATTTTTATTTTGTTTTTAATTTTCTTTTCTCCTCTCTTTTTCATTTTTCTGTTGTACCACGCACAAACAATCCTCATTTTTATTTTGATTTTCATTTTTTGGACTTGAAAAAAATTAGTTTTGAATGTTTTTCAACTTAATCTAACTTTTTCAAAACTAATATAATTCGTTTTTGCACTTTTAAGGTTGTCTTCCAGACTTAAAGGATCGATCACCTAAGACAAAGAATCGTTCCTTTTGAAGATATATTACATTCAATGATCCACTCTCAAGCACCAATTGTACCGTTTTTCTCTCCTGCTTTTCATATATTTTCCCATCGTCGTTGGTGGCCACTGACTTTCTCTTTTCTTTTCTCTTAATATGCTTTATGTTATTTTATTTTGGCTTAATGAATCTAATGGTCCTAAAGTATAAACTTTTTATCAAGTTGTCCCCTAAAGAATTTTTTGGGATATTTTGTCCCTTAACTTTAAATCGCAGCCTCATTTGCTCCTACCATTAACTGTCGCTAAAAAAATTCTGGACCAATCAGAACACGCCACGAGTCACTTATTACAAAAACAAATGACTTTAATAAAAGGGGTAAATTGCACATTAAGTCTGTCAAATTTTTATTTTTTTCAATTTAATCCTAAAAATCTTTATCTAACCCAAAATTGACCCAAATTTCTTTCTAATTCATATAATTTAGTCCAATAATTTTAATATGACGATATTTTTGTTCAATTTAGTCTTAAAAATCTTTATTTAACCTGAAATTGACCCAAATTTCTTTTTAATTCGTATAATTTAGCCCAATATTTTTAATATGATGATATTTTTGTCCAATTTAGTCCTTAAAATCTTTATTTAACCCCAAAGTGACCAATATTTCTTTATAATTTTTATAATTTAGTCCAATATTTTAAATATAATCATATTTTTGTTCAAATTAGCCCAAAAAATCTTTATTTAACCCAAAATTAACCCTAATTTCTTTCTAATTTTTATAATTTAGTCCAATATTATAAATTTAATTATACTTTTGTTCATTTTAGTCCTAAAAATCTTTATTAAACCCGAAAGTAACCCTAATTCCTTTCTAATCTTTATAATTTAGTCCAATATTTTAAATATAATTATATTTTTGTTCATTTTAGTCCTAAAAATATTTACTAAACCCAAAATTAATCCCAATTTCTTTCTAATATTTATAATTTAGTCCAATTTCTTTCATTTTAGTCCCGGCTCATATATGCATTGCATGGCTCTTGATTAGCTATATTGGGGCACCCGTGAAGGCCAAGCTATCTTTGTGGTCCCGAGGGGTCCGAAGCTCTCATGTGTGAATAGTTGTGTTGTGATCCTTGTAATATAAAGATAACTCATTTATTTTCTAACTTTTCAGCACGTACTAGCACACGAGTCAAGCAGCTCTGTATCGACATAAACATGTCAAGTACCAACACAAGAGGCATAAAATCCAAAATTATACAAAATGCATGAGAAAAGCTACGTAAAGACAAAAATATATACAAACAAGAAAAAATCATAAGTAAAGGAGGTGCAGAAATATATGTATATTCGAGAGTTATCATGCATGTATTGAAACTCCATTAGCTATGTAGCGAACAAATATTATATATTATATATTTGATATTTAAGTTTATTGTTTTTACAAATATGATATATGTTTTTTATTTTTATTCAATTTGATACTTATATTTATCAAATGCTACATATTTAATACATGTATTTATTAAATCAATATCAAATGTTTGAAAATATGATATGAATTTCATGCCACAGCTGGTTATAACTTAAAATGATTAATTTTAAAATTTATTTATTTATTTATTACTTTTGGATATCTAATATAGATATATATTTTTTTAAAGTTTGAAAAATGCAAGTAAAAAATGTAATGTTTAACAATTATATGTACCAAATTAGTTAAAAAAAAAACAAAAATACCACATTTTGGAGGAGGAGGAGGATAAGAATTCAATTATTTGACAAATATATGTACCAAATCAATTAAAAAAACATGAATACCACATTTTAAAAAGTGATAAATTCAAATGTTAAATAATATTAAGTCATTTTATAACAAGTATTTTTTAAAATTTTATTACTCTTATTCCAATAAAAAATTTAGAAGCTTTAAGATTTTTACTGAGATACTTATTGGGTTTGTTAAATAAGATAATTAACAACTAAGCACAGTAGGTTAAAACATTACTCAATTGGCTTTAGTTTCACCAACTAACTAGATATATATGAAGCATAAGATAAGGTTGACAGTTCTATTTTATTTTAATTTGTGGTCCTTAAAGTCAAAAAGAATAATGGTAAACAAACACTGATATTATTATGTAATGTTTTTTAATATATTTTAATTACTTTTAGCAGACCAATTTGTAGAAAGAAAGACCAAAGTCGTCCAAGTCCATTCTGACGCCACTTTCTAAGTTTTATATATAACTTAATATAAAGGGAAAACAATCTAAATAGTACATCATATATTCTTGCGTTATTATTTTAGTACTCTAATTATTCTTTTGGCAATGATACTTAACATTACGTTTTATTTTTATTTTGGTATTCCGCCGTTAAAAAATTAACAATATAATGGTTAGAAGAGAGAAAATTACACATGACATGCTGACTAGGAGAGAGAAAATTACATGTGACAGGCTGCCACATCATTTTCTCTCTTCTAATTAGCATGTCACATGTGATTTTTTTATAATTTTAGTCGACATGACATACTGACTAGAAGAGAAAAAATGATATGGCAGCCTGCCACGTGTGATTTTTTATCTCCTAGTCAGTTTGTCGTTAGTTTTTTAACGGCGGATATCAAAATAGAAACAAAAATAACGTTAGGCATCATTTTACCAAAAAATGATGAGGTGCCAAAAAAGAAACACGGATAAAAATAAGGTACTAAATATATAGTTTTTGCTAATATAAAAGATTCAATGCATGATTCCTGGCCAACCTTACAGTGCCCTTAACTATTTGTTTAGATTTGTTCGAAGAAAAAAACCTTTCTGTTTAGATCATTTTAAATATTTTAGTTGGAGGGATAAAACCATGATCCTGGCTAAAAAAAGAAAAATTTCATATTTGTCCCCTCTAAGTAATTAAAATTTAACTTAAGTCCTTTATGTTCCTTAATTAAATAGAAAAATTGTATGTTTTTTCCATTTCAAAATCAATGATTCAATTAAAACCTTTTTGACGTAAAAGTTTTAGATTTGACGACCTAAATCTATAATTTTATTTTGATCCAAACATACAATTCTTGGTATCAACTGTAAATAGGTGGAAAAAACCGGTTTGCCTGTCATTGCTTTTCAGTTAAATACTATAAGAATTATACATTTTCTTTTCATCAAGAAAAATAATCAGTATTAATTTTAAAGATAAATACCAAAGAAGTGAACATTAAACCCTAATTTAGAGGAAAATTTTCTTTGACTTTTTTGTAATATTTTTATGCCTCAACATTAAAAATTAAATTTTAAGCTCTGACCCTAAATTTTAAATCCTAAATTTAAAACTCTAAACCCTAAAAATATATACTATACATCATATACTATACACCCTAATCATAAATTTTAACCCTAGACCTAATTTTTTAGTGTTGGGGCATAAATAGAGGCACTAAAAATGAGCGAAGGATTTCTATTCCTAATTTTACTAGTGTTGACAAGAATAGAAATCATACACCCCTTTTCGATGTCTCTATGTATGCTCTAACATTAAAAATTTGAGTTTAAAATTTAGTGTTAGAGTTTAAAATTTTAAGTTTAGTGTGTATAGTTTAAGGTTTAGGAATTATGATTTAATATTTATGAATTAAAGTTAGAGTGTAAGATTTAATTTATTTATGTTGAGACATAGATATGGACACAAAAAATTAACAGAGTATTTTTATTGGTGTTGACACACATGTAGTACACTCCATCAATCCCATCAAACTTGGAATAGCAGTGGTTCATTTTTCCCTTGGAAAAAGATGAAGATGAAACAAGGAGGGCAATAATTGCTTTAAATGTCGGATTGCCAAAGAATCCAAATCTATAAGCTTGGATTTCAACGACAAGGAATCAGAAAAAGAAGGGAAACAGTCAAGGTTATAAGTTTACCTAATCTCTATTCCTGTTTTTGGAGTTTGGCAAATACAAGGATCATAACCCACCCACTTGCTAAGGATGTAATCACTAATCTCTACTACATTTTATGCCTAAACAGGTTGTCATCATTATCCATGAATTTGTTGTAACTTTTTATCCAACGAGTAGTTTTATTAAAAAAATAATGATGTTCATTTTAAGAGATCTGAGTTCGAGCATATTTATTTGCAAGATATATATCTTATTAAAGAGTTAATAATGTACAAAGAATAGACGGTGGGGGTTAAACATCAATCTTACTACTCGGATACTATAAACTTGATATATATGTGTGTGTTGTGGGATAGGATCCGTTTACACAGTGTAAGAGTTTTAAAGTTTTACACGTTTTTTAGATCATTGGATGTGTAAAATGAATGGTTGAGATTAACAATAAGATGTGTGAAGATTATCACCAGGGGACAAAGTAAAGAGTTAATCTCAGTCATCCATTCTATTTATCTAACGATCCAAAAAACGTGTAAAACTTACAGTTTTGCATTGTCATGTAAAGCTTGTCGTTTTCCAATTTTGCTGTATTTCATCAAATCTATACGCAACGTGTTTGAATTAAATGTCAATAATTTAACTGCCTGATTGTGTGAAAGCTTAACTCAATTTGTTTTATCCCTTTACCCGTTGAAAATTAAGAAAACGTGAAAGCTATTGTTTGATCCAAGACTTTTGCCTTCAAAGTAAATCAAACCCTAAAAAGTGATTAAAAAAATTATGCTTGTGCTGGACCTGGTTTGACATCAAGTTTTTACTTCATGATGCGATTCAGTTCAACTTATTATTTTAAAAATTAAATAATAATAATTTTGACGTAGAAAAAAAGAGGTAGGTAGTTTATTTTACGTTACTTGTTACTAGCGAAGACGATAGAATGTTTTTGTTTATACCAATTTTAATCAACTTGTGATTAATAACAACTATAATTGGGCCGTCAAACCTTTGGATAAGTTGTATCTAATAACATAGTTAATTGAAAAGAAAACAAGATCACTTATTCAAAAAAGAAGAAGAAGAAAACAAGATGAAACACTTCAGCTTGAAAAGAATGGCTCGTAGCAAAATTTCAGTTACCTTTGATCCATCAATATCTATCTGTCAAGTGGCACCTCAAGATGAGGTACACCCACTGTATGTAAGGCCTAAACATGAGAGGGAGAGGGAGAGGGAGAGGGAGAGGGAGAGGGAGAGGGAGAAGATCCAACTATAACAGCTCTACCATCATCAACCCTATACTCCCCTCTCCCTTTTTCTAACTCCGACAATTGTTGCAAGTTGTAGTCACGTGTTTTTATGCGGCCCATGTTGTTTGTTTTTATTATTATTTTATTTTTTATATTATTATTAATGTATTTTAATGTATTCTTGTAGATCACACAAGATTCTAATCACATCAGATATGAGAAGATTACAAGAGATCCTGTGCAACAAGTATGGAAAGTCAAGTGTTGCGCAAGGAATTATCACCTTGGACTCACGGCAAATTTCCGATAGGATCCGAGCATTTTTTAGCCAGGATGTCTTCTTATGTACTAACTGTCTTTCAGTTACGTTTCTAACGCATCTTGAAATGCCTCAATCGGACGTCGGGAGTTCAAGATATGTACGTTTTACTAAAGATAGCGTGTGCGGAAAATTGGATACGGGTTCAATACGGGAATTTGATTTAATTACGAATTTTCAATTATTTTATTGAATATTTTTAATTAAATTCAAGATTAGTTGTTTCCCTATTTGTTTTAACTCATTTAGGATCAAATTGAATGTAAGGAAAGTGGTTTGATGCCCAAGTAAAGGCATTATTCTCTTTCTAAATGTATTTAGCATAAATAAGGAATATACTTTTAGGGTTTCTTGAAGCCTATAAATACGCTTCATTCCACTGTAATTCAACACACACATTAACAACCACACAACACAACTTTGTAACACGCGAAAAATTCAAGAGCAATACAAATGATAGTGATTTCTTTGAGGTATTTTTACTCAAGCACTGCTTCTTTATATTTTTTTCATTCTCTCTTTTGTCACTTGGTTTCGAATAAGGAGGAAAAAGGGGTACGGGTTCTCGTTAATTGAAGTTTTTTGGAGGGTTCACCATTATCGAAGAATGGAGTCGGCACCACCACCAGAGTAGGGGTAGTAGCGGCGGTACGCTGCCGGTGTACAGTGGTTAGCGTCGAGCAGCATCGGTGGTGCCATATGGTTCACGGTTCGGCCCGTGTAAATGCATTTAATCAACTTTTAATTTTGATAAATACGAAGGAACTACATGCCCTTTAGCATATTTGACTATATACTGTAAGAAGATGTTTTATTATCTTGATAATGAAAAGCTACCCATACACTGTTTCCAAGACAGTTTGTCTGGATCTGCCTCGTTGGTATACTCAACTAAGTCGGGCCAATATAAAGACATGAATGGACTTGTCAAGCGCTTTCATCAAATAGTATAAACATGTGACTGATATGATCCCAAACTGGCTCGTGTTACAAAATATGAAGCAGAAATCTTATGAGAGTTTTCCCCAATACGCCCAAAGGTGGTGAGATGTGGCAGCCCATATGCAACCCCCACTATTGGAAAACGAGATTACTCTCATTTTTGTGAACACTTTAGAAAGCTTGTTTTATGATCGTATGTTAAACCATTCCACTAAGAATTTCGTCGACATGGTGATGTCAGGTGAATTAATTGAAGATGCCATCAAGAAAGGGAAAATAAAATATCACAATAGCATAGTCATCCATAGAGAAAGTGATTCTCAAGTCACCTGTAATCAATCCTCACGATATGTAAGTTCTCTTAAAATTTCTTATCCCAATACAATCCAAGCGAAAAAATCCTCATTATCCCGAAGGTTATGATGTTAAAGCTGTATGTGACTACCACTTGGGAAGTTTGGGCCATACTCTAGAGAATTGTAGAGCTTTGAAAAACAAGGTTCAAAATTTGATTGAGACCGGACTTTTAAAGTTTTGAACGAATGAAAGTGAAGAATGATGAACAAGATTTTTGGGAGATACCGATTTCCTTTACATCTATGTGTTTCCATGATATAGGAGTTGATATATTGAGACTTTCATGCATTTTTTAATCTCTTTTCTGAAGTAATTTGCTATTTTTGCCCGGAAGTAGAAAATATCTTTTTGTAAGGGCATATGTTATGTCTGCGGATTTTTATTTCAATGAAAGATGCATTTTTGCTTAACATACAATAACCTTGAAACCATGAATATATATATGTATATCCCATCTTACTCTTGTAGGTCCTTGGATATCAATTGCATTGATTTTGATACAAATAGCAGTCAAGTGTTCTGAAAATGATGAAATATGACTTGTCTCCCAGGCTACTCAGGTCGAAAAAGCAAGATTACAATACCTTTGATGATGTTCGATGATGAGAAAATCTTTGAAATTCATAAATGTGGAATTGTGGACTTGGCAAGTTTAACCAAGAAGAGTTGCTTGAAATTGAAATTCTAATAATAGTCTTCTATACCCCAATAAAAACACATATATTGTAACTAGTAGCTAAAAAAGCATATCGGGGCACTCCGCTAAAGTTATAATGTTGAGGAAGCAATGCTCTGTCTGTTATGTACTTTGGCTTCATGAGTGATTTTTAAATCCTGACAAAGTCAAATAAGCAGTAAGATGAAATCCCAAGATAAATGAAAAATAGCGAGTAAAAAGAAAACCTCAAGGGCACTCCGTTGTAGCTATGAGGTTGAGTATCTAATAAGGTAGCAAAACTCCATTTACTCTATACCTTGGCGTCATGAGTGATTTTCAAATCCTAACAAAGTCAAACAATTGGTGAAATAAAAGCTCGAGGTAAAAAAAATGGGAAAAAGAAAAAAAGAAGCTAACAAACGAGTGACTAGTTGTAATCGGAAACACAAACATGCCCTTATAGAATTCTATTCTTAGAATGATATTTTTGCACTCCTTTGGTTAAATAAGTTCGAGAAGCTTGAACACATTTCTGGATGGAGAAAATGATGAGAATTAAAAAGAGTTGTTTTCTGTAGGAACACGATAATCATAAGGATGAACTGAGCGGTCTGGGAGAAACTTCACAACTTCAAAATATCGTCACGAAATTCAAAGTCTTTATAGACACAAGCTATGCTTGAAATGATCATCGGAGGGTTGAATCAAAGACGCTTATGCACTTGATATCTTGGGTAACATATTCTATTTTTTCTTTATATTAAAGTTCTGGTATCTTTCATTGATCAATAAGCAGACACTTTTAAGTAGACAAAAATATTTCTTCGCATGGCTTCAGAGAGAGATATTTAAATGTAGGGACCTTGAAGAAGGTGCCCACTCTGATATACGAACTCATGTTTGAAATTCTTGCACATGCGTCGTAATTTATTGCAAGAACTTATGGTATTGCTCAGTTCACCATGTCGATAAAATAGTATTTTGATGCTGAATTATGAGAGTTCAAAAATGAAGGGGCAATACATGACATTAGATGACAAAAAGCCTTTTGTGAAAATTTATAGTAGCGGGGCATCATTTTTCGTGGAACAACAAGATGTGTTCATACAAGAGATAAGGCAGAGCTTGAAAGAACTTGAAGGTTTGACTAAAGAAGCATAAAGATCGATTTAATACTTCAAAGGCAGAAATCGAGAAAAAAAATCTTGAAAAAAATTTCATGCATCTATGCATCTCCATTAATCATGAGTTTACATGAATGTACGCATCTTCACATCACATGGCATGCTTATGCATCATCTTAACCATAATGTTATCATAAAGCATCCATACAGGAAGTCAAGTAAGAAGAATCCAAGAAGGCGACTTCAACAAGAATTTCATGCATCTTTGCTTCGACCAGGAAAGCACACACTTGCGTGTCGTATATGTTTTTCATAAAACGAATAATTTCTTAATTCTATCCTTGCTTAAGGATGTTTTTCTTAAAACACAAAATAATTTCTTAATTCTGTCATTTTTTAAGGATGTTTTTCTTAAAACACAAAAGAATTTCCTAATTTTATCATTGCTTAAAGATGTTTTTCTTAAAACATAAATGAATTTCTTAATTTTATCATTTCTTAAGGATGTTTTTTTTAAAATGCAAAAGAATTTCTTAATTTTATCCTTGCTTAAGGATTTTTTTTAAAACACAAGAATTTTTAATTTTATCCTTGCTTAAGGATGTTTTTCTTAAAACATAAATGAATTTCTTAATTCTATCATTTCTTAAGGATGTTATCATTAAAACACAAGAATTTCTTAATTCTATCCTTGCTTAAGGATATTTTTCTTAAAACAAAAAAGAATTTCTTAATTCTATCATTGCTTAAGGATGTTTTTCTTAAAACATAAAAGAATTTCTTAATTCTATCCTTGCTTAAGGATGTTTTTCTTAAAACACAAAAGATTTTCTTAATTTTATCCTTTCTTAAGGATGTTCTTCTTAAAACACAAAAGAATTTCTTAATTTTATCCTTTCTTAAGGATGTTATTCTTAAAACACAAAAGAATCTCGTAATTTTATCCTTGCTTAAGAATGTTTTTCTTAAAACAAAGAATGTTTTAATTCTATCCTTGATTAAGGATGTTTTTCTTAAAACACAAGAATTTCTTAATTCTATCCTTGCTTAAGGATGTTTTTCTTAAAACACAAAAGAATTCCTTAATTCTATCATTTCTTAAGGATATTTTTCTTAAAACACAAGAAAAATCCTTAATTATATCCCTGCTCAACAAGTTTTTTCTTAAAACAGAGAAGAATTCCTTAATTCTATCCTTGCTTAAGGATGTTTTTTTTTAAACACAAAATATTTTCTTAATTTTGTCCTTGCTTAAGGATGTTTTTCTTAAAACACAAGAATTTCTTAATTCTATCCTTGCTTAAGGATGTTTTTCTTAAAACCAAAAGAATTTCTTAATTCTATCATTTCTTAAAAGTGTTTTTCAACTCAGTATCCTCAGGTTCAAAGTATCAGAGTTTTTCGTGCTACCTCAAGTTTGAAGGAGCGTCGTTCGATTTGTTCCTGTTAGAAATGTTTCAACTCGGTATCCTTGGGTTCGAAGGATTAGAGTTTTAGCACAATACCCCATGTTAGAAGGAATAGTGTTCAAGGCGTAGCTCGGCCGGATAAAATCAGTGCCTTTGGTTCTTTGCCTTATTCTCATTTCATCAGAATGTGCAAAGAGGGGCAACTGTAGTCACGTGTTTTTATCTAAACCATTTTGTTTGTTTTTATTATTATTTCATTTTTCTATTATTATTATTAATGTATTTTAATGTATTCTCGCAGATCACACAAGACCCTAATCACATCAGATATGGGAAGATTACAAGAGATCTTGTCCAACAAGTATGGAAAGTCAAGTGTTGTGCAAGGAATTCTCACCGTGAACTCATGGCAAATTTCCGATAGGATCCGAGTATTTTGGGTTAGGATAACTTCTTATGTATTGACCATTTTTCAGTTATCTTTCCAACGCATCTTGAAACGCCTCAATCGGACGAAGGGAGCTCAAGATATGTTAGTTTTACTGAAGACAATGCGTGCGGAAAATTGGATACGAGTTCAATAAGAGATTTGATTTAATTAGGAATTTTCAATTATTTTATTGAATATTTGTAATTAAATTCAATCTTAGATGTTTTCCTATTTGTTTTAACTCATTTAGGATCAAATTGAATGTAAGGAAAATGGTTAGATGCCCAAGTAAAGGCATTATTCCCTTTCCAAATGTATTTAACATAAATAGGAAATATGCTTTTAGGGTTTTTGATTTTAGGGTTTCTTGAAGCCTATAAATAGGCTTTATTCCATTGTAATTCAACACACATATTCACAACCACACAACACAACTTTGTAACACACGAAAAATTCAAGAGCAATATAAGTGATAGTGATTTCTTTGAGGTATTTTTACCCAAACACTGCTTCTTTATATATTTTTTCATTCTTTCTTTTTTGTCACTTGGTTTCGAATAAGGAGAAAAAAAGGGTACGGGTTCTTGTTAATTGAAGTTTTGTGGAGGATTCACCATTACTGAAGAAAGGAGCCGACACCACTACCGGAGCAGGGGCTGTAGCGGCGGCACACTGTCGGCGTAAAGTGGTTGGCGTCCAGCAGCAGCGGTGGTGTCGTATGGTTCACGGTTCAGCCCATACCCCACGTTCACACGCTCGCGCTTTGGTCCCATTGTTTGTAACTTCCTTACTCTAGTCCCTCTTTATTTTTTAATTTAGTTCTTAAATTCTTATTTCATGCACTTTAACTCAATGTTGCTTTGTTCATATTTATTGTATTCTCTAATTTATTCGTCTTTATTAACTTGATAGAATTAGGGTAAATAGACTTCTTAATAATCAATTTTTTGTAATAAAAACTTATCAAATAATTTAAAATGAACACTTTTAGGTTAGTTTTCCTTAATAGATAGCTTAAATATTTGTGTAAGATTAGTTCAGCAATAATAAAATTATAAATACATAGAGGTTAGATTCCTAAAATAATTAACTTGGTAAGTTAGTTAAAGTAAAGATAATATTTTCCCTTAATTATAAATAATTAAATGAAATCCTATAGGTAATCTTTTAGAAAAGGTAAATAATTTATTAATTGTAAATAATGGTAAATAAAGTTAACTTGGTAATTCTTAAAAAAAGAGTAAATAATTCTTTCTCCTTAATTGTAAATAAAACTATCTTAGGTAATTTAATAATTGTAAGTAATTAATTAAAGCCTTTAGGATTGATTACCTTAAATACATGCTTCTTAAAAGTAATAATTAACCTTAAAAATCACCCATAAAAAATAAAAAACATAATATGCCATTTAAAGAAGATTTTTATTGCATCATGAAAATTGAGGTATTTTCTCAAGTAGGTTTAATTCGGTCTCCCCCTAGCCATTGGGGAATGATCGAAATTCCTAGTGAGACAATATTTTTGGATTTTAGGGATTAATGCTTTAATCCTTTTGCGTCTAAATTGACCGGGGTTTCCTCAGTCGTGAGCAAATTCGGGTCGCTTTTAGAACTCTGTGGATTTTTACATTAGTCTCTGCATACACACATTCGTGTTACAAGGAAAATGTTAGTGATCAAGTAAGCGATGTTTTACGAGCGTTGTGGGGGCGCTAATCCTTCCCCACAAGTAATTGTGCCCCCAAACCCTCAATCTGGTTTATTTTTAGGTTTTTGGTCCGCCTAATACGATTAAAGGGACCGATGGCGACTCATTTATCACATAAGTAGGGTGTAAACGAGCCGAGTCAAGCTCAAGTAGTGTTGAGCTCGACTCAGCTTGTTAAGAATTCGAGTCAAGTTCGAGCTTGAGTACTTTTTAACGAGCCTGAATAATCTGAGCTCGACTCGGCTCGTTAATTTTAGGATTTAAGGTGTTAGTTTAGGGTTTAGAGGTATAGGGTGTTATTTTAGGGTTTAGGATTTAGATTTTAGAGTTTAGGACTTATGTTTAGGGTTTATGTTTTAGGGTTTTAGGTTTAGGAATTTAGATCTTAAATTTAAAAAATTAAAAATTTAGTATGTTATATTTTCGAGTAGCTCGCAAACTTTTCGAGTCGGGTATAGAGTAGCTCGACCCAGCTCGTTAAGAACTCGAGTCAAGTGTTGATTAAGTTTTGACCGAATCGAACTCGAGCAGCTTGCGATATGTCTTGTCTCATTTACAACCCTAGATGCAAGCCACTCTTGTCCCATATTAAATAAGGTGAACCTTTCATCTCTATTGCCTCTTCATTTGTGCATCAATAATTGGGGTAAAAAAAAATGAAACCTCATTCCCGAAACAACTGACAAAACCAAAATCTCTACCAGTTCAGTCATCAAATTCAAACCAACCAACAATGATTAGGACACATTATTGTTGGTAATGTATAGAATTTTGATAGTGCATGTAAATCCACACCGGGTTGGGAAAGGTTTCTAGTTGGTTTTATAAAGAGTTCTTTCTTTCTTTCATTGTCGAGTAGTTGAAAGATAATGTCCTCGCATGCGTCGCCACTGTCACTGCCCGGCTTAGCTCAGCTTGCGCTCGTGTCTTTAAAACGTACCACATACGTATAATGTATTTGGAGAAAATTCTCATGATTTTTGCTTGAGCTTTCATGAACTGCGAAAAGAAATTTTCCTTTCATGTATTTATAGGAACTTGAGCCTAAACGCTTTAGACAAAAATTTAATTTACTCGTTTATTTGTTGATTAATACATCATGATTTTAACAGTTTTACACGTTTATTTTCTTATTAAAACAACTTGGTTTCAGCAAATTTTAAATGATCCACTTCAAGCTTTAAATTTAGGATTAATGGGCTGATTTATAAGAATTAAAATGAATTTAATTGGACATTTTCGGGCAGATCATATATTAGAATTTATGATTATTTTTTAGATGTTTTCTCTCAGTTTTCAACCTATAGATAGCGGGCTTCACAAACACTTTCAAATCATGAAAAATATTTTTAGCATCTTCTATTCACTTCAAAAACATAAGTTTTATGCTTCTTCCAAAATTCTCGAGCTGCTTTATTCCGAGTTCCGAGAAGAACAATATCACCATTATCCACTTTAATTTTCGGGCGTACGATTTTTATAAAACTGTGTAAACGTCAAGAACTTCATCCAATTGAACAACAACATCAATCGGGACGAATTTGCTTCTAAGACAATAAATTTTTCACGAGGCACTAAACATGTTCGTTAGTGAATCGAGTCTTGGACTCGGGATACAGGCCATTATTTTGGGAGCCAAATTATGGGTATTTAAGTTTGGGCCCATTATGTTGGATGAGAGAGTTTTGAATTTTAAATAGGTGTAATTGGCGGAAAAGAGGAAGAAGTTATGAGGAGGAGAGAGAAAAAGAAAAAAGGAAAAGCGGATAGTGGGAGAGGGAGAGGGAGAGGGAGAAGAGGAAAGGAGAGAAAAGTTGAGGGAGGATTTTTGAAACTTTGATCTACTGAGATCCGGTTGTCAGTTATCGATGCCTCTACCGCCATTGTGTTCATCTCGTCGAGACGAGTTCGTTAGTACTAGCGACATCGCCGCCGGAGCTGTCGTCGAAGGGGTGAGAGAAAAAAAATTTAATTTTCCAGTTGAAGGGGTTAGAGTGCTCATAATGCAAAACCGAGGCGGAAATCATGTTCACCGGTGTTGAGTGAGTCGAGAAAGGGCTTCGCCTTCGTCGTCCAACCACCAAAAGCCGCCGCACGCGCCACACACTCTTCTGTCTGCAGGTGGGCGATGTTCAGCCGAGTTGGGATTAGGGATGGCAAAATAACCCAGACCTGATGGGTTTTGACCCGATTCGATATGATAGAAGAGGAATTTTAAAAAAAAGTAGGTTCAGGTCGAGTTTCAAGAAAGATTGACTCGGGGTCGGGACGGGATCGGGTTTAGGAAAAAAATTATATGACCCGACCGACTCGAATACATAAATAAATATTTATTTATAAATTTAGGTTTTTAGTTTTTTTTCTATTTTTTCACTTTCCCTTCCCATCTTTGTTTCAAAATTTTCACTCCCAGAGAGAGTTGCACTTTCACGCTCCTTCGTTCTCATCAGTCATCACCCTTAATTTTTAGTTTCCTCCCTATCACCCTTGATTTTTAGTTTTCACCAAGGTTCTTGTAATTTTGAAATTTTTTTCTCTTTTTAGTTCTTCATTTTTCTGATTTTTAGTTGACATTTTCTCAAATTTTCTTCATCAATTTTTCGATTCTCTTCAAGACCTCAACCTTGAATCCTCATTTTTTTGATTCACCCTTATCATGCACCCTCATCAGTGTTCTTCTTTTTCTTCATATGATTTGTGCATATGAGTTCTCTTTTTTCTTTATTTCTTTTATGCGTATGAGTTTTACTTCGACTGGGTATTTCTTGTTTAATTTGATTTTCTTCATATGTTTTATTTGGTGATTTAATTCGACCTTAGGTTTTGAATTTATATAAGTTTTTGGGCAATTGGGAAACCATTTCTTTCTTTTTGATTCCTATTGATCTGTAATGCCAAATTTGTTTGATGATATACATAAATATAAATGCAAACCATTCATTTGTTTCTGATTGTTATGACATGTATATTGATTTGCATTGCTTTAACACAGATTAATTATCTCTTTTTTTCAAATCAATTAAAATTGAGAGAGAGAAAATTTGGGTGGAGCAAATCGAGACAAGTCTTTATCCAAAAAGTCAGGGCAAGTTCGGGGCGGGTGAACTCCTTTTAAATGTCAGGGCGGGTCACTATCGGGTATTCTATTTGATTTCTCGGGTCGGGGTCAGGTCGGCCAAAAACCCGCCCTGCCCCGTTACCATCCCTAGTTGGGATGTTATAATTCAGCTGAATCCAGCCGGTTGGGCCAAGCCGACCCAAGCTGTAGGCAAAGCTGGCTTGCCAAGCCAGCCCTTTAAGCCGTACTAAGCCAGCCGCCGCACCGCCGTTGACTATCGATGTTGATCATTGATTGGGAGACCCTACTTTGGGGTTTCTCGATATTCCAAGTCTGTTGATGCAATTCGTTTCCTTAAATTTAAACCTGGTATGCTATTTTTACATATTTTATCCCTTAAAGTAGTCTAATAGTATAAAATAGCTTATGAAGTCGTATTTGTTTTATCCGAGGTTTTGGTGGACTTGAATATTGGAATTAAAGAAATGTTTAGAGGAGCTTGGGTGGGGATTTATCGCTTTGGCTTAAGGTTAGTACACCTTGAACTCATATTATTTTATGAGCATCATAAATGTGATTGTCTTACTTGTTAGTGTTCGCAAAATAGGTAGATGAAGAATAAGCATGTTGTGAGACCAGTATCATGAGACTCAATATAAGTGTGAGGCATGATGATGTTGTGAATATGATGAGACTCGTATGAGCTTTAGAGACCATGTAGAGTCGATTGAATATTCGTATACTTATCTGATTGGTTGATTTACATGTTGTGCTGTTTGAGTGCTTGAGATATGAATTGACATGTTCGATGGAGGTTATACTAAATGGACTAATAATTGGTAATATTTGAATAAATGATTATGAAGCCGATGATTAATATTAATTAAATGAATGCGTTAGTAAACAAACCCTAATGACTTTCATATACTTTAGGAATCGAATAAAGTATTACAAAATCATAATTTAAGGAAATGGTGTGAACCCATGTGTAGGGTATCGGTATGAGCTTCGGTCGTACCAGTACATGATTGGGGGTCGTATCGGTAAGGGTCACGTCGTATCGGTACTTGTAAAAATCTAGGATTTCTAGTAAGCAATATTAGTATCGGTACTCGTGTAAGTACTGGTACCCATTGAATGGAACAATTTGTAATGCTAATAAAAAGATGGAAATTGATATGTGATGAAATTAGATAATATGGATTAATAATGAGATAATGTACACTTTCATAATATATTAACAAGTTGGTAAACTAAAATGGGTGGCTTGATAATTGATAGAAATCATAGAGTTTGGTAATCATATTAATGTTGTGAGTTGTGTGGTAAGCGAGTCCGTGTTGTGTCCTATTTGGACACTTGGTTGGTTGAATTACCTTGTTTGATAGGATCCGGATACCCAATGAGAAAGTGTTGCAACACCATGGTTAGAGATGCCAAATGTACGTTCTTGAAGCTGTGTGGCACCAGGTCTCATTCGAAGATGTTCGATGGGAGATTTCGAGCATGTGAGTACATTTCTAAAGCTGTGAGGCAACAAGCCTCACCCAAAGAGTGTACGTTTCGGAAGCTGTGTAGCACTAGGCCTCACTTAGAGTGTATATTCTTGAAATTATGTGGCATCGGGCCTCACTCTAGGTTTGTGGTATGACGTTGTGTGTTTTAGCTCGAATGATCTGGTAAGATCCTGAGTATGTTTGGGCCTTGTGTGCCATGTCTGATGTTTTTCCATGATAAAAGCATGTGTTTAGGCGACTAGTGGTAGCGCCATGTGTTTATTTATCTTTTCTTATTACTCTTACTAGCTTGGATGCTTATGTTTATGATTAGCATAGAGTATAGTAGAATATATGTGTACCATTGAGCTTTGTAAGCTCAGTGCTCAGAATCGTTGTTTTCGTGTGTAGGTTGATCGTCGATTCGTGGGATCGTGGAACACTATCAGTATGGGATTTCAGTATATGGTGTATTCTAGAGTACGGTACTTGTGTTTAGTGGGCTATGTATTTATAGGATCTTCCGTGGTCGAGTCTGTAATTCTTACTTTTGAAATTGTATTAATCAAGTCGAATCTTTAAATGTTTTAAATTAAATTAGAGCTCATTTGTAACGATTTAAATTGTTTATCTATGTTTTCAACTATTGGATCTAAATGTTTTGAAAAATACCTTGTTTGGGCTAAACCGAGTTGATAATTTTTATGGTTTTTGGGTTAGGCTTGAGGCCCAAATATGACATTTAGGTCGATGGTGTTACAATAGTGATATTAGAGCTTAGGTTTAGCCAGTTCTAGGAAACCTCGAGGTGGAACAAATGTTTTAGTAAGGTGTCTAGTGAATACAAGCCCTTAAATTAAGTTCGTTCTCTTTAACACTAGAATTCTGATGGTACGTCTAATGTTGCGACTCTAAGATGGTTACAATCATGGCCGAGAGGGCCAAGTTAAGTGTTAAGCCACTTATGGGAGTAATTCTAAGGGCGAGGTCACCCCATATTGTTGAGATGCGAGTTAGTTGAATAATGTCAGAGTCGAGGATGTATCATCTTATTGCTTTTTGAATTGTGTATTCGTTGTGTATTGTAGTCATTTCAAAGCCTTCAAATACGTTATGAGAGTTTGTTGCAAATAATCTTCATCGTTATGCATGAATAATATTTGTGACATGGGCATAGATAACCCATTCCTAAAATCGTTCAATAGAAGTATGTTGGTTGGAAGACCCTTTGTTCGCTTAAAATGAGTTTTACTGATACTTGGAGAGTATCATCGCCCTTCTCAGAGGTATCTATCGGAGATAGTGGATTCGAGATATATTAGTTTGTTAGACTGTAATCGAAGTTAGACGTCCTATGGGTTTGAGAGAGCTATCTTCTTAGGAGTTGTTACACCTTGGAAATTGCTTTGGTTAATCAAGCGCAACGCTAGCCTATAATGTCGAGAATTGTACTCAAGGATTTGAGACCTTGAGAGAACCCAACCTTTGGTAGTGAGAATGATGAATCGTTACACTTCTATCGTGATTATCGTAGTGGTTGATTAGAGAATTGCATAATGGGGTTGTGAGACATGTTTAACCATTTGGTAGATGCTAATATGTACAGTTCTACGCCTTCAGACTGTTAGAGTGTTTGTTTATGCTTCTTGGTAGAGTCGTCAAGACTTTTTCCCTGTCAAGAACATGAGTGGATGATGAGGTAAGGCCGAGTTGGACGTCAGTGCCCATCACCGTTGTCAGAAGACATTGACCTAGTTGAGAAAGTTAGAGGTTCAGTTGCAAAGGTGCAACTTGAACGAAGTTTCTTTTGTCTAAGTGTTTCACCCAAGAGAGAGCCGAGCTTGTTCACTAGTAAGAAGTTGGTTCGTTGAGGTGGTGCTTAAAACCTTTCATAGTTTGTTAAGTGATAGTGAAAGATCGTTACATGTCTCCTATGGTGGATGACTTGTTTAATCGATTGTGAGGTACACGTGTATTTTTTCGAGATTGATGCGAGAAAGAGATAGTTATGGTTAAAGTGTTGAAGGCTAGTAAATTTGAAATAAAATTTTAAATTAGGACTTCTCTCGTTAGGGTGTGTCATGGTAACATTTGATGTCTGTAGTGATGTTTGAGGTGTTTTAGCGATGATAGGGTGGGGGCACCACATTGTTTCTTACATATAAGTTTGATGTTTCGTGTGACACATGTGAATGTTTAAGGAATCTGAACATATGAGCGTTGACAAGATAATGACCTTGTATGTGGGAAATATTGGTTACAGTGTAACCAGTTAAGGAGGTAAAGGTTTGAGACTTGTAAATGTTTTTGATAAGTAACATAGTTTTTTTGGAATGAGCTGAGTAATATTGATGGAAACCCGAGTTTGAGAGACTGTTTTACTGTGACAGTAGTGTTGACTCGATTAAAGTCGAGTAAGATTTTGAGATCTTTGAAGATGTTTTGTTGTTTTGTCAAGGCTGTATTTTTCTGCAAGAAGAGAGAAGAGTGTGCTTACCCCAACAGTGTAAAATTTTGAGCATTTGTTCACCAAAGAAGTGAAGTAAGAGACAATAACATGAGTCGAAGTAATTGAGAAATGGTGATCGTGTGATCGATCACCATCTAAGTAAAGTGAACTTGATAAGTGATGGATTGTATGAAGTTAGTTCGGGCTAGAGTATCATGTTGCTCGTGTGAAGCGATCAAGGATCACAAGTGATGGTCATGCAAGGGATTACAATGCTAGCTCAGTATAGTACCGGTATTCAATTTATATGAAATTGGTACTGATCGGTTAGTACCGGTACCCACATGTTTTGTTGGTTAAGCTTCGAGTTGAGGATTGGGTAACTTTGGAAGCTGCAAGAAATATTATCTAATTGTAACTAAAAAAATATAATGTTGTGATCAAATTTGGGTTAGATGGTTTTTGATAGACTTTCAGACCTTATAGTGGGTGTTTTAGAGAAAGATATATGAAGGCAAGAGATTCTTCCTATATAGTACAGTGGTCGGTATATGGTGAATTTTGAGAATGACAGTTTGTACCTAGCTTTCTCCACGTGTTTAAAGAGATGTTGTGGAGCCATGTGTTCGAGATTGTGATAAGTGCTTAACTTGCCACCAATGTGGAGTTAAACATTGAATTTCTCAAAGTTGTTGTGATGCTCGATATCCATCGATGGGAGTTAAATAGATGACCGTGGAACTTGTAAAGGATTTGTGAGTGCATAGTTTCGTTGAGGTTACGTTGAGTAATGATATAGTCCTTGGTGGGTACCGTTTGATAATTTCTATAATGGTGAGATCCATATAGAAAATTTGCTTGGTTTGTTTGCGGGTTGGGTTGTACGACACTACGATGGGTATATGTTACCCTTTGACACAAGATTCGAGGTTTATAATGGAACCTTATCCCTTGGTGGGATTTCATATGATGACAGATCTGAGTGATAGTACAGATGACATGTTTTACAGACACGTTATAGTTTGGAGTGTAAGACTCTTGCGTAAATCAAGTTAATGGGAGTTGCTTTGGTTGCTGATATGATTTATTATGTCGAGTTTAAGGTAAGTGCTTGAAGCGAGTTGAGATGACGTTCATTTTTAAGATTCTCGCACCGAGCAAGCAATCTTATTGATACGAGATACCGTCAGAGTTAGAGTCTCCTTCAGGGAGTCACCACATGAGCAATTATTTTGTTTTGGTTGCAGAGGCTGTTTGACCTCCTGTTCCTTTAGATCATACGAAATTGGGGAACGATTTTGTTGTGCAACAATCGTTTGGGTTCTACAACAAAAGTTAAGATTCTTTGATGATGTATTCGTGTGACAGTTTTGTTGGGGTACCTTGAGTTTTGCTTATCGTTTGTAATGTACCGAGCGAGGATGGGTTTCTTCTTGAAAAAAAAGTAGTTGAGATTATGTTTGTACCTTTAGAAGACAAGGGTTTTTATTGACAAGTGTAGTGAGAGAGATCAGAATAACGTAACGGGAAATTTTGAGAATGTCAAAGAGTTATAAATGTTTGAGCATCTTCATTGGCTTATGGATACAAATTTCAAGGATGAAATTTCTTTTAAGGAGGAGCGAGTTGTAACAACTCGAACTTCGTATTAATGAATCAAGTCTTGGACCTGAGTTACGGGCTATTATTTTGAGAGCCAAGTTATGGGTATTTAAGTTTGGGTCTATTATGTTAGAGGAGAGGGTTTTGAATTTTAAATAGGTGTAGTTGGTGGAAAAAGAGGAAAAAGTTATGATGATGAGAAAGAAAAAGCAAAAAGTAGATAGTCGAAGAAAAAGAAGAAGAAATAAGAGAAAAGTTGAGAAAGAGTTTTGAAACTCTAATCTAACGAGATTTGGTCATCTGTTATCGATACCTCCACCGATATTGTGTTTATCTCATCGAGACATGTTCGTCAGTATTAGCGGCATTGCCATCGGAGCTGCTATCAAAAGGGTGAGAGAAAAGAAGCTTTAGATTTTCTAGTTGAAGGGGTTAGAGAGCTCAGAACATAAAATTGAGGCTGCCATCGTGTTCACCAGCGTCGAGAGAGTCAAGAAAGGGCTTTGCCGTCATCGTTCGACTATCAAAAGTTATTACACGCCTTACACAGGCCACCGTCTACGCATGGACGACGTCCGACTGAGCTGGGCTATTATAACCTAGCTAAATCCAGCCGGTTGGACCGAACCGGTTAGGCTAAGCCGAGCAACCTGCCAAGCTGACCCAAGTCACAGACTGAGCCGGACTGTTGCCATTAACCGACATTGACTTTTTTCAAAGGACCTTACCTACGGGTTTCTCAACATTCTAAGTCTTTTAGCACAGTCTGTTATGCCAAGTTCGAACTCGTTAAGCTGTTTTATGTATTTTATCCCTTAAAGTAGTCTGATAGTGTAAAATGGCTTATGTAGTCGTATTTGTTTTATCTGAGGTTTTGGTGGACTCGAATATTGAAATTAAAGAGATATTTGGAGGAGCTTGAGTGGGGATTTATCACTTTGGCTTAAAGTTAGTACACCTCAAACTCCGATGAATAAGCATGTTGTGAGACCGGTATCATGAGACTCAATATAAGTGTGAGGCATGATGATATTGTGAATATCATAAAACTCGTATGAGCTTTAGAAATCGTGTAGGATCGATTGATTATTCGTATACTTATCAGATTGGTTGATTTACATGTTGTGTTGCTTAAGTGATTGAGATATGAATTGGCATGTTCGATGGATGTGATACTAAATGGACTAATAATTGGTAATAGACGAATAAATCATTATGAAGCGGTAATTAAAATTAATTGAATGAATTCGCTAGTAAACAAACCCTAATGACTTTCATATGCTTTAGGGATCGAATAAAGTGTTGAAAAATCATAATTCAAGGAAATTGTGCGAACTTGTGTGTAGGGTATTGGTACATACTTCAGCCGTACCGGTAATCTATTGGAGGCCGTATCGATACGGGTCGACCCGAATCGGTACTTGTGAAAATCTAAGATTTTCAGTAAGCAATATTAATATTGGTATGCACGTGAGTACCTGCATCTAAGGGTACCGTATCGATACTCGTGTTTGAGTATCGGTACCCACTAAATAAAATAGTTTATAATGTTAATAAAAGGATGGAAATTGACGTGTAATGATAATGAAATAATATGGATTAATAAAGAAAATTAATAAGGATAATTAATGTACACTTTCATAATATATTAACAAGTTGGTCAACTGAAATGGGTGGCTTGATAATTGATAGAAACCATACAGTTTAGTAATCATATTAATGTTGTGAGCTGTATGGTAAGCGAGTCCATGTTGTGTGCTATTTGGACTCTTGGTTGGTTGAGTTACCTTATTTGATGGGATCCGGATACCCAATGAGAAAGTGTTGCAACACCATGGTTAGAGATGTCGAATGTACGTCCTAAAGCTGTGTGACACCATGTCTCATTCAAAGATGCTCGACAAAAGATTCTGAGCATGGGTGTATGTTTTCGAAGCTGTGTGGCACCGGGCCTTTCCCAAAGAGTGTATGTTCCTGAAGCTGTGTGGCACCAGGCCTCACTCAAAGTGTATGTTTTCGAAGCTGTATGGCACCGAGTCTCACTCCAGGTTTGTGGTATGACTTTTTGTGTTTTAGCTTAGATGATATGGTGAGATGCTGAGTATGTTTGGGCCTTGTGTTCATGTATGATGTTTTTCCATGATGAGAGCATATGTTTAGGTCACTAGTGGTTGCGCCATGTGTTTATTTACCTCTCCTTATTGCTCGTACTAGCTTGCATGCTTATGTTTATGATTAGCATGAAGTATAGTAGAGTATGTGTGTACCACTGAGTTTTGTAAGCTCAGTGCTCGAAATTGTTGTTTCCGTGTGTAGGTTGATCGTCGGTTCGTGGAATCGTGGAGCACTATCAGTATGAGATTCCAGCACGTGGTGTATTCCAGTGTACGGTACTTGTATTTGGTGGGCTATGTATTCATAGGACCTTACGTGGCCGAGTATGTATTTCTTACTTTTGAAATCGTATTAATCAAGTTGAATCTTTAAATATTTTAAATTAAAGTGGAGCTCATTTGTAACGATTTAAATTGTTTATCATGCTTTCAACTATTGGATCTAAATGTTTTGGAAAATACCACATTGATCTATTAGCAAGCTTATTTCATATTTATCCAAACTCGATACACTAGATGGGACAAATTACTAAATGTGGTCCTAAAGATACTTATCTTATTAAAAAAAAAAAACTCGCCAACTATAGTAGAAAGCCCATATACTACCAGCGACTCCACCGCTAATGATGTTGTTGACAGGTTTGAAAAGGATAACAAGACGATGAGAGGTTATTTATTGAGTCACATGTCTAACAAATTCTTCAACTTGGTTTTCAAAAAAAAAATGTACAAAATTCATATTGAACACTTTGAAAAAAAAATATGAGCAAACAATGTCGAGATCAAGAAATATGTTGTCGATGAGCAGTTCAAATTTCAAATAAGGGACAACAAACCCATGATAGATCAAATTCATGATTATGAAAAATTGGTTCCTGGCATTCTAGCTATGGGAATGAAGATGTGTGAAATTCTCCAAGCCATTGAGAGGTAGTCTAAATCCTAGTCAGACTATGGTAACTCTTTAAAACACAAGAAGAGATTCATTTAAAGGAATTGATTGGTCTCATGAAGATAAAGGATATTAATCGTTTTAAAGATATGATTTTCAATACTTCTGGTCAATTCCCTTTAAAGGTGATTCTGGTTTGAGGTTTAAAAGGTTCAAAAATTGAGGAGTTCAAAGAAGATATCCAAAGCTCAAAATAAGGTCCATTGATGCTAGTTTTTGAAGGGATGTCATTAATGATACCGTGTCGCACACCTAATTTTGGTGGGTGAGTCTCCGAGCGAGAATTTTTTGCATACAAAAGGTCTCGAACTCGAGACCTATTTAAGTGGTATCAAGCTTCTTACCATTTGAATCAACCTCGTTGGTCATATTTTTTTCTTTTTTTTTTTGTCCTTATAGTTCCGTAGACCTTTGCCCTGACTAATTCAGACCGACCCGTATCGCTCACCTGCCTTTGGTGTAAAAGTCTTCAAACAAAGATTTTTTTCATACACAAGACCTCGAACTTGAAACATGCTTAAACAATACCAAATTATTTACCACTTGGACCTAGTACATTTTCTTCCTTCTAAATATGCACTCAAATACTTTATTTTCATAGGGCCGTGCTTTCCTCTTCATCTAAGATTGGTGGATGTGGATGGGCTTTGCCTCAGCTTGGACTCTGCTCTATTAGTATTAACCAAATAATAACAATAAAAACTCAAAACTCTTTGCTTGCTCCCACAGAAATTCCCTCAGCTTTGGTAGTTTAACACTAGCGTTTTTGCTTCTCCCTCTCTTAGTTTTTTTTATTTATTAAATCAACATATTGAAGAAGCATATAAACATATGATGAGTTTATTTATTTATTTATTTACCTTGAATGGAAATTTCATTGAAGTTAGATATTCTTGGGGCGGGAATTTCCAGTTTTAGGTTAATCATTCTTGAAATGACGAGAATATTGATTTTATGCTGATTAATTATATTAGTTTTGATTTGATGGTGATTTTGGTGCCGAATGTTAATTAGTTAATTTCATACAACATTTATTCTTTTTGTTTTTCTGGGATTATGCACATTTCAATTGAGATTTTATCTGTAGGTTTTTCGGTTGATTGTTTGTTGAATTGTTGTCAGAGTTGTATGAAGAAGAAAATAATTCCTTGAATTTTGTTTTTGAAGTAAGAAGGTGAATATGGGTGCGTCAGAGGAGAACAGTGCTTTGTTCCCAATCTTTGTGTTGACTATAATGGCTCTGCCATTAGTGCCATACACTCTAGTTAAGGTATTAAGCGCTTTTTCGAAGAAGGCGATGACTATGCACTGCCAGTGTTCCTTGTGTTCTCGGTCCGGGAAGTATAGGAAATCGGTTTTCAAACGGGTAGGTTTGCTTCCGGTTTGCTTTCATTTATCTCGGAATGGTATATTTCAGTTTGAGTAATATTTCTGATCCTTTGGATTGCTTTGGCAGATCTCAAACTTCTCTACATGTAGTAATCTTACCCTTGTGCTTCTTTGGATTGTCATGGGGGTGCTGATATACTATATAAGACAAACAAGTCATGAGGTACATCATTCGTTCTTGATTTCCGATATTCAGTTGCTAAACCGCATCCTCTCGAATGGAACTTTGTGTTTAGGTGAAGAATTTAAATCTTATGTGTGGTTTGAGAAAGTGTAGACATTCATTCTCCCGTAATTGTTTTTGTTTTTGAATGTGGACTGATGGTCATATACTAATATCTGCTTGGTCATGTATTAATATATTAATGCAAACAGACTGTTTATTTCTTCAACATTGTTCTGTATGTGGTGTGCCTCGGCTTTTTCTCGTGATAGAACATGATTAATCTTCTTTTCTATTGATTCTCAGGTTAAAGTGTTTGAGCCATTTAGTATTCTTGGTCTGGAACCTGGAGCCTCGGATTCAGACATAAAGAAGGCATATAGGAGACTTTCCATTCAATATCATCCTGATAAAAATCCAGATCCAGGTTTTAAGTTTTAATAGTTGTTTTCATATCCGGTTTTCTTAGCAGGTCGATTTTTCCCCCTAAAGACGTAATAATTATTCATTGTTTTCTCCTCCCTGTTCATCTCAGAGGCTCATGATTATTTTGTCGAGTACATTTCAAAGGCTTATCAGGCCCTGACAGATCCAGTATCTCGGGAGAATTTTGAAAAGTATGGCCACCCTGATGGCAGGCAGGTAACAGGATTCTTTGTTTCATCTGTTATTGTAGACACTACTAGTTTCATGAATGAGGGATTTTGGTTCTGATTTTTTTTTTCATTGGATTCATAATTAAGGGGCTTCAAATGGGTATAGCCCTACCTCCATTCCTGTTGAATATTGATGGAGTATCAGGTGGATTACTTCTTTTGGGAATAGTTGGAGTATGCATTCTTCTGCCTTTGGTGTTGGCCGTTGTATATCTCTCAAGATCAGCCAAATATACTGGAAATTATGTAATGCATCAAACTTTGTCTGCCTACTACTATTTCATGAAACCTTCTTTAGCTCCCAGGTACATATTTCCTCAACTGATGTTTACTGTAAAAACAAAGTTAACCAGTGTTTTCTTGTTAACTTCAAAAAGAAAAGAAAGTATTACTTTGTGTTTCTAAATATATAGAAAATTTCACAAATGGCTCGAAATTTCCACAAGCCAACAATTTAACTAGGTTAACGAGAGAGAGGCGTCTCTTGCCTTACTCCTAGTTGCATTGGTGCTTGACATTGTACAGACTGGAAGTCAGAGTGTCAAACTAAAAGCTGTCATAAATTTCACTTTAATTGACCATGTTCAATAAGGCATGCTCTTGTTTCTTTCTTTTTTTGGTTTCCTCAATAGTATTCTATTTTTGCAGCAAGGTATTGGATGTCTTTATAAAAGCTGCAGAATTCATGGAAATTCCTGTTCGGCGAAGTGATGGGGAACCGCTTCAGAAATTATTTTTGTTGGTTAGGAGTGAGTTAAACTTGGACCTTAAGAATATTCGCCAAGAACAAGCCAAGTTTTGGAAGCAGCACCCGGCTTTCGTAAAGGTGGCTCACATGCAGCTAACACCTTAGTCTATTTCCTTTATTATCTTATTCTTTCAAATACTCTGAAGATAAGGCTTATTATTCTTGCTGCAGTACATTACTCACCTCTTTACTTTTCAGGCAGAATTATTGATCCAAGCCCAGTTGACTCGTGAGTCTGAAGCTCTAACGCCAGCTTTGTTACGTGATTTTAGACGCATGCTTGAGCTTTCACCTCGCCTTCTTGAGGAACTAATGAAGGTGAATTTAAAATTTTCAGTTCTTCTAGCACATTAATGTATTTGTTGCACTCAATTTTTTTAAAATCCTCTCTTGCTCATGCCTTCACATTTGAACATATTGATAATATTAGGTTCTGATTATTGTTGTTGCTCTAAACATGATTGATATTATTCCTGAAAATTTTTGGTACTGTTGTGGCATCTAATAGTTTTGAAGGATTTAGTAAGAAATTTATTGCATTTACCATCTCAGCTCCTTTGGTAAAGAAGTGAAAAAGAACAAGTAGGTCCCCCTATCCATTGCAGTCCCTCATCCTAATCATAATTTTCTAGATAACTAATTCAATAGACCCTAATATTTTGAAATTCCTAGACTGCAAAACCACTTTGCTCTGTAGCAGGCAGTGATGCTCGAGTGCATTTCCTAAGTTCTCTGCCATCTTGTACTTTCCTGAACAGCTATTGCTTGCAAGTCAACATATTCTTTTCAGCATACATTGGAAGCTGTAATAGTCAGTCTGTTATATTTGAACACAGATGGCATTAATTCCGCGCACTGCTCAAGGGCATGGATGGTTGAGACCTGCAATTGGTGTTGTTGAGCTTTCTCAGAATATCATTCAGGTATACTCATTGGTTGGAATCTTTTTTCTTTTTGGAAAATTTGTTGCTTTCCTCGTGAATGATTTTATTCCGCCACTTTCGGTGCCATAGTATGTTTATTTACCTCTTTGTATGTGTTCATTTGCAAAATATCAAAGGGAAAAATGTTAATTTGAAGCGTAATATTAGATTGTTTGGTTTGCATATCCTTAGCATTAAGGTGAGTGTAAGAACGATCAATTCCCTAAATGGATGCGATTTAGGTGTTTTCTTTCTTCCTTCTGGAGATTGAAACGGATTATTACTTTTTGGTCTCACACTGCCGTATCAGTTGTCAATATGTGTGTGTGGTACCTTCTAATAATTCAATAGGTTGTCTTCACTGCGATTAGTTTCTGATACTGTTATATCTACTCATTCTCTTTTAATTTATTAGAAGAGATTTTGTGATACTATCATCTCTCAACATATTAATGACCTTGTTATTAATTATTCATTGGGTCAGGCTGTTCCACTAAGTGCAAGAAAGGTTGTTGGGGGATCTAGTGAAGGTGTTGCACCGTTTCTACAGTTGCCACATTTTAGCGAGGCCATGGTTAAAAAGATAGCACGGAAGGTAGTGATATGCTTCTTTTGTTGGTCTTTGTACTGCACCAAAAGAGTCTTGATGCATCTGCAGGAATTCTGTGTTGCCGCCTGTGTTTAGGCTGCTTTTCAGGTTATATCACTTCGGTGCTTGGTTAATACCGAGACACACTATGTCAACCATTTGACGTTGTTTTTGGATTAAATTATTTGTTGATTAGAAAGAAAAATGTCGGTTGATGAGCTGAAGCCTCAGAGACTTTGGATTGAAATTTTGGCATTCGTGGAAATAGTTGTATTGTCTTGGAAAGAGATGAAGATGTTCTATAAAAGATGTTGCCTTGATGCTGTGTGTGGTGTAACATGCGAGAATCATGGGACATGACATTAGTTAACATTTTGCATCCATTTTCCTATTATTCTTTGGTTTGTAAATTCTATTTCACCATGCTTGCAGAAAGTGCGGACATTTCAAGACCTTCGTGACATGACCTTAGAAAACCGGGTTGAACTGCTGACTCGGGTTGCAGGATTATCTCCTACCGAGAGCAAAGATGTGGAGATAGTTCTTGAAATGATGCCTTCCTTGACAGTTGATATCACGTGTGAGACAGAAGGCGAAGAAGGGATACAAGAGGGTGATATCGTCACAATGCATGTTTGGATCACACTTGAGCGTGGGAGCGGCCTCGTTGCTGCTCTTCCCCATGCTCCTTACTATCCCTTCCACAAGGAGGAGAACTTTTGGTTACTGCTTGCAGACTCTATCTCCAACGATGTTTGGGTCTCCCAAAAGGTGAGCTTCATGGACGAGGCTGTGGCCATAACTGCGGCATCCAAAGCAATTCAAGAGTTGAAGGAAGGCTCGGGGGCAAGCCTGAAGGAGACGAATACAGCAGTTAGGGAAGCTATTGAGAGAGTAAAGAGTGGGTCAAGGTTAGTAATGGGCAAGTTCCAGGCTCCTGCTGAGGGAGTTTACAACTTGACTGCATTCTGCTTGTGTGACTCTTGGATCAGTTGTGATAAGAAGACGAACCTAAAGATCAAAATATTGAAAAGGAGTCAAGCAGGTACAAGGACCGGTCCCTTATCAGAAGAGGGAGCAGTCACGGAAGAGGGGATCGAGGAGGAAGAGCAGGAAGAAGAAGATGAATATGATGATTATGAAAGTGAATACAGCGAGGATGAAGATGACGGAAAGGATTCAAAGAGGAACGGAGTTGTGCCCGCTGCCGGTTCAGACAAGGAGTGAAAATTCTTAATCTTTCATTTTTATTTTTGTTTTTAATATTGCAAACCTCATTTGCACAATATAGAAATTCACATCTTGATATCAACTTTAAATGTCATATGTTTGTTTCATAGAATCCTTACTTAAAGCCATTCAGTATTTGCAGTTTTGTTGCATTTGTCTTGCTTTGCTTGTTGCGAAACCACATTGTTCCGTAAATTCTTTCCAAAATCTACTTGAAAATTCATTTTGTTTTTAAAAGAAATTATTTTACTCTTAAACTTTAGCCCTCGAATTTTTATTTTTTCTTTTTGGCAAAATGAACCAACTAACGAAAAAAGTAATATACATGTTAAGCTAACATTAGCTCTTTTTTTCAATTTTTTATATTTTTTATATTTTATAAATTTTAATAATTTTAATATATTTATTTATAAATTATAATTTTTAAAAATATTTAACTATTTTTGAACTTTTACAAAAAATGATAAAATAGTTACGCCAACAATGATTAGTTAAAACTACTTTTTTTTTTTACAAATACTACTTCTACCTAGAGGGGAAAGGGGAGACTCTAGGAGAAGGGATACTCTTGCTGAGTCTTGAACCCGGGACCTAAATAAAGGGAATGGGAGCAGGTGAGCTATTCTGACCAACTGGCAATCAACGTTTGATAAAAAAAACAACTACCTTTAACTTAACAAGTTGGTTCAATTGATAAAATTTAAAAGCTCAAGAGATTAAAAAAAATTAAAGACTAAGGGTCTGTTTGGTTGGAGAATATAGGTTGTTTCAGTTTTATTTTCTTGAAAAATATAAAACATTGGAGAAATACGTATTTGGTTGTAAAATTAAAAAAATTATTAAAAATAAAACAAGAATTAGTGAAAGTTTAAAAAAATTTAGAAAATATTTTCACTATTTTAATTGAAAATATTTTAGAAAAGTGAAAAAGATGAAAATAAGATTTTAATTAAAATTTTTATATTTAAATTTTTATATCTCAAATTTTATTCAAATATTTTTAATTGGGTTGAGTTGTTTTGAGTTTCTGATTAGTTTTAATTGTAAACATTTATAATGTTATAGTACTAATTGATTACAATTTAAACAATTTTATATAACCATAAACTATACATATATATTTCTTCTTATTTTTAAATATGTGATATACATATACCATGCAGAACTTAGAGACTCGACTCGAACTTGAAACTAATTCACCGATCACTAAAATCTTTGAGTTATTCGAAGTTCTATTTTATAATTTAAACTTTATTTGAATTTTTTTCGAGCAGAGTTTATAAAATTACGATTCGGGTCGAGCTTTTTTGCGTCGCGTCAAGTCAAAAAAATCAAATTTTCCAATTCGAGTTTTTCTCTTATTATAGTAAAATTTTCATTTTTATTATTTTTAGATTATTTTAATTTTCTATCTTCATTTTTTATTATTTTTTAATATTTTTAAAGTAATTACAATGTAGTATATGTTTATTCATAATCTTAACCTCAGATCTTCTGATTACTTGTTGGGTTGAATTTTTTTTCCATTAATTCTAACTTCTCTTTGTTAACTGTATAAAATAATCAACATAATCTAGTAAGATGTTACATGTAATTACAAAAAATAAAATTTCTAAAAACTAGCAAAAAAAGCATAAAAATGTTTTTAAAAAAACCTTGAAAATCTATCACAGAATTCTAAAATAAATTAAAATGTTCAGAATTCTTTTTTTCAAATTATTAGTTTTAAATGCAATTATGCATATTACTTTAAGAGTAATTAAAATTTATAAATTTATAAAAAAAAATCCTCAAAAATAAAAAAATAAAAAACTGCAGTTTATTTTTCGGAGATTTTAAATTTTAAAGGAGTTTTTGAAAAATGCTATTACGGTTACTTAATATTAAAAAAATAAAAAACTCAAAACTTAAAAATAATACTTAAAATTTCTAAAAAAATAGAGAAACTCTTTCAATAACATGACTGTTCACAGCCAAAGCAAAACCATAACCAGATCATTTGAAACAAGAAAGAACCAAGTGATAGTCTCCATCCGAAAAAAGATTATGACAAAATCTGATAGCAGCTTTACAAAAATATTCTCAAATCAAATTTACATTATGAGTGAGCTACATGTTTAATTACAACAAAGGGGGTGGTTTATATCTTAGGCCCCAAGTAAACGTTTTCTTCAAAACAGCTCGAACTCGAGGTGCTCTCCTGTAGCTTTACATTCCAAGTAATTGCTCTTTGTTTCCATCTCTGGGGACATCATGCCTGCAACCTCGTAAAACTCGGGTAATTCCGGAGGAACAGCACACCGTATCAAAGCCCAGTTCAAGCCTTCAAAGAACGGATGCTGTTTGATCTCAGCAGCCCCCTTCTCCGTTCCTAGACGATTCTCGGGCTCCTTCACCAACAGCCGTTTGATGAGATCCCTTGCCTGGAGACTAACAAGGGGACTGTCCGGGAACTTAAGGCTGTGTAGCACAACATTCTCCAACGTTTCTTCATTGTCTGCTCCTTTAAAAGGTGTCTTACCGTAGAGAAGCTCGTAAAGAAAGATACCGAAGGTCCACCAATCGACTGCAGCCCCATGACCCTCTCCTTTAATGATCTCTGGAGCTAAGTACTCGTGGGTTCCAACAAAGGAATTGGATCGTGCATCAGTGGGTTCAGCCACAAGCTGTGGCAGTGATCGGACTTTGGCAGCAAGTTCTTCTTTTGCCTTCTTCTTTGTTTTCGAGGAAGTGGGCAAAAACCTTGGACCGAAGCATGGGACGTGACAGGTTGGTTCGATGCAGAAGGGTTCCACGCAGCTAGAAGCTGTATATTGACCAGATATCCTTGCATGATCCAAATATGATGCAGATTTCAGGAGGGTTGGACTAACTGTGCATCTAAGCGAAAGGTCAAAATCTGTGAGCATTATGTGGCCATCTTCTCGAACCATAATGTTTTCGGGTTTCAAATCACGGTACACGACTCCAAGCATGTGCAAGTACTCCAAAGCAAGAAGAACCTCAGCTACATAAAACCTACATGTAAAATAATATAAATAATCAGTTCAGAAATATACATATTACTTATCTCAGATTTTACGATAAAGAATAAACTAGAGCATAGAACACTCCCATGGTGGAAACAACACGAAGGGATATTAGTATAAAGAACTCAAAACCTACGTCAAGCAAGTTAATCCGAGACAAGCTAAAACTTCTAAAAATGGGATGATCCTATATTAAAGACAAGTACTTGTTTACTTGGATTTAAAGGGAGTTCCAAGGTTAATAAGATGGAAACACCCATCATACCCATATCTAAACCATTTTCATAACTTCAATCATCTATACTAGCAATGTATTGCAAAAATATTGCGTTTAAGACGTTCAAGCTGAACGAATGATCAAAGACATTCAAGGTCAAAGGTTATCAACTAAATATTAGAAGATATTTTTCTCTTTTGTTATTTTTTGTGCTTGTGAAGATATTTCAAAATATTAGAAGATAATCTAAAATAAGTTGACTTTTCATCATCCAAGCATCTTACCTTGCTGCTGGTTCGTAAAAGCATCTCCCAGACTGCTTTTGCCGAAGAACATGCAAATCCCCGCCAGGACAGTACTCCATAACTAAACATGATAAGTTATCGGAAACAAATTGCGAATATAAAGTAGGTAAAAAAGGATGATCAAGCATCCTTAATATTTCTCTCTCGGTTTGGGCTCTCGGCATTTTCTTCCTTCTTGCCAAAAACTCGTTGTCCATTACCTTTATAGCAAACAAGCAGTTCGTACCAATGAGCTCAGCAAGATATACTGTCCCAATATCTCCACAACCAAGCTTCTTTAAAAGATTGAAATGTCTCAACCCCAAAACACCATCCTGCGTCATTACGTGGCGGATGGCGTCCCACCTCATGTCCTTTGACATGTGAGGTCTGTTGCCGCAGGTAGACCCACTTAAATTGCTGTCATCACTGATGCTGGTGCTGCTACTATCAGCAAGGCTGCTTGAGCTTTGTGAGATGTCTCCCTTTTCTCTAGCTTTGGGGCTATTTTTAGCCCTCAAAATGGCAGCTTGGTTTCTGTTAGAGTTGTTTTCAACCAAGGCTGGTTTGCACATATCAGAATTCGCATGACTTGAGCTGACTTCAGCTTTAATCCCAGCTGACTGTGCCTTTACGGAATCTTGATTTGATTCATTAATTGAAGTCTTCATAGAGCATTGGCATCTCTGACAAATTAATTGACTTGTACTTGAATCCATGCAGCTATTGACTTCATTAGAAGTATTAGCTGCAGAAGCGGAAGAAGAGATATCTTGCATCATTTTATTCTTGACAGAACTTTTGTTCCTGATAACTGTTTTGGCCACCCGTGGCACATTTCTTGTTATTCTGCCTGTTTTATTTCCATTGGTCAAGCTAGAAGAAGGAACAGCATGCAACCTGCCTTTCCGTCCCAACTTTGGTGATGGTGATCTTTTTGGTAACTTGGTTGAAGCAGACAAGGTCTTTTCAGGTTCTAACATATTATCATCGGCATAAGAACAAGATACAGAAGATGCTGAAGTATGCTTCTCTTTCCGACACAGCTCTGCCTTCGGAACTTGACTCCCAACTTTTCTTGACGTGGAACTATCAGTTGGAGTCAATGTAGAAGTTCCGGTGCTAATATGTGATGTTGCACGAGGAAACCGAGGTGACGAATTAAAACTTCGGCTCAAAGACTTATTCTCGGGAGCTTGATGTGGTTCAGTCATCTTCCTAGAAGAAGCTGGTTTTCCTTCTTCAGGCACCAAAGATATTTCAACCATGCTCCCCTTGTCTTCATTTCCAGGAAGACCAGATTCAACTACAACGGAATTGATTGGACCTTTTACTCTACCAGCTTCAGAGACCCCAGGAGAACTAATTGACATTGATAACCGTTTCATAGCAGCCATTTCCGATGCCTTAGAAATGCAAAGATCCCTTAATGCCTGCTTCAGTGACAATGGCTCCGAACCACCAATTCTAGGGGAGTGGGGCATCCCCGTGGTAATTGGTTTCTTCAAAGCATTTTTCTTTAAAGAGCTCAAGCTTGCACCTCCTTGGTATGAAACGCTTAAACCTCTAGGCCCTTTAATATTGATAGCCTCAAAAAGCTGATTGATATCATTTTCTAGAGAACTCTTGTATCCCGGTTTCTGCACAGGGAGCTTCAGATCTTTGTCACCCACACCTATTCCTAAGTGAGGTCGATATGCTCCTCTAGAACGTTGCACTGGCTTCAACTCTTCACCTGCTTCAACAATTTCACAGGTACCAGAATATGAACCCATCTTAACAATTACAGTATTACACGGCACTAAACTTTCAGAGCTGTATCCTCGAAGAAAGGCTTTATAATACCCTCAATTTATACTAGTTCATTTTTCCACATAAACCAACTTCAAAGATCTGAATGCGCTGAAACTTGTGAGCATACTTGCATCAAATCAGTTTTAAAGCTCATATATTCTGAGAACCTAAACACAATCACCAAATGGAAACATTTAAAACCCAGAAGAATAGAAAAGGCCACAACAAAAACTGTAAAGAGATAGAAATACCAAACCACAAACAAATCAAATCAGAATAATATTGCCAATTTTTTTTTTCAAAAATGATAAAATTTGTACCCTAGGAAAACATTTGCTTGAATTTCTGAAATCTTAAAGTAGCCAGCTTACTCTATCATCGTCTCCTGGATCTTATGAGGCTTATCTATATTATTAAAAAAACGAACTATGAACATAATCAAATCAGCTAAAATAATGAAAATAAATGTAACATAACTAAGTCATACACCACATGGTGGCTGATAAAATGATTAAAAAACATAAACCAAGCACAAGTAATAAACTCAACTTTTTTCACATTTTTCTCTTTCAGATGTAATAGATCAGAAGTAGAAAATGGAAACAAATCTAAACTGCAAAGTAAAGTTTTTCCCACTCCCAGCTTAACAAAGAGGAAAAAAAACTATGGATCCAGCAAACATATGAAACGCAAAAAACAGTAATAACTACCAACCAAATCCCAAAGTATAGCACACAAGTGAAAAGCAGAACAAACCCAGAAACAGAATGCTCCAACATCCTTAAATATTGTTGCATGTATCAAATCCAACCCAAAAAACGAGGATTCAAAAACAAAAGGCCAAAAGTGGAATAAAAAGAAAGAAAGAAAGGGACAGTACCTCAAGTGAAAGCAGGGAGGGAGAGATTGTGGAGGTAGAATGTTTGAAATGAGCAAGGAAACAAACACAAACGTTTAGAGATTGAGAATGCAAGAACCAAAAGATAGGTTTTGAAGGAGAAGAAAGAGAAGGAGCAGCATGTGTGTGTGTGTGTTTTTTATTCCAGTTTTTACGTTGGGCTCTGATTATTTAGAAGGGTGAAAATGGGCCCACCATGTATGAAAGTGGGTCTCACGTAGTCGGCAGTGGGGACGGTAGCTGCCTTGCCTACTTTTTGTCATTTTATCACCCCAAATACTCCGTTGTCATTTCATTTCATTTTTTTATTACTCCACCCCCCCCCCCCCGAGTAAATTAGGGCAAATTTTGTGGAATAATCCACGGTGAAAATGGACTCATCATGAATTAAATTGGGTATTCCGTTCACATATTAAGATTAATCGACCCTTTATCAAAGAAATGTTTAACACAACTACCTAACGTTGGTCCAAGTAGTAAGTAGATCAGTATCGTTTAAACAGATTTTGAGTTAAGATCTTGTGTATGTAAAAAAAAATTGTTAGAATACTCATCCACTAAAATTAGGTGTGCGACACAAGTTGCTCTTATAATTACCGTCTTTTCTGAATAAACACATTTGGTCGGTTGGTCAAGCTACTCATCTTTGTTCCCTTATATTCCTTTAAATCATGAGTTTTAGATCCACTAAGAGCATCTCCCTTTCTTCCACTAGAGTTTCTATTTCCCACCCCTCTAAGAAGGATTAGAATTAGAATTAAGATTTGTAAAAAAAAAATCTTACTTTTCTCAAATTAGCAGCTAATTTTAGATTAGAACTAGTTAGATTGATCTAGATTTTTTTTTTTCAACTTTGAGTTAATAGTTTATAAATATTAGTATTAGATATTTCATTCAAATATATGTTAATAATAAAAAATAAAATATATGAATATTATATTTTTCAAAATTTTAAAACTTCGTTCATAATAAAAAAAAATAACACAATAAAAGAAACTTCGAAGGACTATTACCCGTAAACTAACAAGCTTATCATTACACTCAAAGATAAGGGCTCGTAAAGAATCGATATTACCCAAACAGTTATCATTAAGAACAATCAAAATATTATGATGAATAACTTCCAATTAAGACCATCTACTTAAGATAAGGTTACCCTTAATTAGGTGTAAACGAGCCGAGTTGAGCTTGAATAGTGCTGAGTCACTTTATAAATATCTCACTAAATCCATATACCGGAAAGAAGTAAAAGTTGATCAATTGAGTGAGTGACAATAAATTCAACCCTTAAAAAATACTTACAAAAAAATACTAAAATTTGTACAAAACAAGACAAAAAAAAAACATGTACGTAACAAGTCAAAAACTTTCATATTTTTATAAGAAAAATATTATTAAATAAAAAAAACAAAACTTTTAGACTACAAAAAAATCATAAATCTATATAAATAGATAAGCAAAATAGAGGTTGTTGATGACCGATTCATCTAACAATGTCGATCATATTAATAAGACGGTGACATGTTCTCACTCATCCTTTAAATATTATATTTTATTTAATAAAATTAATTTTATAAATTTCCGTTACATATTAAGCAAATTATTTACTAAATCGAACATGATAATATAACCTTTTAAAAATTCTAATGAATAATACTTTCCGATACACACTGAACATTGTGAAATAAAATTTTCTATAAAATCACATTTTCACTGGTCTTACTCTTTGAAAATATACGAAAATACTAAACACCGCCTAAGACTGATACAAGTTATTGTATTAAAATAATAAAATATAATTTATATAATCAATGTCTAAAATTAACCGTAGTTCTGAACTCAACAAGTGATTTCAGCAAAAAAAAGCATGATATTTATCTTAAAAGATCCGCATTCAATCGTTTTATCTGCAAAATGAATGTGCATTGTCAAAGGATTAAGAATATATATAAACAGATACTACCGTGTAATCACCTGTAGACTAGTGAAAAAAAGTTAACCATAGTCGTAATAATAAGAAATAGTTGCATAATATTTCCACAATATTACTAGTAATCACTTGTTTATATCATATTTAAATTACTCAGACCATTCGATATTAATTATTTCCTTGATAAAAATCCAACAAGTGGTCATAATGAAAAAGACAATGATTGTTTATTTTAAGATACTCAGATTCAAACAGCTTTATCTGAAAGGTGTATATACGCTATAAAAAGATTAAGAAAAAAGTATGAATAAATATTACATTATAATTGCCTTAATACTATTTAAAAAAATTATCACCTTGACAAATTGTGATGCGTAGTTTTTTTTTCATATTAGATGAAAAAACTTTGATGTTAAAAGGTACTCCATTAAAGATGATTTAGGTTTCGAGCATTAAAAAATTTAAAATAAAAATAAAAGCATAATAGAGTTGGTTGTGATACAAAAGGCATGTGGCTTTAGTTTTTCATAATTTGTAGACACTTTTTCTTCTTATTTATTTATTAAAATTAAATTCCACCAAGTAAACAAGTTGAGAGTAAGATCATATGAGCAAAAAGGCAACAAGGAAAATTAATGACATCTAATAAATTGCAATAATGTCTTTCTTATGCGGCTTTTTTAGGGGAATAATCCATCCCCATCTAAGGCGCGCTTGCCAATAATTGAGAATTACGACAAAAATTATAGTAACTTGTAGGTGGCGTCTTTTTTAAATTTTTATTATTAAAAATTTAAATTGTACTAAGATGCCACTTACAGGTGGCGTCTTCATTAAGAGTGGGTATTGAGTTAGTAATCCAGCCAATTACTGCAGCATTGACTTGAGCAGCGGTAAAGGCACGGTAGTTACACCTATTTAAGTGCAGGTGACGTCTTCACCCGAATTCTACCTATAAATTGGAACGACAGAACGCGTAGTGTAGGTAAAAAAATTGGTGAGGGAGAGGTTTTTTGTGTGAAGAGAGTTTAGGGAAAAAAATTTGATTGTTATTAAATTGGGTATGTATTTTTTTAATTGATTTATAAATTATTTGATGTGTTATGAACAGGGTAGTCCCTGGGCCAGGGCGACGGCCTAGGGTCCCGCCATGCCCAGGGCCCACACTCAAATATGTTAGAATATGTTAACTAGATACTTGGGGTGAGTTTAAAGAATTTTGAAGGCCCACCACAATAATTTTTTATAAAATATATATGAAACGTGCATAGTGGGTGAAGGCTTTAATGTTGAAAATTAGAATACGATTTGCTGATTAGCCCACATTATTATTATTATTAGATAATTCATTATTAATTTTTTATAACCGTTTGAACTATTATTTTAAAAAAATTATAACTTAACCAAAATTACAAACAATCTAATACCAAGCACCCGTACCATTAGATTTTTTTCTCCCAAAAAAAGTAGCGTTAGTTTTTAATTAGATAGGTTTTAGGGTAATTATTAAGATTTTAATAATAGTTTATTTTTATTTTTAATAAGAATAAAAATTTCAAATACACCTATAAATAATCCTTGTTTTTCACATCTCAATTTCTTCTCCATTTTCTCTCTTTCTTGTGTTATTTTCTCACAATTTATTCTAGTTTTTTTTTATAATTTTAATTTGATATTATAAGAGGGCAAAAATTCATATATTCAAGAAGATTGCGGTTTATGGGATTTGCTACTGATGCACTATAATCAAATTTGAGGCATAACTTTAAGTCTTCAACAACATATGCTCATGTGCTATCATTTTATACTTTTTGTTTTGTAATTTTTATAGTATAAAGTGAAAAAAGAAAAAAAAGAAAGAAAACGAACACAAGAACTAATAGAATCACAAAAGGTTGATTTAGATAAATTAATTTTTTTGCATGCTCTTAAAATTATTATTTTTTTCAATAGTTGTTATTAGGGCCCAAAATTTTGATTCGCCCATAGGCCACCAAAATCTCAGAAACGACCCTGGTTATGAATAATATATTTATTTATCTTATTAATTTTTTGTTGCAGGAGGTTTCAAGTGAAGCATTTGGAGCACATTTTCGTTGATTAGGTACTTATTTTATTTAATTTATATAATTTAAAAATAATTAATATAGATATATAGAATGTTGTAGATAGGTACAAAGATTTTATTTTAGGGTAATAATAATTATAGAACTATTAATTTATGCGTATTTTCTCATGTTTTTAAGATAATAATAATAAGGATTGAATGTTTTTAGAAGTTTTTATTAATGTAGCTATGTAGAGTTTATTATAAAATTAGCAATGTACGCATTAGAATTTGTAGAATTTAAAAATAATTAATAAGCTAGAATGTTAAATGTTTAGATAAATATATTCGAGAACAAAAATTAATCATTTATAGGTATATTCGAATAAAATTTCAAATAGAATGGTGTATAATAAATAAAGTCATATATAGGTATATTCGAATAATTTTTTAAATGAAAAATATATACTTGAGAAAATGTATATTCGAATTTATGATAATGTGGAAAGATATATAGATTTTGAATAGTTTAGAAAGATATATTCGAGAAAAAGTTTAGTATAATTAGTCGAATTATATTCGAATAAAGTTATAATGTCAGTAGTAATAAAATATTTTTGGATATTTTAATATATATATATATATATAAGAATAATTATAGGTATATTCGAGAACAAAAATTAGTATAATTAAGGGAACCATATTCGAATTGTTATAGGTATATTCGAGAACAAAAATTAGAATAATTAAGGGAACCATATTTGAATAAAATTTCAAATAGAATGGTGTCTAATAAATAAAGTCATATATTGGTATATTCGAATAAAATTATAAATATTAATAATCAAAGTAGTTGGTGTGTAGATAAATTTAAGATATAGTGTCTGATCAGTTGTTGCAGTTGGACCATATGCACATTTCATCTTATATCGACGTAAGTAATTTGTAACTTATTTATTTATCTTCGAGTAAGTAATGTATGTCAGTTGTACAATGTTATTAATTAAATTTAATTTATTCAATGTAGGATGATCAGCATTGCTTTCGTTGTCGAGGGAAGATGACGAAGGAACCATCTGGTCGCATTGTTCGTCACTTACAGCAGGCAGAATTTTATAATGCAACATTTGTGCATGGCTATAAGGTGGTACCAAGGCTGATAACTGCGTTGATTGAACACTGGAGACCAGAGACCCGCACGTTTTATTTTCCAGTCAGGGAGTGCACGATAACCCTACAAGATGTAGCTTTACAGCTCGGTGTCCCCATAAATAAGAATGCGGTCGTGGGGCAGAATAACTATAACGTCTATGCATTGTGCAACCAGTTCCTTGGGAACATTCTTTCAGAAACCGACACGAAGGGGTTACGTGTGAAGCTAACCTGGTTGGAGAATGCATTCAGGGTAACCGATGACTCAACCCATGAAGAAGTTGAATGCGCAGCATGTGCTTATATCATGTAGCTCATTGGTGGGGTATTTATGTCGGATAAATTCAGTAATCTTATGCACACGCAGTATTTGCCACTATTGGAAAGTTTTACCGAAGCTCGTTCTTATAGCTGGGGCTTTGCGATATTGGCGGTCTTATACCATGAAATGTGCAAGGCTGTTATTGTTAGAATTGGGAATAAGATATCCGATATTGGTGGATGTCTTATCTTACTACAGTCTTGGGTGTGGTATCGACTGCCCTATTTGACACCTATAGTTAATAACCCAGTTGAGTTTCCACTTGATGTAAGGTAATACTAAAATAAAAATTTATGATGTGTATATTTTTTATTAAAATTATTTCAAATTACTAAATATTGTATTTTCGGTTTTCGTGCAAGTGGCGACATAATTTGAGAAAAGTAGGGGTGGTGCACAACAACGTTGTTGACGTGAGACTGAAGATCAAATCTGAAGGGAAAAATCAGGTATGAAAGTTGGTTTAAAGTACAATCTTACGTACCTGAATATTTTTTGACAGTTCATTTGGACGTCATACGATGATGTAGAAGTACAGTATTGCGTACCCCAATATGTGTGGGAGGATGCTACATTTTGGGGTGCAAGTGTACCGTTGATTCATTTTTCGGTGGTTGAGTTCCAGTGTGCTGATAAAGTGTTGCGACAGTTCTGGTATCAGCAACCCGTTCCTGGTTCTCCGATTGATCTCCAAGATATTCACACAGGAGAACAAAAAGTTAGGTTTAATGATAACTGGAGGAGCAAGCAAGAAATTTTTATTGCTCGTTGGAACAACTGAAACTTATATGTGCCAACTGATGTGACTCCACTCTAGGAAGATAATTTCCGTGATGATTCGGACTACATAGAATGATTTTATAACAGCGAAAAACCATCACTGACACCCATCGAAGTGAGTCAGAGATGACATACAAAGTGTAGGTGCTCATATCAGCATGAAGTCGGTTCGTCTGAGCATATGGAAAACCTGCAGCCGCCACCAATTAATCCTGCAGATTGGTCATCATGGAGTTCAGGTGTACCCTCGGGGCATGTAGGGGGAACATATGATTATGATAATCCATGGGATAGAGCAGTGCAAAGATCCCAGATGTTCCATTCGCAGCGCACTGATGTTGGATCATCTGGAGTGAGTGCGTTTAAAAATATGATTATGCCTAGTCCGCCCTTTTCCACTCTGTTATGTGCTGAAGATATTTACGCGACACCATCTTCTATGCGGATGTTGGATGACCACCCAGGCGAAGACGGGCAGAATTTGGAGGACCCGCAATCGCCACGGAGGATGACTCAACCCCCACGACGGTATGATCAGACATCTTCCTTGCACAGACAAAAGCTGCCGAGGAAGAGGAAAAAATAGGATGTTTTTTTTCTATTTGGGATTTAATAATGTTGTTTAAACCTTTTATTTGGGACAATTTGAGTTGTTAATATTTGGAAATTTTTATATTTTTTATATTATATCGGTTTAACTTTTTGTAATTGGAATTTATTTTGTTTTATTCATTTGTTATTATGGAACAAACACACTTATTTTCAAAATGTTCCGTTACTTCATTAATTAAAGTTTACAAAAGCAATCAAAATTACTGTGACGGTCCGACACGATAGTTGGGACGATTCGGACATTTATCTCTCGTGTGACCTGCCATTCGGCAAAGTCCACAATGCCTAGTTTGAACTCTCTCTCAATCATCCGGATCATCCATACTAGTATGAATGCGGGAGAAAGTCGGTTGACCCTTTAGCTTTCTTCGAAGACTGGGATTTGGTAACCATTCTTCGTATATTAGATCTGTTGTCCAATATTCCTGATTTGAAATCGTCCTAAAAATATGCCTGTAGATATTTGACATTGTTTGCAGCCTAAAACAACCATCCACCAATGTATATGGGTCTATACGGACATGTATGCATGCAGAGATTATGTGAGCGCACGGGTATCTATATGCCTGAAAACAGCTGCAGTCACACCATCTCACATGCAAGTTTACTTGGAACAATTTGTGCTCGTTCAGGCGTACCAAGGCTTGGACATTAAATCCAGCATCGTTGGGGGTCGAAGGAATCCACTCTCATGGCGCTTGCGTCCTCTTGAAGTTTCTCCATACTCTTTTGGAGGTTTCAGACCACTGTTGTCCCTTATTTATTTGAGAGTTGACCTTCTTCCCTTTTTCGCACCATACTTTTCACAGTCTGAAGTATGTCTTCCAAACAATACTGGCAATTGGGAGATGTCGTGTCCCTTTCAACACAAAGTTGATAGCCTCGGCAAGTTTAGTGGTCATATGCCCGTAACGTCGACCTTCGTCATAGGCCTGTGACCATCGTTCCCTAAGAATATCAGCGACAAAATTATGTACATTTTATCCGTGCCTTATAAAACGTTTAAACTTCGCATCGAACCTTGGCCGAACCATTTCATACCCTGCTCGTAAAAACGTTAGTTACTAAACGTAAGACAAAATATCATAAATAACTAAATCAATAATTTAGACAATAACAAATTACAACTTACCTGCGTTGACGAATCTAATTGCTCCGGAACTGGGTCTTTGTATTGGCAACAATATGTCATATACAATAGGCTGGATAAGCATGTGGAGGTCTCCATAAACTTCTGCGCTTGTCGATTACTGATAACAGTGCATACCCTCTATCAGAAATCACACAAGTCTCGTCCTCTTTGATTACGTGTCGACGTAAATGATTCAAAAAGAATTCCCATCCTTCGACATTTTTCTTCTCAACTATGGCAAAGGCTATTGGAAATATATTCATGTCGCCGTCTTGTGTCATAGCAATAAGCAATATTTGGCTGTATTTCCCATACAACCATGTACCATCAATTTGAATCATACGTTTGTAGAATGCGAATCCTTCAATGCACGGCTGAAATGTCCAGAATAACTTACTAAATATTATTTTTTCGAAAATTACTTAACCTTGTAGTGTTACCGCCGACAATGTTTTATACTCCACAACAGTTATTGGGATAAACATTTGCATTGCTCGTAATAGAGCCGATAGCTCATTATATGATTATCTCAATCTCCGTAAACTAACGTCATCGCAATTTGCTTCGCCATCCACGCCTTATAGTAAGATGTGATGTATCCAAGCTGTGCACGGATTGATGCTACCAACACTGCAATGGCGATCCTCGAATTCTTCTCAACCAACAACTTTGTGTAAGCGCATATCAAATCGGAGTCAAGATTTATGTGGTCCTGTGAGATTGAAGTCATGGTACAAGAGTGTTGATCAATGAACCTTGTGACCTCCTACATCTTCTTTCGTTTCATATACGAAACTCTTATCCTCTAGTTACGTTTGCTCTTATAATTCAAGCACTTTACGTAATATGTTTCGCTATTAGATTCAGCAATGCAAGATTGCATATGGAATCTGACGCAATACTCCATAATTGCTAATCGAGCATCTTTCTTTGCATCGAATAGAGCTTCGAGTTCTAACTCTCCGTCGATTGAAGCTGAAGAATGACAAAATACACGTGCCTCATATTCTGAATCCCGCATTGCAGCATAGTCTACCTTATACATGTGGACTAGAGGCATGTAAGCTGGAAGATTGGGGTCTGGTTGAACATAACCCCAAATTAGTGGCTCATCAGCCGATCTATATCTAGCAGACACTGCTGCCCAAATATCTTCCTTAACGTCAAGATCATGGCCCTGAGCAGCAGCGGTCCAAAGAGCATCAACATCATCAGCATCAAGCAACTCGACATCATCATCTTCTGTCATTGGTATAACATTTTCATTGTCCTCGCTGAAATCATCAACTATTTCGCCCCAAGACCATAAACATTTTCGGTGTCACAGTCCCTCGTGATATGAAATTCGATTGAAATACCAACATATTAGAAGTACATTTTCAAAAATACATTGTACCATACAACAAAACTTAACTTAAATTCACTTACCCAATTTCAAAATATTCGATCACACCTAATGGTCTCTTAATTTACCCAAAATCCTCCCTAAAACTCTCTCAAACCTTAAATTTTCAAAAAGAAACAATATAACACAAAGTCTCAGGCAGTTTATATATATATCCAGGGTCCTGTCGCCACCTGCAACTGGCGTCCAAACCTAAACAAAATTACAAAATTAGCCTCACGTCGTCATCTGCAGATAGCGTCCAAGGTTCATGTCGCCACCTGCAGATGGCGTCCTTACAAGAATCTTGCAGACATGTACGCCATCAGCTCGTGGCGTCTTGTCGAGCCAGCTTTATTCGCCTGCCACTACTGACGTCTTTGACTGCAGCTGGCTAAGCTCGTTAGATTTGCGGCTCAAATATTGTAATTTAAATCGAGACGCCATTTGCAGATGGTGTCTTGACCCAGGGGTAAAAATTATTAATAGAAAATTGAAAAAAGACGCCACCTGCAGGTGGCGTCCTCAAGTTACTGTAGTTTTTTCCGTAGTTCCCCAATTATCGGCAAGCGCGCCTTAGATCCCCAATTTTCAATTGGAGATGGATTATTCCCCTAAAATTTCCATCTTATGCGATCAATTTTTTTTTATAAATCTTAATTTTAATCGTAATCCAAATCATAATATTAAACGTGTTCACCTTACTTTTTGTTTTCGACATAATATAAATGCACGGTTTTTCTAATACAATAATGGAGTAGGATAAGATTTTTTTTAACAAATTCTAAATTTAATCCTAATGCTACTTAGAGGGGAGGGAAAGAGGGACTCTAAAAAAGGAAGTGGAGTGCTCCTAGTGAGTTTAGAACCCATGACCTAAGGGAATACGAGGGAACACAGATGAATAGCTTGACCAACTAGCCAAATTTACTTGCTCAATAAGATTTTATTTTTGAAACATAAAAAAGACTAATTATGCATGCCTTTTAGATTAGGTTTTAGAATAATTATTCAAATAATGAAATGTGATTATGATATGAATTATACATTTTTATTATTTAAAAAATTTAAATTTAAATATTTAATTATGATAATTATTAAAAATAAACTAATTTTCATTCATGTGATAATTATAAATTAAAATATTCAATTAGAATAATTATTGACCTAATTCTAATCATAATCCTACCTAGAAGGAAGGGGAAGTGGATTCTAGGGGAAGGAAGAGAGAGTGTTCCTAGTGGGTCTAGAACCTATGACCTAAGGAAATATGAGGGAACAAAGATGAGCAGCTTCGTCAACCAGCCAAATGTGCTTGCTCCCGATTATCCTAATTAAATTATCATAATCATAATTTTGATATAATGATGCCATATGTTACAAGTGTTGGGTGCATTGGTAAGACACATTTCACTCCCAATGAGAGTACACGAATTCAAACCTTGAAAACGACATTGTAAGGAGGGGCAGCTTCGCACCTCGATCATAGACCGCAAGATAAACATGCATATTACCAAAAAAATATTTTTATAATATTAGAAAATAGTAGTGGAATAATAAAATTCAGAACTGAAGATGTATTCTTCTTCTAAGTCAAGAAAATTGGACGAGTCTGCGGTACAATAACCTAATTTAGAGAATATAATATTTTAGGTTTGCTTTTTCTAGACAAGTTTTTTTTTAAAAAAAACTTGATTTTTGGTTTCATGACAAATTTTGAGACTTGTGTTAAAAACATGAAATTTAAAATATTATCAAAAATTATTATATTTCTATTATGTGATAACATATTTCTATTGCGCGAGACACAATTCACTCCCAAAGAGAGACACGAGTTCAAACCTTAGAAACAACATTGTAAGGAGGAGCAGTTTCGCACCTCGATCATGGACCGTATGATAAACATGCATATTACCACAAAGAAATATTTTTATAATATTAGAAAAGAGTAGTGGAGTAATAAAATTCAGCACTGAAGATGTATTATTCTTCTAAGTCGAGAAAATTGGACGAGTATGTGATACAAAAACCTAATTTAGAGAATATAATATTTTAAGTTTGTGTTTTTTTGATAAATTTAAAAAAAATGATTTTTAATTTTATGACAAATTTTAAAATTTATGTTAGAAAACACAAAAATTAAAATATTATTAAAATATTATATTTATATCATGTGATAACATTTTAGATTTAACATTTTTAACATTTCAATTATATCGTTTTTTATCCTTAAACTAAAACACTACATCTTAAACTCACTCAAGAAAATTACCCTTCAATAATTGTTTAAATTGAAAATAGAAAACAATGTCAGAAGTGGCAGTGGCAGTGGCAGTGGCAGGATTTGAATCTGTCCACTGTGGTGACTGAGAACTCATTTATTTGGCTTTTTCTTCCTCCATCCTCATAAAATTAAATAAAAAATATTTGATATATAATCAATTACAATATCAATATTTAATTTATTATTCACTAAAATAATAAATTAACTGCCCCCGTTATCCAGCCACCCACGAAGATTAAAATTTAAATATAAGACAAACTGGCAGAAAAAATATTTTTAAAAATGATTTTGGTTCATCTTTTAATACAAATCTCCTCGATTTAGATCCTCTTTCGATGATACCTTGCCTTTACGGTTTATATTTTTTAATAATATAATTTCTAAATTTTAAATTTAATTTTTTTAAAATACAATATATCTTATCATTATATCAAAATTAATATATATATAATATTTTATTTTAATTCCAAGCATTTGATATGATCAGGTAAAAAGTGCATCAAAATTTCATCCATTAAATCTTTTAATTTTAAGAGTGAATTTAAATGATATCTTGTCTATCTATACATGTTACTTATTATTTCTAATATTATTTTAATGAGAATTTAAAATTATTTTTTATTAATAAAGTATAATTTTATTATATAAAAAATTATACAACCAAATACTATTATGTGTCTCATTAAAACTCCTGATAATAGTCGAAAAAAAAGTACACATAATAATATCGCAATGGATAAAACGTGGTGAATGAACTATACACACAAGCGTGCCATGAGAACAGAATCCACACCAACACATCACGCCATGCAAGCTTGAAACCAAGAAGACCGCACAGACCGTTGTTTTGCTAAGCATCTGCACCGTTGTTAGCCTCACGGGAAATATAATGGAACTCCACCCAAACTAACTTAGCACACGCCTCGTCGATAATCCGAAATTATTTCCACAATCTCCAAGCTGATTATGGTTTATCACCTAAGATAAGGCAACTTTCGATTCCGATTCCACAACATTTGGACTCCAATAAAAGAGTTAAAGCAAGTGCTATAATGGGTATAGCATTGTATTTCATTGTTCAAAAGAAAAGCCATGAAATTACAGTTTTACAAGGATGATATTTATAGAAAGCTTTTCTCTCCTAGACTTTTGCTAGAAGATAAAATCCCTCATAAAGTTAGTTTCAACAACTTTGACTTTCATGACAAATAGTTGCCAGCTCATACTCTAATATTCCCTTCACTTCTTTTTCCTGAAACTCACGAATATTGACAACACCAAGCAAACAATAAAATGTGGTGAATTGTTGAACAACAATGAGTTTAGTAAGAACATCAGCTAACTGATTTCGAGCTGGGACATAATTAACCTGTAGTACGCCACCAATAAATTTTTCTGAACAAAATGAAGATCAAGGTCCACATGTTTGATCTTGGCATGAAGTACAAGGTTGGCTGCCATTGAGACGGTGCTAGTATTATCGCACCAAACCTTGGGCACATCATGTAAGATGATCCCCATGTCAGTGAGAACAGATTATATCCAAAGAATTTTAGAGGCAGCATCGGCAAGGCTCTGATATTCTATTTCAGTCGTTGAACGGGACACTTCACGTTACTTTTTGAACTTCAAGTAAGAAGATGAGTACCCAATGAGACACAATAGCCTGTTGTGCTCCTTCTATCATCAATATTTCTACTCCAGTCAGCACCCGAAAAGGCTGTAATGACCATCGAATCATCATGTTATGGTGAGAACCATAATCCATAGTCAAGTGTACTCTTTAGGTAACGAACAATTCGCAAGACTGCATACTAGTGAACGTCGGTATGACTTTACATGTATTGAGCAACTTTGTTCACGGCATAAGCAAGAACATGTATTGTATGATAGAGATATTACAGGACACCAACGATGTTGCGATAACCCTAGACATCACTCAATGCATCGCCATCATGTTGACTGAGTTTAGAATACTGAACCATTAGAATAGTTACATCCTTTGCATCAAGTAGCTTAGTTTTTGCAATAATTCAAGGGAAAATTATTTTTGATTTAGAAAAAGACCACTATGTGACTGCTACACTTCAATACTAAGAAAGAATTGCAAACAGCCTAGATCCTTGAGTGAGAAGCGGTCATGTAACACAGAAATAACGTTCTTAATCTAATTTGCAGAGTTTCCAGTCAATAGAATATCATCGATATAGACCACAAGATATAGCATCAAACCTTCAATATTAACTGATATGTAAAGTTGTATCCGCAGACGATGCACGGAAGCCAAGAGTAAGCAGAAAATGTTTCAATTTAAGGAACTAATTGTGTAGGGCTTGCCGTAATCCATAGAGAACCTTTTTAACTTATAAACTAATAACGCACTATTTGAACTATATTGAACAAATTTGACCCGTTGCTGCATGTGAATATTCTCCAAAAGATCGCCCTTTAAAAAATGTTATTCATATCAACTTGATGAATTCGCCAATGCTCAGTGACTACTACGGAGAGAAAAATGTTCACGGTGGAAAAGTGCACAGTCGGACTAAATGTTTCCAAGAAGTCGTAACCAGGAACTTGAGTGAAACCCTTAGCTACAAGTCAAGCTTTTAAACGGTTGACAGCACTATTAGGGTTGTGTTTAACCCTATTGTCTTTTTTCCATAAAGAAGCTCAACTAAATTTCATGTGTCATTATCCTGTAAACCCTTAAATTATGCCATCACCACTTGTGCCCACTCAGGATGTGCAAGGGCATCGTGAATAGAAGTGGGAGTATCGCTATGGTGAACATGAAAAAGCTTTGGTTTAAACACACCAGCCTTGCTACAGGTTGTCATGGCATGTCGATTGAGATAATGTTGAGCAACGTTATGGACAGGAGTAGCATTAGTATTACAAGAAGGTACCAGTGTAGCACTCGATAATGGATTAAGAGTAGTACTAGAAGTTGGCTCATTATCAGGAACTGTTGATTTAGAGGAATGGGCTTATTCACTAGAAAGTGGGCCACCATTAGAGAAAGCAACAGGATCAGTACTCAGAATTAGAGGTGTGGTGGTCGGTGTAGGAGTAGGTGCCTGGTGTCCAACATCAACAGGATAAGAAGAGAAAGTTGCATCTGGTTGATGAGACTAAGTAGGACCGGAAAGAATTGGTAAAACTGGAACCGATCTTGAAGAAAACACAGATTGAAAAGCTTCACAAGAGGACATATTAAAAGCACAAGGAAATATATGTTCATTGAAAGTGACATGCCAAGAGATATACCTTCTGCCAGAGGGGTCTAAACATTGATAACCATGATGACTTGGAGAATAACCAAGAAATATACATACCTTGGAGCGAAATTCCAACTTGTGTGTATTGTAAGCACGTAGGTGAGGAAAGCATTCACAGTTAAATACCTTTAGAAATGTATAGTTTGGAGCACGACCAATCAATTTTTGGTGTGAAGATTGATTGTCAATGAGCTTAGAGGGAAGAAGATTTATCAAATATGTGTCACTAAGAACAGCAAAAGCCCAGAACTTGAGAGGCAAAGAAGCTGTGCAAGTAACGTGATTGTTGTCTCAACAATGTGTCAATTCTTTTGCTCCACAACTTTGTTTTGTTGGGATCTGTATGGGTAAGATTTGCGATGTTGAACCCCAAGTTATACAAAAGTATTGGTAAGAAAGTGAAATTCACTACTCTCATCAGTCTGTATAGCCTGTAGTCAAGTATTATATTTATTCTTAACAAGAGCATAAAACTGATGAAAAGCCGATGAAGCATCAGATTTATTTTTAAAAAGATATAACCAGCAATTATGAGAATGTATATCCACAAATAAAATATAATAACGATAACCATTTGATAAAAGAGGTGACGGTCCTTAAAGATCAACCTCAACCAATTCAAATGGAGTATCATACACTTTAGTTAAAGATTTAAAAGGTAAGTTGTGGCTTTTACCCAATTGACAAGACTTACAAAGGGTATGGTTATCTATAGCAATAGATTTACTCAACACAGTGTTAATAACTTCAGACGAGGGATATCCTAGGCGTTGATGTCAAAGCCAATAGATGCCAAAGCTTGAAGAAGAAGCATGCGCATCATCAGTCAAAGTTGTGATGAGTTAGTTTATTAGGCTAGATTTCAGAGATGCTGTAAAGGCCATTAGAGTGAGATCCTCAGAGCAATGTTTCACTTGTTCTCTCATCTTTAACACAACAATAATTATCTTGAAATTTAAAATACACAACATTATTCTTAGCGAATCTCAAGACTGATAAAAGATTCTTTGTAATTAAAGGCACATGTAATAATTGATTAATAGAGAGCACGAGAAGATAAATGAAGAACAAACTAAGCAACATGTGCAACAGATAAAAGAGAATCATCTCCCTAATAGACTTGACCCTTACCAAAATAAGGGTTTACAGATCGAAGTGTGAAGGAGTCATTGGTCAAATGATGCGTAGCCTCCGAGTCAAGAAACCATGCATCAATTTTGAAGCTTAGAAAGGCAACTATCAGTGAATTAACTTGAGCAGTTTTAAGCGTTTGGCCAGGGTCAGGGGAGTCAGATACGGGTGAAGAGACAAACGGATCATATGTAGCATCAATGGGTCTAGTTATATAGCTGAAAGCGTTAGCCTGAATGTCAGAGGGCCTCGTATTCAGGGTAATGACTCTTTTAAAGCTCTGGTCAAAACGGTGCCAGCATCGATCAACCATATGACCCAGTTTAGCACAGAGTTGGCACTGTGGCTGAGGATGCCCTTTGGATTGTCTACCATTGTATCGAGTTTTATTAGGGTAAAAAGGATGATCCTACGTATTGGTATTATCAAAGAAGTGAATGTTGTTAGTACCGACCAGTAAACGTAAAGGATTCACAAGGCGTGATTCAACATCTATTAGGACAAATACCATACTTTCAAAAGTATATGGATAGCGACTGAAAAAAAATAAAGGCCACAAATAAATCGTATTTTGGAGAAAGGCCATTAAGAGTGATGGCAATCTGTTCAACGGTTGATATAAGGGAGCCACAAAAGGATAAGAGATTACAAATCTCTTTGACATGCATAGCATAAGCTCATATAGTAAGATCAGATTTCTTGATCGACCGTAGTCTACAATAAATATACATCACCCGAGTGGTCGAGAGCTGAGAGTAAAGAAGTGAAATGGTGCTCCATATAGAGGTTGTTGTCTCGACGCCGACCAACTGAGGAAGAATATCATGGCTCACGGTGGATAGGATCCAAGAGGCCAACGAACTATCTTGTTTAACAAACCGAAGATATGCCGAATTTGGAATATGCTTTCCATTATTGTTGAGAACGAGCTTGGAAGGAGGAGGAATAAAGTCATCAAGATAGGATTCAAGGCCTTGGCCATGCATCATCAACGTCACCTGTTGTTTCCGCAGAAGAAAGTTGGTGTCATCCAATCGAATACTGATTCTTTTGTTGGAAAAAGACTGCTCAAGAGACCCCTCAAAACCTGAAAGTGGCGGATCGGAGGAAGGAGATACGATAATCTCAGTTGGAAGCACCATGGTGATCAAAAAGGAAAAAATCTTTGGACTACTGATACCATGTTAAGCATACAATGGGTAGAACATTGTATTTCATTGTGCAAAAGGAAAACGATAAAATTACAGCTTTACAATGATGATATTTATGGGAAGCATTTCTCTCCTAGACTTTTGCTAGAAAATAAAATTCCTCCTAAAGTTAGTTTCAACAACTTTGACTTTCATGACAAATAGCTGTCAGCTCATACTCTAATATCTGACCTCAATTTCGTTCGGTTCAATAACCCCAAGCGGACATGATAAAAGAGCTAAAATGTATCCCAAATGATCACGAAGAACACCTCCACACCCTGTCTTACCCGAATTTTTTTTGACTGATCCATCCACATTTATTTTCATAGAACCCATAGTCGGCGATACCCATACCACTCCCTGTTGTACCATGGATTTCGTTACACCACCACCACAGTCCCATGGACAACTCCACCACCGCAATTTCACCATGCCACCATAAGTTAAATTTATGAGAAAAAAACTTTGCTACGCAGGCCGTGTAAACTTTAGTTTACACGTGTCTTTTAATTTTAGGGGTTAGATTTTTAGTTTAGGGTTTAAAGTTTAGAGGTTTAGGTTGTATAGTTTAGAATTTAAGGTTAGTGTTTAGAATTTAGTGTATAGGGTTTAAGGTTTAGGGTTTAGTTTTTTAGGGTAAGTTAGGAATTTAGGATTTGAGTTTTTAAAGTATAAATACACAGGCTTGTGTAAACTTAGTTTTACATAGCATGTGTATCAAAGTTTTACCTTAAATTTATTGACAACTTATTAAATAATATAAATATTTCATTTATAATAAAGAAGTTCATAATTGTATACTAATTATAAGCGTGTGGACTTTCTAATAAATTTTAAATTATTATCATTAGTTAATTGAAATATGAAAAATATAAAATCATATGATGACATATAATTTTTCATATGAACTACATCTATATTCGTATCTTGTGTGAGTTCGAATCTTAACATTTATCTTTAAAATATAAAAATTCTTTACTTCATAAAAAATCTACATTCATGCTAAAAACCCAAGTTCAGTTTTTTTCTTAATAATCTTATCTAAAAATAAATGAATAAAATCCAGTTGACCAATCACTAATGAAACTCTGTTTGCTCTATAGGAAAGTACAATCCTTAAAAGTCCATAATAAATGGAGAAAGAATTAAATATTTTCTATTTAAATATTCAAATATTACAATCTAAAAGGAAAAATATATTTTTCTCTTAAATTTATTTGAGCAAGGATTACTTGTTCTCTGTGCTTTAAAAGGGAAAAATAAAATAAAAAACAATTTATTACATTTTTATAAAAATGAACTGAATTTATTAGAAATTTCAATAAATAAAGAAATGGAACTATCAGTCTCACATGGTTTGCCCGGCTCCCTAGAAAAGGATGGTTGTGTTTTGTCTTTACCTTAAAATCCAAGTTATATAGAGAGTTACACACGTCGAAAAATTATAAGTTTTATATTTTTTTGATCATTATATAAATAAAATAAATAATTAAAATTAACTCTTTACTTTATTTTCAAGTGATAATCTTTATATATTTTACTGTTAATCTCAACCATTTATTAACTTTTCTAACGATTCAAAAAACGTGTAAAACTTAAAAACTCTTATACTATGTAAACAGATTCTATCTTATATATAATATATATTCTATCCTTTCTAGAATCTTTGGAGTGGAAATGAATAGTAAAAATTAACAATAGAAAATGATCGATTTTTAGCGACAAAATTGATTACCCCAGTTAAAATAATTTTAGTCTCACTTATTAAATTCAAATAATTTAATGATCTTAAATTAATGTAAAGATAAATAATTTTACACTGTTTAAGTAATCATAACTTAATATATATATATATATATATATATATATATATATAATAGGAAAGGGTTTTAGCATCTTTTTCACCTATGTATTTGTGGAAAATAGATTAGAAGAGAAAAAAGGGTATTGTTTGAGGTGAAGTGGAATCTGATGGGGCAAAATTTATTCAATGGGCCTGAGCCCATAGGTTTATGGGCTTAGTGAAAAGAAAGTGAATCTTCCATGATTGGCCGAAAGCCTAGAGAAATCAAGTCCCAAGAGAGAAAATAGTAGGCCTGTAAACGAACCAGAATGAGGTATGTTCATGTTCGTCCGTTTAATTTTAACAAACAAACAAGGGAATACGAACAACTAACAGAACATAATTTTTTAAAATATAATACTTTTATTATTAAAAATAATAAATATAAATGAACATATGTGAATAAATTTAAATGGACATAAATGAACGGATTATCGAACGTTCACGAAAGTAAATGAACGAATGAGCCATTTGTTCATGTTTGTTCATTTAATTAAATAAACAGAAAATATTATTAATATTTGTTCATTTAATAAATAAATGAACTTTTCTCAAAATAGTTCGCAAACGATTCACGAAACGTTTGGTTCGTTTGCGGACTTGGAGAATGGTTCCATTGCAATTGTTAAACTTATATGTTTAAAGCCTTCAATTCACTCACAATACCTTGCCAAATCCTCCAACAATAATAAGTGCATTGATTTTGAAGTAAATATGTTTAGGGTGTTAACTAAGCACATTCTTTAGGGTTTTATTGGGTAAATTTCACAAATGGTCACTAAACAATGTTAAAATGTTTATTTTGATCACCAACTTTCAAATGTTACAAAATGGTCTTTAAATTTTGATTTTTGTTAAAAAATGGCCACTAAGCTAGTGATGTGGCAGTTAAGAAAATTTGTATAATAGCACATTTAGTCCTCCACATTTACACATTAAATTAATTTAGTCATAATTTTGAAAAAAAATCAATAAATATAGCTCTCGTTATTTACACATTCTATCATTTGGTCATATTTTTAATTAAAAATAAATTTATAATCTCTCTTTCTATTCTGAACAATCAAATATCAAAGAAAGCTAGGAAATTGGAAGCTAATTATTAATTTAATAATTTAATAAAAGAATTGATTTTCCTTTTCTGTAACATAAAAGCAAAAAACTTGTTTTTCTTTGCTCTTTTTTCTCTCTCTATTTTTAGTTTCTCATTTCCCAAGCTTTTTTTATCTTTAATTGTTGAGTAGAGAGGAGATATTATTAAATCATTTCTAACTAAAAATAGAATCAGATTGATATGATGCGTAAATAATAAAAACTAAATTATTAATTTTTTCGAATTATGAATAAAATAATTGAATGTGTAAACATGAAGGACTAAATGTGCTATCATACGCATTTTCTTATCTGACATATCACCAGTAACGACTATTAACGGCTCAATGATCATTTTATAACAAAAGAGAAAGTTTAATGATCAATTTGTAATATTTAAAAGTTAAAAATAAATATTTTACTATAGTTTATTGAACACCCTAACCCGACTTAATCAAGTCCGAGCCAGAGATATCACATCAATTATTCAAAATTCAATCAAACTAAAGTCAGACAAACAAAAGGTATTTAAACATCGCCGTCATACAATTTCCTGGAATCCATATCAATCAATTAGTGTTCAAGTTAAATCATATTGAAGATTTGGGGACCAATTTAAAACTTTTTAAGTGCAGGGATTAAATTAATTTTTCAGCAAGTTAAGAACTTCATTGATCACTAAAAAGATAACTGTTAACTAATAGTCCCAAATTAAATTAATAAATTAACAAATGTACGATATTAGAATTTTAAACAAATTAATCAAGCAATTTTAATTCAATGACTAAAATGCAAAGTTATCAAAGTATGACTCATGGTTTTGATACTTCTTGCAAGGTTTCGAAACCATTAGGACAGTTTCAATAAGGAATTCAATATGTTCTAAAGGTTTTGAGACATTTAAGACAATTTCATAATCGAAACTAAAATTTTCTTCAAGGTTTCAAAATCTTGACCCTAATTGTCAAATTTGGTCTACCTTAAGCATCAAGATGTACATAAGAAGGTATGATCCCAATTTTACAACATGCTTTTATATCTCGTCAAATTTTTCTCATAAAACATATCAATCCATAGCACCTCACTTTGTGTATCTTTAAAGGATTATTAACATAATGTGCCCCAATAGTTTATTAGTGAACTACGGACATTCGGATCTACCTTCTAGCCTAACACCAATATGATACAAATCAAATATATCCCTCTGTCTCACCAGAACAACAAACATGACATCCCTCCGCCTTACCAAGACCGAAGTCTAAACTCGCACACAAATGTTATGACTATATAATGTGTTAACTGTATTCGAGACTCGACTAACGATGAAAGACAATATTTATACATATTTCCATTCTTCCATGACCATGTTTAACACAATGTTTCTAAGGCAAGCTCATCCACAATCTAAACTTTCTAGATTCATATCGCATATATATATAATTCAAAAAAAGTTAAGATTCGTATCATTTCAATTGAATTTGAATATTAATTTAAATAAATATATTCAAAGAGTTTATTTCATAACGTTTCAATTGGACTTAATATTAATTTAAATAAATAATTAAGTTACTTATATTAACATCGTTAAATAATTTTAACGAATAAAACTGAAATTGAAACTTTTACTGAACACATTTTTCACATATCAACATCAAATAACGTTTAATTGATAGTTTAAATAATTATTTTGTTTGAATTTTCTCAAGCATTTCATTTAAATAAATTCCAAAGAAAAATAAGTAAAATTCTTATAAATTCTAACAAAATATCCAAATTGTCCATTAAATATTTTTTTGATGATAATAGTGAAAAATCTGTTAAGTAAAAGTGTCGATTTCAATTTTTTTCCATTGAATTATTTAATGGTGTTAGAATAAGTAACTTAATTTATTAATAATAAAAGTTCAATGATGTGATTCGATTATATGATCTATATGAAAGATAAAATTAAGTTTAGTAATTTAAAATATAAATTACCCTCCATCTCACATTAGCATTAATCAATAGGGTAGTGTGAAAAAAAATCTGATTGTTTATATGATGTTTTGATCCGAAAATTTAGATATATGGTTTGATTTTTATTTTCAAATAACTTAGATCAAATATACAAGGATAAAGCTGATAATCAAATCAGATACAAATCAAGCCTTAGAAAGGTCGGGGTTAAATGATTTGTCATTAGTTGACTGCCCAGTGGTCTTTGATTCTTTGTCGTTAGACGTTGGCGAAATTAAGCCGATAGATGTCATGTTTGAGGTGTCTATTGAGCCTTTAGATGACATAAATCAACCTAATTTAGACATTGGTAAGAAGTTGTCAATCACTATACTGGATTCGGTATTACCGGTTGAACGCGATCATGTTCGTAACCAAGGTGGTGGTCGGTGTAAGCTTTCTAAACAACAGGTTCAATAGTCGACGAGTGGGTCTGTTGGGGATCCTAAGGGTGAAAACTGACAACAGTAGTTGTTGAGGGAGGCTCGCGCAACGGTTGAATTAGGTAAACTCTTAGGAGCTTTTACAATTAGGAACGACGAGGCTATTGTTAAAGATATTGTAAAATTGTTAGATAAGGGGGATCTCGATGAGTGATAAAGTGCGATGAAGGCGATGTCACAGAACGTGAGGTGTTCGGGGTCATTGGCAAAGAAGAAAGCATTACGAAAATTGTTGCGACATCAGTGCGAGATGCCGTTTATACGAAAAAAAACAAAATTAGAGATTTTTTAAAGACAATTGTGAGTAGGATTTAACATTCAGACGTGGGGGGGGGGGGGTTATTGTTGGTTTGGGAGTCGTCTCGCTTCTAGCTAGAATCTTCTTTTGTGGATGCAAACTTGGTGACAGTATGAGGTACTTGTGTTAACGATGCATGACAATGCAGTATGGTTTGCGTATATGCCTCGTGCTCTTTAGATGGACAAACGTTACTATGGGAGAATTTTCATGAGGTATTGGCTCGAGTGTCTTTGTCATGGTGTGTAGAAGGCGATTTTAATGTCGTTATGTTCTCAATATATTGTTGCACTCGGCATGAATTATGACACTGTCTATTATTAGAGAATCGGATTCAACAATGACAGTGCCGTGGGAGTTACACATAGATCGGAGACCATGGTCTCTTTGGCGTTACTTTCGACAAATTGATGCAGCTTGTGGAGTGTTACTGAGTATTTGCTTTCATAATATATTTATGGAAGCAAATGAGATGGCCCATGCGTTAGTTAAGGGGGTGTCGAGAGTACCTCATGGTTCCATTTGATTGTTTAGTTTTCGCCCATGAATTCGTTGGGTTTAGGGGCTGGTGCATCTTGGTTGGTGGGTAACTTGTATGGTAGGTAGGGTGTTTAAAAATATCCGATTCGATTGATTCGATCTGATTATCTATTGATCTTATCCGAAAATTTGGATATCCGATCTAATTTTTATTTTCAGATCAGATACGTATCATAATATTTCAAGTTTCAAATTATCCGAAAATTTAAAATATTCAAAAATTCAAAAAATCAAACTTTTTATAGATGTCAATCTTATTATATTTAACAATTTGATTTTTGTATTCGAAAATCCAAAATTTTTATAGATACGACCGCCAAATTTAAAAAAAATACTTACATCAAATTATATATACGGATAACCGCATATCCAAATATCCGATCCGAGTATAAGATATCCAAATATCCGAATATCTAATTTTTTTTAATCGGATATGAATCGTTATTTTATCGATCCGACATTTCAAATATCTGATTTTCAGATCCGATCCGATATCCGAAAATGAACCCCTAATTGTAGGGTACTGAGAGCTGTTTTTAGTTTCCCTAGAGCGTGTATTTGGGTGGGTATTCTGGAGCGGCTGTTTAGGTCCAGTGTTATTGTCTTGGACTCATTATTTGGTTCGATTATGTTTTGTGTTTTTCCCTTTGTCTTTTACTTGGTTCTTTGTACTATCGCGATGTATCATTTTCTTTCGATAAAAATTAAAGAGATTTTTAATGAGGTATATAATAATTTTTGTATGATTTTTGACATTAATAAAATCATACTTAATAAAAAATCAATAAAAATCGTAAACTTAAATTTTGAATTATCCAAAAATATTAAATTTTGAATTATCCAAAAAAAAAATGAGAGGTTAATTGTTATCTTGATCATTCTTTTTTTAACTATAGTCTAATTTCATATTATTACTGATTATTTTGACTAATTATTTTATTTTGACCCATTTAAATTTTATTTTTATTCAATTTGATCTATCAACATGTTTAGTTTAGTATTATGATTATTTTTTTTATTATTATCATTTTCATTATTGTATATTACTACTATTGTACTATTATTATTATTGTTAAAATTATTACTTCGATTTTCTTAAAAAAAGGATAAATTTATCATTTAAAAATTAGTTATTGGTCTTAAAAATCGGGTATGATATCCAAACCAATGAGATCCGTAATCGGAGACATCCCACCCAAAAAAGGGTAGCAGTGGGGAAGAAATATTACTATTATTTAACATTCCATTCATTTCATATAACTTTTTCTACTAACACAGATGAACAAAGGGTTTTGACACATAACCAAGAAACGAAATGCAAAACATTAGAAAGTCATAACATTAACAGGCAAACACTTGCAGCCTAGAGGTAATTTCTACCAAAATAGATTGAGGCTGTTTTGAAGAACTGGAGTTGAGTAAACAGCTCGCCATCCTTCTTGTGTAGGGTGGACTGTATCCCAAAAGAATTTCGATTTCGGATTCGAACAAAGTGTGTACTTCTTCACCCCATTTTCATCTACACTTGCACATGAAAATGCAGCACTCACTCCAACACAGCATGGCTTGAATGGATTCTCAAATGTTGGACTCACACTCCCTGCAAAATAAACAATATGTTTCATGTCGATCGGGAAGTTGGCTAATTGTTCGAGGTCAAGATTGAAGGAGCCTTCTCACCTTGGCGAGCTTCTTTCTGATTGAAAACGCTCCAAAAGGCATTGTATACGTCAAGGACGAAGAAAGAGGAGCTGTTGGTTTCTCTGTTCAGATCGTTCACTGCTTCAACCAAGAGCTGGTTATGGAGATCAACGAGGGCGTTTTCAGTTCCGTTGCACCGTTCGAAGGCGAACAGAGCGGTGCTTTGAGGGAGGCACCCCAACGGTTGCAATGCGGTCACCGCTATTTTCCTCACTCCCGAGTTATGAATCCGTTTCAAGTTCACCTTCGCTTGATTCACAACGCTTCCAATGAAGGCGGGGAAACCCTGACAATTCATAGCATTTTATGTACATCTTTCACCAAATGTCTCGCATCAAACCTCATATTTCATTGCTTTCCACAATAGTTATTAAAAACATGAGGATAAAAATCTTCTTTTACATTTCTGTCCCTTTCTATCCCAACACTAAAAAATCAAATTCTACGCCCTAATCCTAAATTCTAAATCTTAAAATCTAAATCATAAACTTTAAAATACACCATACCCTAATTCCCTAAATACTAACCTTAAAACTTAACCCTAAACCTAATGTTTTAGTATAGGGCATAAATAAAGACCCAAAAAAACATAGAATTTCTATTCATTAAACAGATGGATTTGGTAGACTTGTCACTAAAAAGGACAATTTGTTTTTTTTCCTCCCTTTGTAATTTGCATGCATGCAAAAAAATCTGGATAAGCTAGAGATCCAACGGATCACACGTAGAATGAGACACAACAAAGAACAAATATAGCCATGTCACAATGCTGGTTGGGTGCTAATATGACAGCACCTTTCATAATATCTCTGTCCTTTCTCAAGGAGGTTCAACAAGTTAAAGCATATCATCGTAAGAATCATGACACATGGCATATAATGGAACACTCAACAAACATACATAAATGTCTATATATATATATAAGGTGAGCTTTTATTACCGCAACAGAGCCGTTGGTGGCAAGGTAATTAGAGTAGTCATTGCCTGCAAGGCTGACAAGTGCGACAGAAGTTTTGAGGCCCCTCTTGGAGTAGACCGAGTCATTGAGAAGCTGTTGCAAGAAATCGATCTGGGCAGTCATATTTGGCTCTGCAACTAATGTGTCGAAAACACCCGTTCCTCCACAAGCAAAGTTCATCCCATACTTCACCCGACCACTCAGTTCTTTCCTCCATCTGTAGGGTATTGGCGTCTTAATTCTCAAGTACCCAGCTGCCAAGCCAATCAATTGTTTGGTCAGTGAATCAGCATAATGGCCATGGCTGGAAAGCGGTATAATACGAAAGTTTCTTTCAGATTTTATCAACTTTAAGACAGCTCCTTGCTGTCATGAGTTGTACTGGAATGGTTAAAGTTAAAGGTATAAAATAGAAATCATTACATCCATCGATCCTCCGTGCTAAAGTGATTCAGCTTACAAGACTTGGTCCCACGTGGAAAAGATAGATAGAGATATGACACAAAGAACCGAAATAGGAAAAAGAGTGAGGCCAGGCACTCAAGACTCAGCTCAATGTATAAAACCGAGTAAAAATAAAGCAAACCCATTATTTGTACTAAAAAGAAAGAGCCAAAGCAAAAGTAAAAGCATGAAAAGATAAACACTATCAATCATAAAAAGGAGAGAGTGGTACCGATGTAATCGGTGAGAACACGGCCATCAGAAAAACGGCCAGCAGGTTTCCCAGGAAATGTGATCCCATAAGGAAGTTTCCAGGAACTTGCCAAAGCTTTCCTGTTGTTCCCAGTGTCGGCGTACGAATCCCCGAACACAAACAACATCTTTGGTCCCAAACCAATGGCGGACACCCTTGAACCTTCCGCAACATGTTGCTGCTGATGAGCTTTACAGCATCAAAAAGAAAGAAAAAAACATTAGAAAATTCTTGCAGTTCCAAGCTATTTGATGATTCATCATAAAAGAAATTGTGGGTTGTTTGCTGTTACCTAAGAAAATAGACAAGAAGAAGAAACGGAGCAAAGAGGAGAGTAAGTTTGGGGTAGTGTCCATGAAAACGGAATTGACCTGCGACCCAACTGTTCAACAAAACGAGAGAGAAAGGGAAGAAAGATGCTAAATGCTGAAGCTTTAATAGGGTAATTAAAGAGAATCTGTGCACTTTATATAGTGGCAGGGTAAAGGCTCCTTATTTATGAGGTCTGTCATATTTCAATAAAGTCGTCGTCCATTATTTTTTTTTTGATAAATAAGCTTCTTATTATCCAAAGAAGCAATCAAAGAATACCTTCCAAATACATATACCATCTAATTACATAAAACCCCAAAGAACAAAACACACACAAAAGAAAACAAGAAAATTAAGCTATATCCCACTTAGTGACAAGATCAGGAGCAGAAAGAATTAAATTTCGACAACCCGAGATCTTCATTTGAACATCTCTCTTGATGAGCAACACAATGTCCTCTATATGCTTGGGCACTCCAGCATGCACTCGACGATTTCTTTCATGCCATATGCAATAGATGAAACTGCACCATGTCACTCTAATAATGACAGCTAAGGCCACCTTCCCTTTTCCATGTACAGATACCCATCACACTATATTCAGTCAGCAGTCAATTTGCACATCCAAACCACATGTGTGAAGAATTACCTGCCAAACTTGTCGCGAGAAGGCACACGCAGCAAACAAATGATCTCTATTCTCAACATCAGCATTACAAAGTAAACATTGGGTATCAATTTGTCTCCCCCAGCGAAGCATCATGTCCCTCGTAGGGAGCCTATTCTGGACCGCAAGCCATGCAATGAATGAGTGGCGAGGGATATGGAGCCCCCCTCAAACAACATGAAACCAGGGAACCTTCTCATTCTTATGACTAATGCTCTCCCAGAGTTTCTTAGCTTTATATACACCATCTATGCTCCCCATTTGTGCATAATCAGTCATCAACTTCATTAACTTTCTCCAAGCCCAACTAGACGAGGCTCTAACAAGGGTTTGACATATCGAGTTACCCTTTAGAATATACCTTTCAACCCAAGCAACCCACAACGATCCTGTACGAGCAAACAAAGACCATAGATACCGCATCATACATGCTTTGTTCTAAACTAAAATGTTTTTTATCCCGAGACCCCCTTCACACTTGGGATGGCACACTCGATCCCAACTGACTCGAGCCCCTTTTGCGTATACTTCTGAGCTCTTCCAAAGAAATGAGTTACACATACCCTCAATCTGTCTCAAGAGTTTGCCTGGTAGTACAAAGACCCGACACCAAAAATTCAGTATACTAAACAAGACAGATGTAATAAGCTGCAACTGCCCCCCAAAAGACAAGCATTTGGATGGCCAAGACCGAATTCTTTGTGCAATTTTCCTAATGAGTCCCTCACAATCCCCAGCAGATAAATTTTTTGCAACTAAGGGCAGTCCCAAGTATCTAACTGGTAGGGAACCAATTTTGAACCCAATTTGGTCATCAATAGCCTACATCTCATCATTGTTTATGCCTGCACAATATAGCTCACTTTTAGCAGGGTTCATTTGCAAACCAGTGAGCGTATAAAACCAATTCAAAATATTCTGCACACCCAACATGTCCTCAATAGTCCCCTTAGTAAAAAGAAGAAGATTATCAGCAAAGCATAAGTGTGTGAGCCCAACACGTTTGCATCTAGGATGATAGTCAAGTACCTTGTTTAAACATGCAATGTTCAGCAGCTTAGAAAGCACATTCATAACCAGAATGAAAATTTAAGGCGACAAGGGATCCCCTTGCCCCACCCCTTTTGCAACTGAGAAAACCCCCACTAAGCTTCCATTGAGGCATATAGAAAACTTAGAATGGGTAATACAACTTTATATCCAATCCCTAAATTGAACAGGAAAACCAAGAACTCGATGGAGTTGAAAAATAAAATTCCAATTTAAGGAATCAAACGCCTTCCTAAGATCCACTTTCAAAGCAAAACGAGTCGAAAGATTTTTTCTACCATAACCCACCACAATCTCTTGAGCCAGCATGACATTCTCCATTAAATCTTTTCCAGTAAAAAATGCACTCTGATTAGGCAAAATCAACTCAGGCAACCATATTTTCATTCTATTGACAAGGATTTTAGTAATGCACTTATAAACAGTTGTGCAACATGAAATAGGCCTGAAGTCAGTAGCATGCATGAGGGCAGTGACTTTAGGTACTAAGGTAATAACAGTTGCATTAAATCCCATAGGCATATAATCTTTCAAAAATATAAAAAAAATTGGACTGATGATCATTAAATTATATTGAAATTTGTTTTAAAAATTTACTTTAACTATTAAATTTTTAAAAGTTACAAGATACGTTGTAACTCCTTAGACCAGCTTGTGCAAAATAACCAAATTTAACCGGGCACATTTTAAATTTAAAAATCCGAGTAGAAAACAAGTCAGAAATTTAAGCATCTAATTTGAAAACATATTTACGTAAACCAATACATGAAGATGAAACTATATGTATACAAACATATAAGATAATAGTTACAAAATAAGCTATATCGAATATAGCGGTAAATACTCATTAACATAAAACTCTATGCATCTCAAAATATAGGTACATGTCACCCTAAAAGAACAAAATAGTGGATAGAAACATTACAAACTAGTGTAGAGTACTAAATGTGTCGATCCTCCGAATGTCAGGTACATGGTAGCCTATCCAAAATATCTGAATAGATATGGCATTGCCTTGCCATCTTTCGATCAGCCTGCATTAAACCTTCCCCGAAGGTGTTGGGAACTTGACCTATAGGCAGAAAAGGGCTGCCATCATTTTGGTCTTTCTCATCAGAGGTTTTTCAAAGATATCGTTGAACGTAGATGGATTATCAATGACCAGAAACTTAGTCATTTATGTGACCTTATTATCGCCATCTCCCATAGTTACGGGAAATTGGGTAGAACCCTTTACCTCAATGGGTTGATTGCTAAACCCATATACTGGGCTCACTGGTTTTAATTTTGACCTTGGAATTACCATTTGCTTAAACGTACTCCAACCAACCACTTCCACAACACTACAAGTGTCTATCAAAATCATTTTCATCGTAAAGCCTGCTATTATAGCTGTAACAACAATGTGATCATTACTTTCTTCGTCCAGAATGTTGTTCACTTCTTTCTATAAAAATGAGATTTGCCACGAGTCTCTATACTTCGACTTTTTTATTATTTCTGTCGAAACTGTCATTAGTCCTTGTATATGCGCCTTGCGCTTGGAGCTTGTTGGTTCTACCCCTTATATGTTCCAACTATCATATGTATAGTACCAATGTTACCCTGATTATTTCTTTTGTTGTCCTGTGGTCTCGGCTATTGAGCCTCTCCATCATCTTCGACTTGTCTGTAATGGGGAACTAAAAATCTTTCTAGTTGCCCCCTCTTCTCACCTCAGACTCAATCGAGTTCTTCAAATGCACACACTCATCTGTATAGTGACCTTGGGCTTTGTGAAACTAGCACTTTCGTCCTAGACGCTCTCTGTGCTCACTTTTCCTTATTGGTAACGGCAGTATTAAGATTTTAGAGTGCTCGAGCTGGTGTAATATCTGTGAAGACGATTCTGTTAATTCATGGTAAGTTCTGTATGTAGATAACCTTTCTTGAGCTAACTCTCGCTGTTTTCTATCCCGATCGTATCACTACGAGTGACCACTATTTTGAGTATACTGTGGCCCACGACGATTCTGCTAGTTCCCTCTATCAACCCTCTGATGAAGATAGGGCCTACCACGTCTAGGACCGTGATCATCTTGCCTCTTGCTCACATACTGTAAACCGTGTATCATAGCTCTCATGTTGTCTGCCTCTTCATATTTAGTATATGGCTGAACCTTCTCATATGACTCTAATACCGTCGGCGACTGTTGATTGATAAGAAGTACCGTTTATAAAAGTAGAAATAACAAACTTATTGGAAGCTTTCTTGGTTTGCATGGTTGTGACATGAAATCGTTGGACAAACTCTCGCAGAGATTCGTCTGGCCTCTGAATGATAGACATGAGATATGCTGGCGACTTTTTTAATACCTTATTCGCTAAAAATGACTCATAAATAGATCAACCAGCTGATCAAAATTGGAAATTAAATTCATCGAGAGCTGGAGATACCAAGATTGAGAAGAATCCTTGAGGGAATTGAGAATGTCTAACATTTAACTTGATCAGAGTCACTGAATAAATCTATATGGTTCAAAAAGTGTGACATGTGATCTTGAGGGTCACCCTTTCCATTGTACATTAGCTTCGGGACCTTGAAAGATGTAAATACATTATGTTCTAAAATGTTTACAGATAAGGGTTCATTCTTTTACCTTCGAGGATTCCGAGAAAGATAATCTTGTCAAAGATTTTGGATGCTTATTGTTCATCATCCTCTGCATAACTGTAGTCCATATCTTCTGAATCTTCATAATCCTCCTCCAGCTCCTGAGGCTGTTGCCCTTGAGTTTTTTATTGGGGAAAAATCTTCTCATTTTGAACTACTTTACCTCTGCTTTTTTAGATAATTGCTTGATTAGTCTTTCGCTCTTCTCTTCTGCGATTCTATGTTGTTCAGCCTGGTCTTGCATGAACTTTTGCTGCTACTCATATTGTTGTTTTGAAAGCAACAAAGGTTATCCATATTCTTTATCTTTTCCTGCATTTCTATAAATTGTTGGTTGCTGCCGTCTGATGGTGATGCCCATCTCGTTTACTATATACCTTATCTCGCTACAAACCACGCGAGAGGGCTGGTCCCAAAACTGCTGTTGAAAATACCGTTGAAACTATGATAGCTGTTGCATGGCCACCGCTGCCGGCTAATTTGTCATGTTATCATCCTCTACCGTTTTTTGCCTTGGTTATCCTACCCATCTTAAGAACTTTCAGGCTTACTGAAGAATCTGAAGGTCACGTGCTCGGTCCACGCTCACCGCACCAATTGTTAATTGATAAAGTAAATAAGGGCCTATGATGGTGGTTCGATAGTGGTCCTGATGATAGTTTTGGGTTTAAGGTTGGGTTCTCCACTTGATTTGGTGTTGCTCTCTGTTGGATTGAGTGTTGTCCCGTTCTTTCTGTTGCATGCGCGTTTTATACCATCCAGACGGGTGTCAGCATAGGGTGGCTGTGGCACCACGATTGAGCTAGCTATGATTTGACGTCATATGTTTGCATAGTCATCGATAGAGATCGCATGTGCTGACACATGGTCGCTAAGCGTTGTTCACTTGGATATCTTCGCAGTTCGCGGGCCGTAATCCCTTGACACGTGGTGGTGGGTGTTCGTACGTACTAACATGTTTCTTCAATATTAAAAGTTTTTTCTATTGAAAAAACTTTATGAAAAAAAATAGTTGAAGTTTTTTCGTTATATATATACACATGATATGGTAAATTTAGTGAAATAATCTAGTTGGAGATTTTGTAAAATGGAGTTGGTTGAAACTTATTTCAAGTTTTGGGATTGTTTCTACAATGACTTCCCGGCGAAAAAGGTAAATCTGTCGTATTTTTTTCGGTGATTTTCTCCAATTTTTGTATTTTTAAGACTAAATTGAAAGAAATAAAAATTAGAGAGGCTAAAATAATCTTTTTCAAAAATCGGCAAACAATGCTTTTAATATGTTTAATGTGTTTCTGCTGCCCAATTTTTACTTTAGTCCTCAGATTTCTCCAATTTCTCACTCCAATTTTTTTAAATTTGCCTTCCTTTTAATTTCATCCCAAAATAAGAAAAAAAATAAAGAGTGAAGTCGTCAAGACAATATAATGACTTTGATATGTTTTTAATAATAAGTAAAATTTGATAAGTCATTGGGGCTATTTGACGACTTTTACAACGTCGTCAAGAAAGTACGACTAGTTTCATGGTCATCATAAAAACAACCTCAAATTCCTAAAAAATTTCAGACCACTCTCATTTGTTTTCAACAACATTATTCTCCTCCTTTTGCCCACATATCATTTTAATCAGAAAATCATTTAGAAAGTTGTCTATAATTTTTTTTTAATATTTTCCGCTGATTCTGTGGAATTTCAACCTAATTTGGCAAATAGTGCGGGAATCTCAGGACTGCCCAAACATGCTTCTACTCATACCAATGCAGCTTTAGCATCTCAACAAAATAAAGTTCAGCTCCAAACTTGGCCAGCAGCCTCCCATTGAGATCATGATCTGCCCACCAAGGCTTCTTCTAATGAAAAGAAAGGCTGAAAATGGACGCTGATTACAAAATGCCTAGTAGGTCACGTGACTCACCATTAAAAAATTATTTATTACATCCGGTGTAATTTTAGAAGGGTTATATCTGTTCTTTTGAGGTTAATTTATATATTGGTCTTTTCGCTTTTGTCTATAATTCATTTTAATACAATTTCACATAATTACTTGTTATTTTAATCTTTTCAAGTTTTTTTTTTCAATTTGATCCCAATATGTTTATTTTTATTGCTTATTTATTTATTGCAATATATTTATTGTTATTAGATTTTTAATTTATTGTTATAAAAAAACCACTATTTTTTCAGAAGTTAATATATTTTTATTATAATTATAATTATTATAAAATATATTTTTTTCTTCTATTTTATTATATTTATTATGATTATTATTATTATTATCACTTTCATTATTTTCATTACCATATATATTATTTTCTATACTACTATTATTTATTATTTTATTATTATTTTCTTTTTTGTTTATTTTCCAATATTAAGTTTATTTGCACTCATTATTATGTCCTAATAATTTGTAATTTGAATTCTTTGTAATTTTAAAACGTAAATTTTAATAACTTATTTAATTTACTCTCAGTTTACATGAGATTATTTTTCGTTTGTCGATGAACCACTAAGTTTAAATTTCTGAATATGTCCCTATACGTATATGAACTCTTATCTTAGAATACTAATACAAAATCTTATTTTTTTTGAATAGTCTAATACAGAATCTTAGCTGCTGCTTCAATGAGGTGTTGGCAAAACAAGTGATCAAATTAATTCTAAGTATAATTTTGTTGTCGATCAAAAGAAACCAAAATATTAAAATCAATTTCTGGACTGGAAACCAGCAGGCCCATGTTCCTCCTGCCTGGAGATGGAAACTAATACATGACCCAAATTTATCATGACTTGCCATGTTACAAGCCCAAATTAGATCTTTCATGCATTTTAACTATTATATCAACAACCATCCATTCAACACCTCGTAAATCGCTAGAAACCAATAACCTTACGTTAAGAGATCAACAATAGTGTATGAAACTGGTGGGATATGTGTGCTAGTTGATTGGGTTAATTATTAGACGTACCAAAAATCAATTCATAATTATTTAATAGGGTCACTTCAACTAGGATTACATTGAGAAATTGATTTTTCTCAAGTCTAACTTTATTATTTATCTTGAAAGCGATAGTTTTAAATTCTGGGATGGGTGCATTCAAATGAATGTCAAACACCTAATAATATTATTATTAGACCTAAATAAAAATTATTTTTAATGTTTGACTGAATAAAAAATTTGGTCCTATTTTTTTTTAACAATTTAGGTTTCATTATTAACTCAGATTATAGATAGTTTATCACTCTTAATCCTTTGAGGTTATGGTTATGAAGAGCCTATATGCTAAGATTAGTATATAATATACAATACTAACATGGCGGGTCCAAGTGATAAACAGTTTGATATCGCTTAATCAGGTCTCGAGTTCAAAGTCTTGTGTATGCAAAATGTTCATGCTGAAAGACTCACCCATCACAACCAGAAGTGCGACCCGAATCGATCTGGATTAATCAGGGCTACGCCTTTAAAAACTGAGAAGGCAACCGAAAAAATATATAATAATAAACATTACTAAAGAAGTCTTACAATATGCATTAAGAATAAGGATCTGTTACTAAAATAATTTAGAAAGCAAATAATTGCAATCACTTGCCCTTCTGTTAACATAACTCTTCATTAGTTGTTGTTGAAAGGAGTAATCTTGATAACAAGGCCAGGGAAAACATCATCAGGGTCATGTATGTGCGGATTGTGCTCAACGATGAAAGGATCCCCACATTTTTCACCGATGGTGTGCAGGGTCTCCCCTTCCCGGACCACGTATATTTCGTCGCACGGCTTGTTCGAATGCCGCACCCCTCCGTCGTATTCCCTTTCGCTCGGTTCCTCGCAGCAGCTCATGAGCAGCATGGCTGCCATGAACAAAGCACAGTACCAAGAAACCGTCTCTGCCATTGCGATACTCGTGCTCGTCGAAGAAACTCGACTCATCTCTCTGTTTCTTTCTAATTTTTTACGGAATTGAAGGGTTGTATATAAGGAAGGTTGAGGAAATGGGGTTGGTTTTTTGTAAAGGTGGTTGGAGTGGGTGTAGTGTCTGGCGAGAGTTCAGACGGTTCTCTCATTGTGGCAGTTGATTGCTTTTCTCAACAAGCTTTGCTAAAAGGAGTTGGTTTAACTGTTTTTTTTTTTTTTTGCAGTATGAAATGGGTTGTTTTGAACTTTGATTTTGAATCCTGAGTTGAGTTGAGTCATCAATCATGAATTGCCGAAAAGTTAGATGAGGAGGTGATGGTCGGTCCCTGCAGTTGAATTATCCCCCTGCTTGTTTTAAACATTGACACAATTCTTTGACTGTTTCAACTACCAAACAATTCATAAGTAGTCGGAAAAGTGAAAAAATATTTACAGTTTTTATTTGATAAATATTTTTTGTTTAACTACCAGTTTTCAATTCATTAGTTGACTAATCCAAATCGAGTAATGCTGAGCCTCATTATGATAGCGATCATCCCAACCCAATTACTACGGGTTTTGGCTACTGAAAATTTTCTGTAGCACTCGTATCGATACGGGACTTCAGATTTTGACATTTGGTCACTTAAATTCGTTTTAAAACAAGTCAAAACCCTTTCAAACATATTTTCAAGTTAGTTAGACTTTGAATAAGATTTGCAATATTTCAATCAAGTCCAAAAATATTTTTCAAATTATTATATCAAAACAAAAATCTCAACAATCTTCCCCCTTTTGATATAATAAAACCAACTTAAAAAATTGTTTTTGAAATTCTCTCCCTTAGTAAAATAATTTTTGAAAAAGAGATTTATTTTCGAAAATATTAAAAGCGGGTTCGAGCCCCGTCAGTCCCGACGGATACGCACAATGCCTAGTATCCATCGTTTACGGCTAGGACTACTGGGGTATCTAATCCCATTCGTTCCCTTAGCTTTCGTCTCTCAGTGTCAGTGTCGGCCCAGCAGAGTGCTTTCGTCGTTGGTGTTCTCTGCCATAAAAGGTCCAATCCATAATAGATGAGAAGCTATACGACTCAACTCCAACATAATTACTCTGACCCCCTTTGTGAGAAGGCACCCCTTCGCCCGAAGTTACGGGGCCCCCTTTTTCTTTTGAAATTTCAATTTTTCAAACCTTTCTTCCCCTTTTTGCTATATCAAAAAGAATTCAAACTTAGTTTGAAAATAACTTGAAAGCTTTAATAACAATGGAGTGTTAAAAATTTTGACAAGTAAAATAATTTTCAAAAAATAGCCCCCCTTACTCAAACATCAAATAAAATGTTAGTCCAACAAATCATGATTAACTAATTAAATTTCAAATAAATAAATAAATCAAATAAAAATAAAAAGAAATTCAATTTAACTTTACCGCTTGAATCAAAGGTAAAATGTGAAGCCTTCCTTCTTCAAGTGATCTTCCTTGTGTGCATAGAGCTTCCGTGGTTCATCACTTTGTTAATCAATGCTCCATCACACCTATAAAAAGACATTCAAATAATTTTTGGTATCCAAATTGCTTTGGATCCAATGGAGTTAGTTCCACAAATTTTAGTCCCCTTAGGAATCCATTTTTCAATTTCATCATTTTTCTTTGAAGTAATTAGTCCTTTTAGAACCCAAATACTTTTAAAACATTTTTCGTTTAAAAATCCAAGGGCACTAGATTGTCTTTGATAAAAACTTGATTTTCCAAAATTGTTTTTCCTTTCAAGCTCCTTGGAAATCAAATCTTTTTCCTTCTTAAGATCATCCAACACATTTTTATGATATTTTTCCATATTTTAAAGCAAATTTTGTAAGTTTAAAACTTTTTGTTCAAAATCCTTAATTTTTGCTTCAGACTCCAAATTGGTTCTCAAAAACAAATCATTTTCGGTTTTCAATTTTGAAATCAATCTTTTTTATTTTTTGAAAATGAAGCCTTAAACTCAAAAACCAATTCGTCATAGGCTTCTTGTAACTCATCAAAAGTATAAGAATTAGAAATAGATGAGTTAGAAGTTACCTTACCTTCTTGGAGGGCCATGAGACATAGGTCGGCTACTTCAGTGTTGGTAGAGTTTTCTTCATCACTCCAAGTTACCACATATGCCTTCTTCTTTGAACTTGATCCATTCTTGTTTAAATAAGGGCAATCGTATTTGATGTGCCCGGCTTTTTGCATTCAAAGCACTTGATGAAATCCTTCATATTTTTCTTCGATTCATGTCTTGATTTCTCCATTTCGTTCTTCATGAATCGAGTGAACTTCTTGAAGAGATAGACCATCTCTTCACTTTCACTTTCTTCATTACTTGAATCTTTTTGATGACTTGTAAAAGATTGAAGAGCAATAATATTTAGGTCTTCTATTCCTTGCTCTTTGATCTTTTTCTTATTCTTTTTCTTTCTCCTTTCAAGAATCAACTCACGAGTGAGAAAAGATCCAATAAGCTCATCAAGCTTGAGCTCCTTTAAGTTTTTTGCTTTTATGATAGTCGTCTTTTTGGACTCCTATGATTCGGAAAGTAAATAAATCATCTTCCAAATGAGCTTGCCTTCCAGAATCTCCTCTCCAAAACCTTTAAGTTCATTGATGATAGTGGAGAACCGATCGAACATGCTATTGATGTTTTCTTCCGGACTTATCTTAAAGTTTTTATAGTTGAGGTTGATTAGACCGATCTTCATCTCCTTTACCTCATTCGTTCCTTCATAGGTCACTTCAAGCTTGTCCCAAACTTCCTTGACACTCTCACAAAAAGAGACTTTAACACACTCATCCGGTCCCAATGCACAAAATAGAACGTGCAAAGCCTTTGGGTTTAGCTTCATTTTCTTCTTGTCATCATCACTCCAATCTTGCCTTCATTGTTATGGCACGAACAGTCCTTCTTCAACAATATCCCAAATACTGTAGTCGATGTCCTTGATAAAGTACATTATCTCATTCTTCCAATAGGCATAATGTTCACCGTTGAAGAATGATGGCTTGCTGATTGATTGCGTCATGAACACCTGTTGATTTGTTGATTGATCGAGCTTGTCAGGATCATCTCAATAGGATGTTAAACCTCTCTATTGAACCTCGCCCTGATACCAATTGTTGTGCTCAAATTCTTCAACTGATTTTGTTGCCAAGTGGTGGAGAAGTTGGATTTTGAGTGATTAGTGGTGGAAGAAATAAAAAGAAACTGGACACAATGATTTTAGAGTGGTATGAGCTTCTAACAAAGCTCTACATCCACTATCTTAGCTTTCCCACTAAGGATTTCCCAATTCACTAGTTGAATTCTTCTTTTTTTCCTGGGATCGAGAGGTAACCCTTACAAATACTAGACTTATACCCTAAAGTCTAACAAACCCTCTTTTACAAGAGAAAGAAATAAATCAAACAAGAAATCCTTTCTAGGCTGAATGTTTGCACAATTAAGCTCACTCACCCAAACCTAAAACACTTGAGAAAATATTACAATTTAAGCTCAGAAGTGTTGTCTATACAAAAGATATGAAATTTGAAGCACTAAGACAATTTTCTATATATAAGTTGTTGGCTTTGAGATCATTAGCTTCTTCAGATGCTTCTTGATGTCTTTTATACTCCCAATTGAGTTTCTAGCCGTTAAGGATAGTTGGGATTGGATTAGAGTCGTCGGGGTCTTTATTTCCAGTAATATATGTAGTTCTGAATCCATTGTATCGGTACGCGGGTAGCCGTATCGGTACCTGTTCTTCAAAAACTAGCCGTTGGAGTGTTTAAAAAGCAAAAGGGTGTCGGTACGCAATACCTCCGTATTGGTACATAGCCTAGTGTATCGATACGCCCTTTGGCCGTATCGATACGTGTTTTAGCTACTAAAAATTTTCTGTAGCACCCGTATAGGTACGGCTTGAAATCAGTACGGGGCTTCAGATTTTGATATTTTGGTCACTTAAATTCGTTTTAAAACAAGTCAAAACCATTTCAAACATATTGTCAAGTTAGTTAGACTTTGAATAAGATTTGCAATATTTCAATCAAGTCTAGAAACATTTTTTAAATTATTATATCAAAACAAAAATTTCAACAGAATTGTTATTCAAACCTTGAAGATAACATTATTAGGAAGAGCCACAAACCTCAAATATAGACCATAAAATGTACATATATTTTACAAAAAAAATAAATTATTTACTAAATGAAATTTCAAAGTGCCAATATCATATTAATCAAATTTTCTTGTTAGCTTATCATTATGTTCAACATTAACTAATAGTTTAGATTGAATCGGTATAAGTTTTTGAAGCATACAAATCAAATTGTAGGAAACATTATTAAAATTTTAGGGCTATTTTTTAACTTGTCAAAATCAATAGGCACACATATTTCACAATTTTGCATGAAAAATTTTCGATACACACGCTACAAGTTTACACAGAGCCTTTTAGTTTTAGGGGTTAGGGCTTAGAGTTTAGGGGTTTGGGTTGTAGGGTTTAGCATTTAAGGTTAGTGTTTAGAATTTAGGGTTGAATTTTAGAGTTTGGGGTTTGTTTTTAGGGTTTAAGTTTAATTTTGATTTATAGTATAAATAAGCAGACTTGTGTAAAATTTACACAACCTATATATTAAATTTAAACCCATTTTGTATTGTCATTTAACGTACTTTGAAAATTCAATTAAAGTTATTCCATTAAGATGTTGAGCGGGATTGTGCCACTAATATTCTTTTGGAATTATGATATTTTAGGTCTTTTAGGTTTAAATGCTAATCATATAAAATATTGTCCTTACTAACTTTTAAGTTTAAATTGTTGTTTTGGTGTAATGCAATTTCTCCTTCTCGATGTTAAATTTTTATTTTGTCTCTAATTAAATTATTTTGAATTTTGAGGACTAATTTAAAATTTAAATCGGATTAAAACTTAAATCAAAACTAGAAATTGAATCTATATAAACTTAAATCAAACTCGTATCTGGGCCTGGGCAGGAGGGGTTAAAATATTTTTAATTAAAAGTAGGGCCAAATTGAAATAATATGTAAATAATGAGGGTTAATTTTTTTGAATTAGGAGTAAATTGTTTGAATGTGAAAACGTGAGGACTAAATGTATTATAATACAAAATATTTTAACTGCCACATTACACTTTCAACGGTTGTTAACGGGTCAGTGGCAAATTTGGTGCAAAACTAAAAGTTTAATGGTAACATTAAAATAATTGAAAGTTTAATTACGAAATTGAATAATTTATCAAAGTACAATTACCATTCGTGTACTTTACCCTAAATTTTATATAAATCCAACATATATTATAGCATTTTATCTATATAAAAAAGGAAGCTAAACATGTACATCCATCGTACTACACATCCAGCCGGACAAGTTTGGCTCCTACGGTCCAAACTTTAAATGGTTTCTAGAATTTATATTAACTTGATCCAAATTTAAATTGAAAAGGCAATTTTGGCTGAATAATCCCTTTTAGGGAATTCTTTGGAAAAATACTCCCAACAGAAATAATCTAGAAAAATACCTCTCATTCGGTCCACGTAATGACGACTCGCGTTTTGCCAGACACGTTTTTTGAACTCACGCTGAGCTAGACGCGAGTTCCATCTGACGTGGCGCGTCTTATCCGTCGGCTGGTTTTTAATATTCATGAAAAAGAACTCGCCCCTAGCAGGACGCAAGGTTCGCGACAAATTGAGCTGCAACGACGCGAATTTATCGCGCTATCTGTATGAAACTCACGGTTGGTAAAACGCGAGTTCCTTGTATTCCTGTTGTTGAAACAAGCTTTGATAGGCATGTTTTAGATGATTTTATGGGATGTTGGGGGATATTTTTTCGTATTTTTGAACTTTTACGTCGTAGTATTGAAATATTTCTTTAAAATGGTGTAAAAATCAGCGTGTATAAGACATCCTAAACAATGTAAAAATTACGTTAAAACACTATCTAGCCATAGTTTTTTGCATGAAGAACAAGCAAACATGGGTCGGTAAGCATGTTTGAGTGAATTTTGTGGGATGTTTGGAGATATTTTTTCTTGTTGTTTAACTTTCACGTCGTAGTACTGAAACATCTGTTTACAATGGTATAAAAATTGGTGCGTGTAAGGCATCCTAAAGGGTGTAAAATTGCTTTAAAAATGCTATCTAGCCATGTTTTTTGCATGAAGAACAAGTAAACATGGGTCGATAGGCATGTTTGAATGGATTTTCTGGGATGTTGAGGGATAATTTATCTTGTTTTTTAACTTTTATGTAGTAGTACTAAAACATCTCTTTAAAATGATGCAAAAATCGGCGCTTATAAGGCATCCTAAAGGGTGTAAAAATCACGTTAAAATATTACGGTAACCAAAAAATAAAGCTTTGAAGATCGTTTATGATATTTACAAATACAACAGTACACTTAGAAGTAGAATTACTCGATTCGAGGGCCATTCCTAAGAGGGAGTTTTCTCCTATTGTGTCCAGTGTTCCTACATTTAGTGCACCGTTTAGGTTGTTCGGTCTGTTCTCGATGAACCATATCTTTGGCATAGTGAATCCTAGTTGAACATGGGCAACCTTTTTTCTTACGTCGCATGGAAGGATCTGGCAGTATCTTAGGTTTATCATCAATTATATGACGATCACGTTCATTTCTGATCGAAGGAAACTCGTATTGGTATACCTTGAATACGTTTTTAAGTCGGTATACAGGATCAACGAGTGTTATGGATTCAAAATAAACAGATGCGTATGCAGCAAAGACGTACGCATATGGGTATTTCAACGTCTGAAGATTCCGCAATTGTATGTTCTTTCGAGCAGATCAATCACGTAATTGTTTTAAACTATTCCTTCCAGCGGTCGCGAATATTCAGTAACCTAAAACTGATGTTGGTGATGGAAGAAGCATATCGCACCCATCGCGTTTGCTTGTGCGTTGTATATTTGAAATTTTTCCTGAAGATCTGGATAAAATTTGTGGCGACCTATCATCCAGTCTATTGCTTGTTTTCCAAAGGTTGCAAAAAGAGTAGTCAGTCGGTAATATGTTGCCTTGACAATAGATGTGATATGTAAAAGGCGTGTTCTCTTCAGAGATAAATTGATCGCCTCGGCCAAGTTTGTTGTCATATGACCATATCGATGACCCCCATCATAACATCGCAGCCATTTCTCCCTCGGGATGTCAACAACATAGTTATATCCAGCTAAATTTCTTACTCTCAAATATTATGTCAGTTCTTCAACCTTATCTGCTCGGTGTGCGTTGCCTATTCAATAAAAAACGAAATAGTTAATGAAAAATAATAATAAAAGCCATGATCATTAAAATTGTACAAAGTGAAAGGCATACCCATGCGAAGAACCATTATACGCTCATCATCACTCTTATATATTTCATAGTAATTTGTAGCAATGTGTCGTAAACAGTACCGGTGACATATATATCGAGGTTCCTAAGACGTGCCCATACGCGAGATTACTTCTCATATCCCTGAGCCTTTGTCTGAAATAATACATATCCCCTCTTGTCTTTCTTGTAGAACCCAATGTAGGACATGTCTGTGTAGGTTGGTGAGAAAAAATGTCCAAGAATGAATATCTTCTTTTTCAACGATTGTGAAAGTGCATTTTCTATTATCGTTTTGTACAACCGCAGTAGTAAGATCTTGGTGTATCTATCATACAAGAATGTGCCATCGATATGGAGCATCGACTTGTAGTGGCGGAAAGCCTTAACGTATTGTGAAAATGTCTAAAAAGGGTAAAAAAAATTAGCACACCCCAGGTATGACACGATCATTGTAGTATGACGGTATAGTTTCTAGTTGCAAAATCGTTCCTTGATTGTATTTTTGCATCATCTTCAGCCACGTTCGCAACTCGTTGTATGATTCCTCCCACTGCCCATACATTTGTTGGATAGCACAATGTCTTGCATACCATGCTTTATCGTATTTAACCGTGTAAGTGTATTGAGATTTAATCACAGCTATACATACCAACATAGTTACACGTAGACTTGCTTTCGCGAGTGAAAGAATAGTATCACAAAGCCCGTACACATCCAAGTTAGGATGATCTTGAGGCATGCTTTTTTTGGCGCATATATGAGGTCATCGTATCTCGTTATCTTCCACAGGTCGTTAATCCCCTTCAATCGTGATACACAGATCCTCCAATTATATCTTTGGTACTTGTGGGGACATTCAACAATATATTTGTCTGCTTTAGTTTTCTTCACAATTGACGTAACTAAGCGGCGTATGTTGTAGTACTTAATCGCAGCCTCAGCGAGTTTTTCCATCCTGAAGAACATTCCAAGTTGCAGTTCACCCTAATTTCGTTCGTTGTACTACTCCAACTATAAGAATTCTAGAAATTCATGAGCGTTGAAGCCTTCTATATCCACTGTTGTAAAGTGGGATAGTGGTTCGTAATAAGTTGAGCTACTGCCTACTCTAGTAAAGTTACACGGGCTTATATTTTCCTCTGCATCATCCTCTGAATCATCCTTCGCATTCACAGGCTCGTCAAGTTCTGTTGGTTCTTCATGAAATAAACCTATCTCGTAGCCTGACCTCAGTAATTGATTTTTTATCAGAATTATCCCCTTCAAATCAGAATAGTTCTATTTTATCAACAACCTATACATTAATAAGTGTTGCAGCTGTAACCCTATCACGAGACCACTCACGAGACTTATATCCAATATCTAGGTTGACAACAACAGATCATGAATGTCTCTCTATAGATGAGAAATCTTCTAAGTTTCCCCACTAGGGATATAAGTTGAGTATCGTCCGACTGAGAAATTATTGAACGGGTTAAACACTTTACGGTAAGACGACCCTATAGATGAGGATGGCGCTACACTAGCACTGTAAGGATTATACGTTGAGTGTTAGGTTGGTGGCATGTTCAGGTCAAAGTCAAACCTAGCCACGTAAGAATGCCTTAGCCTCAAAGTAGAAGACGATGAAGCCTGGTCATTGCTTGTATTTAGTAAGTTAAAGTCATGTCGTAAACTTGATGTTTGACTATGAGCATTTGGGTCGAAGTCAAGATTCGCTCGTAGCCAATTTGGAACCTCGTTATGACCTCTGACATAACCTTCAGAAAATATTACAAAGAACTCTAGGGGCCATCCCAATGAATACTGAGTATGGGTATCGATCATTATATCCACATCACCATCGTCTCGAACATCGAATATTGTGAAATACAATGGTTCTAGCGACGTAGGTAGTCGATACTTCAATGGCTCCAATTCCCTCTCGGAAGCATGTGGAACCTTGTCTGATATTGTCGCCTTTAGACTTTTATACGTTACTCGCTTCGGAATCTTTATTGTAACAGTAATGGGGGACTAAAATATGACTTCGAGACTTGCATCAGAGATTATCCAACCATCGTAGTATACCACAACACTCAATCTTCTTGCCATTATTGAAAAAATACAACCTATAATCTTCTTGCTACATAAATTTCTCTAAACGTTTGTTATAAAATATTTCTTCATTGATCTTCGATTTCTAACCGGAGGTGGCTGATATGACCAAATTGACATGACTTAAAGTGTTAACCACGTCTATCGAAGATACCTAACGTGTCAGTGGAACTCGCGTTTAGCCAAACACGAGTTTTATATTTTTACAGGATTCTTGACGTGTCAATGGAACTCGTGTTTATCCAAATACGAGTTCTGTCTACTTTTCAATAATTCTTGACAAGTTCTGTCAACACGGGTTAGTGAGTCTGCAAAAAAAATATCTACCTTGTATGTCAAAATGCCAGTCGATGAGCCTGGCCTAGAAGAACATTACATGCTAACACTATCCAATGAGAATGATATGTGTAAGATGTTATTATTCATTGTTTAGGATGTGCGTTGCAAAATAAGTGTGAAATATATAATATTTTATAAAAAATAAATGTTATATATAACTTAAATATTTAGATATAATAAAAAAAAACTAATGATGCCTATGTCCACCGGTACCACACCTAGTGGACGACAAGGCCGATTGAGATTGCGTCAGAGACGAAGAGCTTCAACTTGTTCCTCATTCTCCTCTTCCTCAACAATACCACTAGTTTCAACTGGCCTACATGTGAAGAAAAGAGACTGTGGCGGTGTTTGTTGAAAGCTCAGTTCCAAAATCGATTGTTACCTGTAAAAATGGGTACAAAGGTAGAAGGCTGGAGAAACACTTGACGTCCCACTCATTATCGCCGAAAATAGACCATAGGGGTCGGACACAACAGACGTGAAAAAACCTTCAGTCGGACTTGGCGGATGAAATAATGAGTGCATCGAGTGGGTGAAGGTCTGTGGTCGCATCAGTACGTAGCTTGTGATGGTTCCGGTGCTGAAGAGGCAGAAGCAGGCCTTCTTCTCGACGATGAAACACTGCCAAAAGTGTTTTGTGCTTCCCTCGTACATTAAGTCGGTGGTCAGTTTCATTGCATACGCTCAACGACTCGTACTCGCTCATCTGAAGTCAAAATAAATGGCTTCTCATTCGCCAGGAACCATGCAAAATATTCATTGCTGACCATCGTATCAAACATTGCATAGTCACGTATGTCTTACATCTACTCTCTTTCCATCCATTTCGCGATCCAATATAGGTGCTTCGTCGACCAATCAACCTATCAGACAAAAAAATGCATTTTAGTTTAAAAATATAAAGTACGTTCAAATTAATAAGACATACAAAATAAATTTCAATTTTTTTTACCTCGAGCTTCCCTTGTTGAGTGACGCATCTAACTCATCCAAATTTGGAGGGTCCCTCAAGATTGTTTGGACACAACCAAACTACCGTAAGACCTGATCGCGCGGATGCCATTCAACTGTTGCGTAAAAGATGAGTGGTATCTTGCTCGTCCAAGCAATCTGTGTCGCCGGTGAAAATTCTGAGAGGTATTCGTGGACATATGAATCCACGTATGGTGTTCGTATAAACTGTACAATATTCAATTATAACTATGTATAAACTTTAATTTAAATAAATGCACCAAATTTAATAACAAATAAACTCAAAATTTTTACTTGATTCCCAGATTCATTCTCAGCATCCTGTCTGATAGCCTTGAGACCTTTGGGAAGACCAACATGAACTAAATTACCGCTCCACCTACAAAACAACAACATAATTTTAATATTAAAAAAATTTATATTAAAAATATTTACTTTTTTCTTACCTTTGGCATAGTGGAAAAATATATGGACGCAGCTCGCTCGGTTCAGGGCGGAAAAACGACACTCTGGACCATGCCCACAACTGCAGCAACAAAAGACAACCTGCAATGTTGTGCTTCTCTGGATCGTGTTCTTGCACATCTTCCTAAACATATCTGTCAATACTGTCGATCCCCAACTTAATTTACCGACATCTCTAAAATCCCGCAACCACAACATGTGAACTGTATTGCGGGATTTGTCAGACATCAATATCCTGTCGATTATTTATAAAATATAAGCGCGAGCATATGCCTACAATAGGAAAAAAATATATTAACATATGGAAATTTATTTATTTCATTAGTATTCACTCAAAATTTTATTTTTACCTTCTTTGCTTCTTCGTTCGTATTACCTGGTAAATTTGAAAAATTATCCCGCATCCACTTCAAAAACACACTACCACCATCCATCTTATCTAGCGCAACCCATAGCAAATCCAAACACAGGTCAGACCAATCACCATTGTTGTGACCAAACCTCTCCATCAATCGACAGACCGAGAATATGGGAAACGTCCTCCAAGGTAATTGTCGCCTCACCGTACGAAAGGTGGAATGTGTGTCTCCGGCCTCCACCTCTCTAGAAGAGCGTTGATCAAATAAATTTCCAATTTTGCACCTCTAATAATTTTGGAGACGTGATGAAATTCGGCCTGCTAGATATATTCTTCTAGATCCGGGTTAGGTCCATTCGTCATTTGAGTGATAAAAACTTCAAGACGACGTTCAATCACATTCTAAAAAAATTAAAAAGTATAAATTAAAAGTGCCATTTATAAAATATTAAAACTATTTTTAATTAAAAAATATAATAAAATAACAAAATGAAAATACCAAATTAAAATAAATAGATAAAACTTACATTCCTCCACCAATAATCGAAAACGCGTTTATAATCCAACCTTATCAACCCCGCCATTGTCACGATATATCGAACATGATATATTGACCGAGGAATTTTAAATATGTAGAATAAGGATAGAGAGTAAATTGAGAGGTGATGTGGGGAAGAAGGGTGGGGGAGGGGTCCATTTATAGTGCAACTCGCACAAGTTCAAGAGCGAGTATTGAATGGAACTCACGCCTTGTTAAACGCGAGTTCCGTGACAGGATGCGAGTTCTGTGCAAATTTGGAACGCGATTATTTATTTTTCAACTGGTCAAATTAAACTTTTCAACTACTACAGAACTCGCATTCTGATAATCGCGAGTTCCATTTTTTTAAATTTAAATTATAATATATAGATATATCCTTTATTTAGATTAATAATATTTTAATAAAATATTATTTAATTTATAAATATTCTTTTTCTACTAAAATTTAAATTAAAAAAATTCAAATACACAAATTATTTTTCTGGAACTCGCTCTCCACAAACGCGAGTTCATTTTAATAATTTATAATGGTTGCGATAAATCCGCATTGTTACAGCTCAATTTCTCGCGGAACTCGCGTCCTGATAGGCGCGAGTTCCTTTTTCCGAATATTAAAAACATGTCAACGAATAAGACGCGCCACATCAGATAGAACGCGCGTCTAACTCAGCACGAGTTTTGAAATCGCGTCTAACAGAACGCGAGTCATCCTTACGTGGACCGAATGAAGGATATTTTTCTAAATTATTTCTGTTGGGTGTATTTTTCCAAATAATTCCCTAAAAAGGGAATATTCTACCAAAATTACCAATTAAAAGTATAGATTTTAAAAATATAATTATAAAAAAATAATTTATATACGCCTTTTAATATTTTATTATTACTTCAACAATATAACAAATTGGAGGACTATGCCGAACGTGAACCTTATAGAACATGTGACAATTTGATTTGATTTGATCCATGGACAAATTTAATAAGACTATTGGCCTGGATTAAAAAGCTTGACTTGCTCATGCTAAAGCCCTATTTTTTGTTGCTGTAGGCAAACTAAGATTTTGCAAAAGCTAAAAAATTCAACTTTTGGCAAACTAAAGTTTGGGGGCTTAAATGGTGGACAAACCAAAGTTTGGAGACCAAATTTTTGAGAGTTTTTTTTTTGTTTTTTTAGAATTTTTTAGGTAGAAAAGCTGATTTGGCCCTCCAAACATAAAAAAAAATAAAGCCTAAGTCTCTAAAGCAAGTTTAAGACTTCAAATCTTGACGTGAATGAAGTAAACTGGATTTGGAGGACCATCAATGTAATATGATTCTGCAGTATTCGAGCGATCCAGATTAATCAGCCAATGGATAGAATACTGGGGGTTATAAAAAAATAATATTAAATGTACGTTAAGTTCAATGTCGATGGTGCTTTTAAAGAGGATAAAGCTGGCTGCAGTGGGGTGCTTCGCTCTGATGACGGCGTGATGAGAGCAATGTTCTCGGGACCGGTTGAGGGAGATGGTTCTGATTTCGTTGAAGTGTTTACAATCAAAACTGCCTTAAGAGTTTTTATTGAAGCTGGATGGGTTGGAAGAGCTCCTTTGGTTGTGGAATCCGATGCTAGACTGGTGTTGTACTGGATTGATAATCCTCTCCATCGACCATGGAAGTGGTGGCTGACTTTTATGGAGATTGATAAATTAGCTAAGATGATTGATGGTGTCCAATTTATCCATATTCCGAGATCTGATAATGTTTTGGCCGATCGGCTTTCAAAAGAAGAGATGTCGAGATTAGATTAGTTCAAGGCTTGGTGGTAAGGGACAAGAGTTAGTTTCTTCACCTCTGCTGGTAATCGTGTATCCTGATTCTAACTATGGTGGGTTTGTTTGCCGTGTTTTGATTTCATCAAGGTGTATTTTTTTGTAATTTTGCTACCCCTGTAATGCTCTCTGTTGACTTGGTTTTGTTGTCGTGGACTATGTTATTTTTATACCCGGTAGAGTGCACTATTTTTTTCCAAATACGTTTAGGGAAGCTTTTAACGAGACACTCTTCCGAGTTAAGCTCTTAATAAAAATGATATCTTACTAAGAAAAAAAAAATCCAACTTTCGAGCTAAAACACAAATATAACAAAATCCAAGCTTTGCCAAACGTTTGGGTCTTGAAAACAGACAATATCTTAAGAAGATTAAAAAGAAAGAATTCTAAGCTTCCCAAATAATAACATAACAAGTAGTTCAAAAGCATGTAGTGAAGTAATTGTAATATATATTATCATAACATATTTTTTTCCAAAGCAAGTTGTCTAACAAAATAAAACTTCAGAAAATAATAGATGATTATTAGGGGTGTTTATTGTCAGATATTGGATCGGATCTGAACCGATTTTTTTGGATATTCGATTTTTTGGATCAACGATGTAGTGATCTGTATCAGATCCGGAAAAATCGGATATCCGGATATTCAGTTATCGGATATTTGGATCAGATATTCGAATATTCGATTATCAGAAATATAATTTGATTTAACTATTTTTCAAATTTGAAGGTCGTATTTATGAAAGTTTTGGAATTTCGAATATAGAAAACAATAAATTGCTAAATATAACAAGATTCACATATATGAAAATTTTGATTTTTTTAATTTTCGGATATAGCAAGCATCAAATCGTTAAATATAACAAGATCAATTCATGAAATTTTGAATTTTCTGATAATCCAAAACTTAAAATATTGTGATCCATATCCAATCCGGAAAATTTAAAATCATATCAGATATCCTATCCGAAAATAAAAATCAGATAAAATATCTCAATTTTTGGATCAGATCAATGAATAATCGAACTGAATCAGTCGGATCGGATATTTTTGAACACCCCATTGATTACAAGAAAAAGCACCTTTAGTGTAACACCTCATTCTCGTATTCGATTACCCAATAAGAGTCAGGGATGTCACAGAACAATAACATGATTTTTATTCAAAAATTCCATAAATTTAAAACCTTTGAAAATATTTATATCGACTAATACACAAAACTAGAGCTTCTTTACTAATTCGATTCCGTTTGTTTTGACAGAAACTAGTTCCGATAAGTTGTTCAACCATATAAACTAATAGCCCAAATTCAACTCGTACGATTTATGACGAATTTTTAAAGTCGAATTACAGTGCTGAATTTTGGAACAGACTGGTATTCTTATTTCTGACCTTTCATCACTTAAAAATTTATATCTTTTGATATACAAATCGAAATCAATCGTCGTTTGTTTTAAACGAAACTAGACTGAACTAGGAATACAATGGTAAAAGGATCAATTTCTAATTATTTTTGTAGAATTTGTGCTAAATTTCCAAACTCACTGTCACATACTAAATTTTCTGGGCAGATTCGTAAATTTGATCTTTAACATTCTTTCATTGTTCCAATACTTCAAATTAACCTTCAATTACATTATTCCAACATTTTCCTTTCATGACAAACTCCAAATTTAACTTGATTCCAATAACCCTAAATTAATCTTGACTTGCCAAAATTAGGGGTTTTACTTTGCACTTGAAATCAAGCTTGAATCAAGCTTAGAAAAGCTAATTAAACACTTAATCCTTCTAAATGAAACCACAAATAAATTTATATCCATAAATCCTAAACTTTAATCCTTCAATTTCATGAGCATAGCTTAACCAATCCATGAATTTTTTATACCAAATGATAGAGAATTCAAAGTTGAACAACTTTGCATTTCATAACTAAACCCTAAATTCAAGCCATTTAAGGAGAAAAATCAAAAATTGAAATTCTTACCTTTGTTCTTTGAACCTCGTGTACATGGAGAAGAAAGTTGAACCAAAATTCCAACTTTTCTTTTCTTTATTTTCATGCCAAATGGCATTATTTAATCATATTTAAAAAATTCCTTAATAGTCAAATGACTATTTCACCCTTGATATCCAATGCTCCAAAGCTTACCACTTGTTAAAATATTCATCCAATGGTCATAAATAAACCAATAAGTTAGTAGTTACCAATTTTGTCCTTGTGATTTTCCAAAATTACACTATTGCCATTATTCATCTAACAGCTCATATTTAACATGGAAATCAACTTAAATCCAATGGGCCATGTTAAATCCTTCCAAATTAAGTCATGGAAAAGATATTATTAATCTTGTCTTACCATCTAACAAAATATCTCCAACATTTGATTCGATCCGATTATCCAAATTTTTCTCGAACTTAACCCTTTTATAGCTTTTAACACAATTTATGTACCAAAAATCCGAGTAACACGAAAACATCATTCTTGGGGGGTAAATTGTTCATTTACGGGACTAAAATACGCAACTTTCAAAAATTACAATTTAGTCCCTAAACTTTTCCTAAATTTATACTTTATTTACCAAACTTTCATTTTATTCATTTTGGTCACTAACTAAAATTTTGAGGTATTACATTTAGTGACAGTAAAAGTGGTCACTAAAAGCATTCAATTTAGACACTAAAATACGTATTGATAAACTTTTCAAGTCGTCATATGTCGTCATTAATAGAATCAACTTTAAATTAAAATTTTAATTTCATGTGTCAATGTTAGTTTTTAAATGACTCAAAATTGAGCAAGTTTACAATTAAATTTCAGCTAAGATTGATCATATCCCTAAAATCATGGGTGTAAACTTCTATGCACGTACACCTATATTTTCTAGCTTCTACAATAAATAAGTTTCAAATGCTTATTCAAAACCTTAAAACAATCTTTTCAGCAATGAAATAAAAAAAAAAAGCTAAATAAAATATGCATATGTAGTGGATCATTTGCTCTAAAAATACATGTCATCCATCTTAACTAAATATATATACAAATTGCCTGATAGCTTTTTATTAGGAAAAAGGAAAAGCCCCAAAGTCCACGCGTAAAACAAACGGGAAAAACAACTATCAACTTAAAAAACATAAAACCAAACTGAGATAAAGAAAAAGGGAAACAAAACCCATCAAAAACGATGGGAAAGCTAGACTGACTGAAACTTTCCGGCCACCGCGCGCAGCGAGTAGAACTATGGTAGATCAAGGCAGGAACGACTGACTAAGAATCGAAATAAAGCATCAGAGAGTTCAATTCTTAGAGAAAACCTAGAACAAGTATCGATAGGATCGGAAAACCTTCGATCTTCAGCGGCTAGAGTTTCAATGCGAACCGGTGCTTCTTCAACCCAAATTTGATCTTCCGGGAGAGAAAACCTTTCACATGCCAATTCGTGGGCGACCAGATTTCCTCCTCTTCTCGTGAAAGACAACCGATAAGCTAACAAATTCCTTAAGAGCTTACGAGTATCCTCTATGATGGCTCCAATTTCTGAAAAGTCATCCTTTACCGACTTCAATTTTTTGATAATCGTTAAAGAATCTCCTTCAACTGTTATCTTTCTCAGACCCATATCAATAGCTAACTGGACACCTTTCTTTGCGGCCAAACCTTCCGCAGCAAAACTGGAGGGAAACGTGACTCACCAAGGAGCATTGGGCTCCTAAAATGAAGCCTTCTTCGTCCCGAATGACCATTCCCAAACTTGCTTGGCGCTCATGCTGCTTGTACCTGGCATCAAAGTTCAGTTTCACAAAAGAAGGAGGCGAGGGAGTCCAGTGAACATTTGAAGGACTTTGCCCTGGCTGCAATCGACTAAAGAATAAACTCAGCTCCAACAGGTAACTTCTAACAAAAGCTATCACCTCCTCTGGTCTCTGTGTTTTGTTTTCAAAAATGAGCTTGTTTCGATATAACCATAGAGCCCAAATAGTCATGAAAACTTCCTCATGCCTAGAGGGGCCAATAAAATCCAGCATGCTATTCAACCATAATGGCAAATCATTTGAGTAAATGCTAGGCATAGGATTTGAGAAATAGATATTCAAACCTAAGGCTGTAAATGAGACGAGACAGATCGCAAGTTATTTAAGCTTGACTTGGTTAAAGCTCGGTCAACACTTGACTCGAGCTCGAACTCGGCTCGAGTTCGAAATGAGCCAAGCCGAGCTACTTGATACTTGACTCGAAAAGCTAGCAAGCTACTCGAAAATATAAAAAAATATTTTCTAATTTTTAAAATTAAAGTAAATTAAAATGTAAGTTGGGTGTTTTTGGTTGTTATGTTATGTTATGTTAGTTTAATTTTTAGTTTAACTTTGTTTATATTTTCATGTTTACTTTTTTCTCCTACTAGAATTAGTGATTTTTAATGAGTCACATGGAAATATTTTTTGTATGATTCTATCTACAATGAAATTATGCAATTTGATCGATATTATTATTATTATTATTATTATTATTATTATTATTATTATTATTATTATTAAGAGGGTTGTAAATGAAATGAGACAGATCGCGAGCTACTCGAGCTCAACTCGGTTAAAGCTCGATCAATACTATACTCGATTAGACTCGACTTAAGCTCGAGCTCAACTCGAATTCTTAACGAGCCTGTAGCGATCTCTTTTTACGTTCGCTAAAAAAATGAGGTTTTAAGGTGTTTGGGGTCTTTTGGGTATTTAAAAATGTCTTCCATGAGGTTTTGTAAAAACCCTGTTTTATTAAAATATGGCGTCGCCACCGGCCACTAAGGTAGGCCGGACACCATAAACCAGAGATTTTAAAAAGCTGGGGTTCGGGAATCGGTTACGGATGGGGAAGGATTAGCACCCCCACACCGCCCAAAATTGGTACCTTAATAATTACCGCTTTATTAATATTAGATTTTTCGGATTAAAGTGACGATTAAATTAAAATTTGATTATAAGTGCGAGTAAATTTTAAGGGTCCCGTTATTCGAGAATAAACTGATAAACCAACATCACTGCGCTTGATACTGGCCACGTTTACGCCCGAATAAAAGGGCACCACATTGACAATAATATATCTGAAATGCAACTTAAAACATGGCAAATATAAATAAATACAATGCGATAAAAATATAAATAAATACTAACATAAATAAAATACTAATCTGAAGCATACATACGTAAATATTAATCTAACACATAAATAAAATACTAATCTAAAACATTCATAAATATTAATTTAACACATAAATAAAAACAAATCTAACATAAATAAAATATTAATCTAAAACATAAATAAACATACAAACTAAAAAATAAGAATACAATTTTAAATTAACTAATACTTCATTAAATTATAAAAATTACAACACAAATAAAAAGGGAAGAAAATATACCTAACTAGGAGCTCGAATGACGACCTTCGACTGAATCCCACCGAGATCTACCACGACCTCTACAAAAATTAACTAGATCGGATCCAAAATAGGATTCTAATCGAATGTTGGATTGAACCAACTGGGGTCGAGCAGCCGGCCTAGCTCGAGCCGATTCATCCTAATATTTGGGTGATTTTGTGCGTGCATTTGGCAGCCCTCCCCCTGCTTTTTATAGGCACTTTGGGGAGGGTAGGGGGTGGCGTGGAGCACCCTTATCCATGCAGAATTTCCTTTTTTTTGCTTTTTTATTTTTAATTTTTTTTACTTTTTTTACATTTTAATCAACCCTTTTTTACCCCTTTTTTTATTTTAAATTAATAATATTACAATTACAATAATACTAAAAATACTAAAACTCAGACAAAAATGAGTGATTACAGCTGCCCCTCTTTGCTTGTTCTTGTGTAACGAGAACAAAGCAAAGATCAAAAACACTCATTTTCGACCTACTTCCTTGTCCTTGGCTTTGGAATCATCGGTTCTTCTTGAACTTTCCGCTCTTCCTCGGCCAACTCTTCAAGCTTGTAAGTCCTTTCTATATAGAACTTTTTCGTCTTCTGATCTTGGAGCTACAGGTCCTTCCTATAGAACCTTTCGCTTTCTTGGGTAGATCTTTCGGAATGAAAGTTCTTCCAATATAGAACTTTTTACCTTGAAATCCTAGAGTTAGGGTTCTTCCTATATAGAACCTTTCACTCTGAAGCCTATGAGTCCCTCCTATATAGTTTTTTTCACTCTGATACGGTAAAGCTTGTAGTCCTTCCTATATAGGACTCTTCGCCTTCAACGCTGCGGGTTTTTCCTATATAAAACCTTTTGCGTCACGGATGGATTCTTCGACTAGGAGTTTTTCCTATATAGAACTGCTAGTCTTCAAACCCTAGAGCCGCAAGCCCTTACTATATAGAACTTTTAGCTTCTGAAATCTCAGAGTTATTGGTTCTTCCTATATAGAACATTTCACTGCGATGGCTAAAAAATATAGGCCCTTCCTATACAGATCATTTATCTTCTAATATTTCTAGGATTCACGCCAAAATGGCTACCAATATTTCTTCAAATTTGAGAATTCATGCCAAACTGGCTGCCAATCGTTCTGGACTCACGCTACTATGGCTGCCGAAATTTCTTCAAATTTGGGGATTCACGCCAAAAATGGCTACCTATCTTTATGGACTCACGCTACTATGGCTGCCGAACTTTCTTCAAATTTAGGGATTCACGCCAAAAATGGCTACCTATCTTTCTGGACTCAATCTACTATGGCTGCCGAACTTTCCTCAAATTTAGAGATTCACGCCAAAAATGGCTACCTATCTTTCTGGACTCACGCTACTATAGCTGCTGAACTTTCTTCAAATTTGGGGATTCACGCCAAACTGGCTACCGATCTTTCTAGACTCACACTACTATGGTTGCCGATCTTTCTGGACTCATGCTGCTAAGATTGCCGATCTTTTTAGACTCACGCTGCTAAGGCTACCGATCTTTCTGGACTCATGCTGCTAAGGCTGCTGATCATTCTAGACTCACGCTACTAAGGCTGCCGCATCATGCCCGAATGACTTATTGATGGCCCAAAGAACTTATCATCATGCTTGAAAGACTTACTAGTGGCTCGAATGTCTTATCATCAAGTCCGAAGGTCTTACTGATGGCCTGAAGAACTTAATATATGGCTTTATGCTACTCTAGCTACCGTCATCTGGCATTATGCTACTACTGCTGCCGATATCTGGCTTCACGCTACTATGGCTGCCGCATCATGCTCGAATGACGTATTGATAGCCCGAAGGACTTATCGCCATGCTCAAAAGACTTACTGGTGGCCCGAAGGTTTTATTATCAAACCCTAAAGGTCTTATTGATGGCCTGAAGGACTTAATATATGGCTTTACGCTACTTTGGTTGCCGTCATCTGACCTCACGCTACTATGGCTACCGCATCATGCCCGAAAGACTTATTGATGGCCCGAATGACTTATCATCATGCTCAAAAGACTTACTGATGGCTCGAAGGTCTTATCATCATGCCCAGAGCTCTTACTGATGGCCCGAAGGACTTAATATCCGGCTTTGGCCACCATCATCTGGCCTTACGCTACTATGGCTGCCATCATCTGGCCTCACACTACTATGGCTGCCGCATCATGCTTGAAGGACTTATTGATGGCCCGAAGAACTTATCATCATGCTCAAAAGACTTACTAGTGGCCCGAAGGTCTTATCATCATGCCCGAAGGTCTTATTGATAGCCCGAAATACTTAATATCTGAATTTACGGTACTTTGGCTACCGTCAGTTGGCCTCATGCTACTATGGATTTCGTCTCTTTCTTTCTTTAATGAAATCTACTTCTTAAAACTTTTTGACAATTCTTTAAATACCTGTCTAAAACAATCAAAAATTGACATGCCTCTATCTATAGGATGCATGCAATGTAACGCTTTCTTCTTCTTTTTCTTCTTTTTTTTTCTCTTTTCTCTCTTTTTCTTTTCTTTTCTTTTCTCATTTATTTTTTTCTTCTTTCTTTTCTTTTTTCTTCTCTCACTCTCTTTTCTCTTTTTTTTCTTTTCTTTTTTTCTTCTTTCGCTTTCTTCTCTTTTTTTCTTTTCTTTTCTCTTTTTTCTTTCAATTTTTTTGTTCTAAAGTCTTACACCCTGAAAGGTCGTTCCTTAGATTTCTTCATCTCTTTACTTCTTCATTGTATGCTCTTAAATATTCATTTGATCAATCACTTCGAATCTGAATTAACATGCTTTTAAATTTTTTATGCATAAGGCTTTCTTGTCTTTAGGGTTATCACATGTCTTCATAAATGATCTTCTGGTCCTTATATTATTCTTATAATAACCTTTGTCATCTTCTTCGCTTGGCGTTGCCCCATTCAATCACGGGCTCCACTGCTTTGAATTTCCTGACCCATCATACAGAGTCTTGATATATTTTTAATCACTAGGGTGAGCAAAAATGCTTCCATCCCCTTAGCTCATCCTTGATCTTCTCGTAGCATTTCAACGGAAACTAACTCTCGGTCCCTATGCTTTAAATCTCATCATCATTCATTTTTAAAGTAATGCAAAAGGCAATTTACTTGTGTATATTTCAATACAAAAAAATAATGATTGTTTGAAAAGATAACAGTCATTTTGAAAATCACAACTTGGAGGTAATACCAAACATTTTAAAAATATTGTTTGGAACAAATGGTAAACATCTTTTTTCTCTCTTTTTTCTTTCTTTTTTTAAAGTCAAACATTTTTGAAAATTAAGTTTGAAGAACAAAATTCGAAGTATTGCTAAACATTTTAAAAACTAATGTTTGGGGGAAATGGTAAACATTAAAACTTTGGGAGAAAATGTCAAACCTTTTAAAACATGTTTGCCCCCAAAATATCAAACACCATAGCACATCTTCTTCAAATTGCCAGAGATTAACTCTAATGAAGCGCATATTTAGAAGATCTTGACTATTGTGGAGATATAAGCAAATGTATAGTTTCTTCTAGTCTATTAGGCTTTCAAGAAGCACAATCTCATACCTAATTTCTTACCCATTTAAGGTGACTATCTTAATCTCACTAACTCACCATGCCTTATTCTTCCCTCATTTGGGTGTCGATCAAGCACTTCGAAGTTTGACGTTCCTTGAAGCAAGGTTAACCCTTATAGGCGGAATGAAATTTGAAGACATTCTCATTCAACTTGGATATCTATGGATGATCAGAATGGCCTTTTGAGGCTTGTAATGTAGGCCTTTGGTTCATGGTTAGACGAAGTCGTATCTCTGTGCTCGTATGATCTGGATATGTTCACATAGAGTATTATTTTCTCTTTTTCGGGATCACTTTATACTGCCCATTTTTGGGTTTTCACCCTAGAGTTCATTTCCTCATTATCTTTTTTTTTGGTCCGCCTTGCATTCTAGCTGTGTATTGATGCTTGTTTTCCGTAAAGAATGATTGATCCTCCAAAGTTCCTTGAATGAAGGATTATGTTCATTTTTTTGGAGTTCTTGTGATTGGTATGCCCAAATGAAATGTTCATCTTTCTTTTTTCTTCTTTTTTTTTCTTTCTTTTTTGTTTTTTATTGCTCTAGACTGCCCATATTTGGGTTTTCACCCTAGAGTTCACTTCCTTCTTCTGTATCTTCATATCAGTGTATTTTGGTTGGATATTGATGACAACATGTTCAGGCAGACTGCTCTTTCCTCTTCATTTTCAGGATCTCTCTAGACTACCCATTTTTGGGTTTTCACCTTAAAGAAATATTTATCTTTTCGAAATTGGCAATCTTCAAGCCGACTTGTCTTGACTTGGCCTCGATTCAAGCTTCTATACAAATCTTTAAAATTTTAGATTCTTTATGTATCTCTTGCTCATTTCTTACAGTTGAAGTCTTGATCTTGTATTTTTTGATCTGTGTGTGAAGTATTTTCTTTTTATTCCTTTTGTCTTTTTCCTTTTTCCTCTCCTTATTTTTATTTTTATTTTTCCTTTTCTTTTCTCTATTTTTTTCTTCTAAGGAAATTCAACTCATCACAGTCATTTGTCTCGAGGATAATGATGGAGCATACAACAGAACCCCGAGTTACTCGGCATAGTCATGATTTGAATATATCACTCATGTAGCTACTCTACTTTGACTTAAAAGATGGATGGAGCATACAACCACCTTCTGAGCTTTTCACTACAACAGAGTGCCCTAGAAAATTCTACTCATTTCTCTCTTTTTAAACACTCTTATCTAGGAATACCTTTTAGTAAACCCAAACAGTGGAGTGTAATCTCTTTTTTTTTCTTTTTTTGTCTCTTTCTTTTTTTTCTCTCTTTTTAGACTGCCAATTTTGGGTTTTCAGCCTAGAGTCTCTTTCCTCTTCTTCGAGTCCGTGGATGTATTCTCGAATCAAGTTGTATCTATATCGAACACTGTCGTTTGTTCCCGTTTGAATGTATTCAATTCTACCCAGCTCTTTTAAACTGGCGCCTATCGAACAATAGAGTCTTCATGTATCTTCTTCTTACACTATTTAACTTAGTGTACTCGCTCTTGACTGCTTCAGCCTTATGATTTTCATTTCTTATGTTGCTTGGTTTACTTTCTGAGCATAAACTTGTTTTCATCTATTTTTCTTTGGTAGTTCTATGACCTTCATGTCCAATCTATCTGGTTTCATCTATTTTTCTTAGTAAAGTGAAAAGATACCATTCGTCATTCCATTCATAGATGTCCTGAGAAAGCCTTTAGGGGTAAAGGTTTAGGGTCAACTCTCGATTCAATGATCGTAAACGACAAGTGCCTGAGAAGAAAAATTCATAAAATGGGAACTACCTTTTGTCTAAACACTCGTATTATTCCTCTGTTGGCCTAAGTGGACTAGCAGATACTCACATTTACAGTATCTTCACAACATTCAATCTCTTCTAAATATAAGCAACTTAGAGTTGATCTTTGGCTCTAAAACAAAGGTACTGTTGCATTCAAAATTTGAGGACCTGGTATAGAAATGATATATACATATGTCCATTAAAAAATACGTGTATATGCATATGGGAGAACAAAAACTTCCCCATAAACATAAAATGTTTAAAGAATCAAAAATGTAAAAATGCTTTCTAAATAGAAATGTGATTAGTTACTCTGACAAACAATAAGTTTTTTTTTAGAATTTCTTTGTGAAATGATGAGAAAATTGTAGGGACCTTCGGACTATCCCCAGGGTACTGACTCATTCCAGCCATTTCAAGGTAGTGTAGGCTTGTGCCACTTTTCTTGTTTTTCCACCGCTGGATCAACTCTCTAGTCATGACTCCCTCGTCAACCAGTTTCTTGATTTCTTCAATTAACGACCCTAAATTTCTTGGTGTCATGCCTCGGTGCCTTAATGTAGAACTCACGTGTACTATATAGATCAAAACTGTGGGCATATGAGCTGGGCATAATCTTTATCGACCCATAAGTAAGATACTAACCCTTGACCAGATAAGGTCATATGTCTGAGATTGACTACTCTGAATATCTCTAAATATGTACTTGTTCGAGGAATTTTTCTTGGTGATTTCGGGGGAATCTGCCTGCCTTCTTTTCTTACGATCACGAGAACCTTAAAAGTGGTACCCATTTATCTATTTCTTTCCTTCTGCTCCTAGGCATGTATGGTTCATTGAATTAAGACTCATTTTTTCTTTCTGGATCATGTATTCTATTAAAGTCATCACATTTGCCCCTCAATTTCTCGGGCAGCTTATCAAAGAGGAAATACGGAAGATGGCTTGAGACATGGAAGTCACTTTCCTCTTCAGCAATGGGAGGCTGCACTTGGGCGGCTAACCTCCACCTTCTCAAAGCACATTCCTTAAAACTCTTATCAGGTTTCATCCCCGTACCCTAGAGATACTGACGACTTGGTGCTAGGTCTAAAACATATCTGCATTGCCCATAAAGATGTCGATTAAGTCTCCGCATGACTACACTTGGTCTCTACTCAAACAGTTGTACCATATCACGGTAGGTCCTGCTAGACTGTCGTGGAAGTAGTGGGTCGGCAATTTTTCATTCTCGATGTAGCCATCTATCTTTCTGAGCACATCTTCTAACTACTCGAATCTTGATTTTTGAGTGTGTTCAATTCTTTTATTCATGATAAAACTCTAATTGGTCTTTGGATTACTCCCCAAAAATTTTATGCAAGGTAATGTTATGTAAAATATGCCATGACTTTACAATATGATGCAATGCAATGCATGAATGCAAATATGGTGTTGATTCTCGAACAGTCCTTAAAAGACTTTCGTTCAATATAAAAATGTCTGGTTGCAAGAAACTAATAATGAATTATAGGTAACAGTTAGCTTCCTTCTGGAGATCTTGACTTCGGAAAGAAAAGCCTGTGCTTCACGTCTCGACATCGTCTTCAGGATGATGGATGACCTCGTCTTCTCCTCTTATTCTATTCTATGGACTCGTGACGTCATGATCTTCATTTTTTGGGGCTTCTGAAAAGAACATCAACAAGTGCATGCATAATGCAGACAATATCTTCTTCTTTTGTAGATCTGGGTGCAAACGATCTAATCTTCGAATAATACGTCTAAACAGGGATGGATTATATCGATCCTAAGGGGGATACTATAAAACTTTTGGGGTTTAAATTAAAATTCTCAAGGATCATTTGGCTTAAAAGTTTTCTTTCTTTCTTTCTATTATTATTTTATTTTATTATTATTATTATTATTAAAATGTAAAATTTTAATTGGAACTTCAAAAAAAACTTTTAAGGTTTTTAAAAAATTTTAGAAGAAGATAAAGAATTTTAAAACACAATAATATTTCCATTTTTTTCTTTTTTTTGAGAGAGTTAAATTGAAATCTTTGAGATTTTTACAAAGGATTAAATGTGAAGATTTTAAAATTAGTGTTCTGTAGTCCCCACTGGGTCCTCTGCGCCGCACGTGTCTTACTATCGGACCGTCTTCTTTCACGATTGGTCTTTGCTCGGCCTAACTTGATACTGTAATATTATCATTTTCGGCAAAGTATACTTTTTTTCTATTTTGAAAGCCTTTTAAATGAACTGTTCTTGAATCAACACCATGTCATGATATGCAAAATGAATGCAAATAAAGGCATTGATTTCGCTGGTAATCACCCTTTCGAACGACTTTCATAGGAATTAAAGGGTCCAGACTTCTACAGATATGCCCCTTCTTCATGTCTTCGGGTCATACTCAAAGAAACTGAAAGTCTCGGTTAAGATTGCCAATACCGCATTCGATTTCCTCCTTATGCACCCAAATAGATCTAAGATGGCTAAATCGATATTTCCGAATACCTTAGGGAAGATGATCAAACCACATGTCCCCAAAACGAATAGGTCTATCTTCATTACCTCATTCGAGTGTGCTATCTCGGATACATTCCCATGAAGATGCTAGGCTGTCTCTTCAATTCTGAATCAAATCGTTGGCTCAATCCTCGCTTATCAAAAGATTTTGAGCTTCAATGGATAGTTCTGATTCCTCGAAGACTACGCATAGATCCAATCTTTCTGTACAATCTTCTGGTTGAGCAAGGCTTTATATTCCTCTACTGTGGTAATCATGTCTTGGCCGTTGAAGGTAAAGTAGCAAAAAAATGGGATTCCAAAATTGTAAAATGGCTCGGAGTAAAGGCTGATTGACTCGAACATACATTAGCTGGGCTATGCCGCCATAATTGTCGGAAAACATGTCATGTAGTCTTCGGTCCCATCTTTCCTAAATCTCTTTAAGCTCTCACAGATCATTCTGTTGTAGGATCTCGTGTGCATACTTTGGCACTACACGCTTGCTCGGCAAACTGTTACCTTGAACCCGTTGATTAACCTCTGACCAATGCCATATGACTAGGTTGATGTCCTCCTCCTTAGGATACCTTTTTCCATGATGAAAGATTTTCTGATCGGGCAAATCACTTGAATCAACACCTTTATGTAATGTGGATGCAATGATAATGCAACAAAAGTATGTGTAAAATAAAATAAAACACAAAAAGAAATGAGTTGGTACCGGATAAAAATAATAATAAATACATAAATAAAAGGTAAATTTAAATAAAGCAAACAAATAGAATAGCCTTATATATATCCGGTCTAAAAACTTAGGTTATCTGCATGGCTCTACATACAGTGTTGGTGCTAAGAGGAACCTGAACTGTCCTTGTTGTCCCCTACTAAGGTTAGCAAGGCCCCCGATCATCACCCATTATAGGCTCTTTTCAACCGGGTTCAATTCAGGGGGACCTATTCGCTTATGCCTCTACGAAGGAATGATATCCTTACAAAAGCATAAGGTACTGGAGCCCCGAAGGTACTTGCTAGGCCTACACGGAGGAACGACATCCTCACGAAAGCATTAGCGTTTCCCCCCACTTAAAAGGGACGGGTTTATATGCGAAATTTTAAATGCGTTAAATAAACGCGCAATTATAACCAAATGTTAATTTAATAGTCATTTTAATCAGGAACTTCTAATATTACTAAAGCGGTAATTATTTAAAAAAGCTTGACTCTCTTTTTGTTTTTGAAAAACAAATAATTTTCCCTAGCGGAGTCGCCATATGTAGCGATCTCTTTTTACGTTTGATAAAAAACGAGGTTTTAAAGTGTTTGTGGTCTTTTGGGTATTTAAAATGTCTTCTGTGAGGTCTTGTAAAAACCGTGTTTTATTTAAATATGGAGTCGTCACCGGCCACTAAGATAGGCTAGACACCATAAAACCAGAGATTTTAAAAAGTTGGGGTTCGGGAGTCGGTTACGGATAGGGAAGGATTAGCACCCCCACACTACCCAAAATTGGTACTTTAATAATTATCGCTTTATTAATATTAGATTTTCCGGATTAAAGTGACGATTAAATTAAAATTTGATTATAAGTGCGAGTAAATTTTAAGGGCCCCGTTGTTCGAGAATAAACCGATAGACCACCATCATTGCGCTTGATACTAGCCACGTTTACGCTCGAATAAAAGGGCACCGCATTGACAATAATATATCTGAAATGCAACTTAAAACATGGCAAATATAAATAAATACAATGCGATAAAAATATAAATAAATACTAACATAATAAAATATTAATCTAACATAAATAAAATACTAATCTGAAGCATACATACATAAATATTAATCTAACGCATAAATAAAGACAAATCTAGCATAAATAAAATACTAATCTAAAACATTCATAAATATTAATCTAACACATAAATAAAAACAAATCTAACATAAATAAAATATTAATCTAAAACATGAATAAACATACAAACTAAAAAAATAAGAATACAATTTTAAATTAACTAATACTTCATTAAATTATAAAAATTACAACACAAATAAAAAGGGAAGAAACTATACCTAACTAGGAGCTCGAATGACGAACCCCGATTGAACCCCAACGAGATCTACCATGACCTCTCCAAAAATTAACTAGATCGGATCCAAAATAAGATCCCGATCGAATATTGGATCGAACCAACTAGAGTCGAGGACACTGCCCCCAACCCGGTCAACCTTGCGGCCGGCCTAGCTCCCAATTGGGGAGTCGATTCATCCCAATTTTTGGGTTGCGTGAATTTGGCAGCCCTCCCCTGCCTTTTATAGACACTTTGGAGAGGGTGGGGGTGACGTGGAGCACCCTCCTCCACGCAGAAATTTCCCCTTTTTTTGCTTTTTAATTATTATTTTTTATTTTTTACTTTTTTTACATTTTAATCAACCTTTTTTACTCCTTTTTTATTTTAAATTAATAATATTACTATTACAATAATACTAAAAATATTAAAACCCGGACAAAAATGAGTGATTACAGCCGAGTCGAGCTCAGCATACTCAATCTCGAGTTAAGTTTAAAACGAGACGAGTCGAGTCGAGTTTAGTACTACTCGAGCTCGACTAGACTCATTTACACCCTATTCAAACCTGCCCACACTTGCCTTGCATACTGACAATCTCTGATCACATGCAATGCATTTTTTGAAAATTGGTTGCATCGAACACACCTAGTGTCATTAGCCACTCGTTTCACACACAAATTAACTTTGGTGGGCACAAAATTCTTAATGAATTTCCAGCATTGGATTCTTATTTTTGATGGACATTTCGACTGCCATATCTTTTTAAACAAATCACCATCATTGTTGCTGATATTTGGGGGTGAGAGTAATCTGCGGTAGCCACTTCGTACTGTATATTGTCCCGTATGTTCCCCACACCATACCAACATGTCCATTTGCTCACCACTTGGCAAAGGAATACTCACAATTTCCTGAGCATCAGTTGTATTAAAAGTATCCAAGATGCGTCTGTAGAAAATTTGATGAGGGGTAGTATTCGGCTCTTGAAGTCTTGCCACCAGGGAAGATGGATTGTGAAGAAGCCTCCATCCTTGTTTTGAGTACTTGCACTCTTGATTCTAATAAATTGTTTAGGATCAAATTAATGCTAAAATCAAATGGCAATGGCATTTAAGGTAGGTTCAAAAAGCTTTTGTTCGTACAATCTTATCTACTATATTGTACTAAACTGAATACAATGAATATATTCTACAAATAAATTTTCAAGTTGTAATTATTCTAACATATTGGTCATTGTTTTGAGTATAAAATAAAGTTAACTAAGGGGAAATGAAGTAACTGACAAAGCTGCTAGTTGAAAAACATTTTATTTTTTAAGTGCATTGCCAAATAGTTTATAAACAGGGGCATAAAGCTAAAAAAAATGTCCTTAGCGTTTGATTGAATAGTCATTTTAGTCTTAATTTTTTTAACCAATTTAACCTCCAACATTTCATTTTGGGTCAAAATGACCTCTCTGCGGATGAAAACCGTCAGTCAATTGACAATAAACAGCTTGAAATGACTTAGCAGAATGAAGTGTCAGAAGAAAAAAATATTTTATATTTTATACGATTTTATAAAAATAACTTTTAACTGATATGTCATTATGTAAAGTCGACATATTTGTTTATATGACACTGCTATCGTGGCATGCATTGCCATGTATGTTTGTCATGTCATTTCAAACCGTTTATCATTAGTTGACTAATAATTTTCATCTGTAAATGGGTCATTTTGATACAAAATGAAACGTTGGAGGTTAAATTAATTTTAAAAAAAAGAGACAAAATAATTATTCAGTCAAACGTAAAGTATATTTTTTGGCATTATGCCTAAACAAGGCAAGAAAGGTTGTTGCTCATCTATCAGTAGTGATATAATGATGCTAACTCACCGATTAGCACATGCATCCACACACCTATAGGCTATAACCACATAAAACAAAGCTAATAATTTATAACTATTGTCCTAAGTCAATTAGAAGCAGCTAGTATCTGTTCATAGATAGTTTTAATCCTTTTACTTTGTAGATATTACGGTTAAACTCGAATCTCTTAAGATAAATATCATCCACTTTTTTACTGGAACCAATTGTTGGGTTAACGATAAGATGATGAAAATGAATAAAATGTGTTTTAATGCAATGGATCAAACTTCAAAATAATTTTTATTCGGGTTTATAGTTTGACGACTAAAATGAACACTTTATGTAACAGTGGTGGTTAAATTAAGAAGATTTCATTGTGACCAAAACAAAAACCCTTAAAAGTTAGATGAGTAAACTTCCACAAAAGAATCAAAGATGAATTAAAACTCTTGTGTTGCAATGCATCAAGAATTGGCAGAAAGATCCCGACATTAACATTAAATATAAAAGCACCATTTACAGTGTTTCTGACTGGTTCAGGATCTTCTTCCAAATGAATCCCCAAAATAACGTAAAGATCCACCAATATTAGAACAATTATTAGCTTTTTAAAACCCAAAAAAGGCAGGCAAGAAGGGAATAAACTTCAAGGGACCATTTTGCAGAAATCAAATTAAAAGGTGATCTAATCTTCAGGAAAACATCTTAATTGTCAAGTGTTAATTCCAGAAATTTTCATGGTTTCATCAACTGTTGTTTAATGTAATTAAGGACTTCGTCCACATTCACTGTCCATGCAACGGATATCGGGGAATAACCGGTCCACGGATTGCTTCCATTCCATCTGCAGCAGAGTATGGCACATGAACATTAGTAACAAGAACAGCAAATCTAATTACATTCAATAATAATAAAGCATATGCTTGTCTTTGAATACTTTTTCAATCCTTGATCCAACAACGTATGCCCCGTGCATATGCCCTGCGTCTCGACCCTCACGACGCCCTTCTTGTATGTGAAGAGATCCGGCCGAACTAGAGCCACATAACAAACAGGATCGTGGAGGAATATCCCTGGTACGAAAAATTTTCTCGAGGCTCAGAACGTGAAGAGTAAAAAAAGTGATTCAGTTCACATTTACAAAAGGTTACCGTATACACCGTCGGACTTCACGTGCCAATTTCTGTAGAATTCGCACATCTCACTTAGCAGCTGAGCATGCTTCCCCTTTGATTGCTTCAGTTCGAGGAGATCATCGTCTGAGAGTTAAAAGATGATGAACTTTGTCAAGATGACTAGCTCAAATAAACATGCAAAAGAAGCTTGTCTGCTAAGAGAAATGGCAGTTAAGTTCATACCTGTCATTTTGACTTGGGTAGTAATGTTTATCCCAACCACGACAATATCTGCTCCCGATGTAAACACGATATCAGCTGCTTCGGGGTCTCCATAAATCTGTAGTCAGACAAATGAGTTCAGAACGGTTTCTTACTAATGTGGTATGCTGACAGGCCGATTGCAATGATCAATGGGAGAACATGATCATGATGAGAAGGGAAACTCAAGGGACTTAATTGAACACGAAAAAGAAATTACACAAATTTTCAACTAAAAGGAAGTTTTAGTACTTACATTTGCCTCAGCAGCAGGATTCACATTTCCTAATGCAAAGAATGAGCCACCAAGTACAACTATATTTTTCACCTTGCTAGCAAAGGAAGAGTCCCTTTTGATTGCCTGGACAGAAAAAAATGGGGATCTTTTAAGTTTAAACACCAAGTTGTGAAGTTTATCAATAGCAAAGGACTTACCAATGCCAGGTTGGTCAGGGGTCCGAGTGCAAGTACGGATACCTCGCCGGGATATTCAGACACCTTTTCAAGTAAAAACTCAGAGGCAGTCTTATCGGATTTCTTCGCTTTTGCATGAGGTGGATGTATATTCCCCAGTCCATCAGAGCCATGAACAAAGTCAGCAACGGATGGCCTCCCACCCTTTTCCATTGAAACCACGGTTAGGCTTGATATAACAACGCCCAAACAAAGAAGAATATCAAGGCACAATAAATCAAAATAATCTTTAAAAGTCATTTCAACTGCAATACCTAGGTGATTTGCCTCATGTTACATAAACTTAGAACCATGCAAGAAAAGAAAATGAAGAGGAAAAAACGTTCAAACATCATACACATGTTGGGTAGAAAAGTGCAAATACTATAAACAGGAGCAAGTTAACAATGGAAGTGAGGTCATTTCTTGAAAGCAAAAAGAAGTATTTTCCATGCAATTACAGTTCGATTCCGGGAATGGACGCATTACCTTTAGAGGCTCGGGGCTACCTTCTGCTACGGGAACACCAGGACACCCTGCGACTTCACACTATCCTTTCGCACCTCAACAAGAGGATCAAATCATGAACATATTCCAAATACATGTGAAAAACAGAGAAGATTTTCGAGCACAGAAACAAGCACTTACCAGAAGTAAGGCATTACGAGTAGCATCTTCGGAATGGAGGTTGCCGAATATAGTCGTCAAACCTAAGATCTCAAGCTCTGGATTCTGGAATGCCATTAAGATCGCTATGCTATCATCTGTTAATAAAAAAACAACACATTCGTATATCAATAGGATAGAGAAATCCCAAAGAAAATCATTAAACTCATCTAACGGCCCTCCACATTGTATTCCAAGTGCCACTTTCACTTTACTTTTTTTTAAGCCACATGTATCCGACTCATTGGTCGATTAATTCGGACCAAATTTTGCATAGGACCGAATATGGTGAGACCCTCATAATTCAGTTTTTGTCGTTCACAATGTCACAAATTCGAACACCTGGCCTAATAAAATAATAATATTCAAATATATAGATCTACTCACACCCCTCTATGATTGAATACGGTTTAACCATGAGAATCTATCCTAATACATCTTAGCTCAAGAATTATAAATCAAGCCAAATAAAAAAAAAACTGATTAATTCTTCTTCAACAAGGTAAACAAAAAACCTGAAACATTTTCATCAATTTTCATGCTTATCTCAACAAAAAAAAAAAACTCCAAGGACAAAGATAAATCAAAAAGTAAAATAAAATAAAATTCCAATTTCATTAAGCAACTTAAGATGCTAAATTCCAAATAAAAAAGGATCGAAACTGACCAATCCCGGGATCGGTATCGATAATGAGTTTGTTCCTGTTGGCACGTGAGACAAAAACGCCGTCGCTTCCGCCGTTAACGACAATTCCACCGTGAGAATCTTTCTTTAAATCACAATCCATATTCAAAGGCATAATTTTTTTCCCAGAAAACTACAGTCGGATAATATAAGATTAAATGAATATGGGTGTGAATAAGCGAGGTTGTTCTGACGCAGACGAAAACCAGGGTCGCTCCGCTGCTGCCAACAGAGTCCCTGAAGGAGAAGAAAACCAAATGTGTTTTTTTTTTTTTGTTATGGTGATGTCTTCTTCTTCATCCTTTAAATACTATTTCTCCAGTTTAGGTAGGCGGAGGATTCTGACGTCAGTAATTCTTATTGGTAAATTGCGAATAGATGAATGACGCGTGGTTAAATGTGATTGGACGATTCTTTTGATTTGCTTGATTCCAGTATCGCATCGATCAGACCACGAAAATAGTACGCGCTTTTCTTCGTACAGGTAAAAATTATTTTTTGAATAAAACACTGAGAAAAGTATATTATAAAGGTATCTTACTCTTTATATTTTTATATAATTTAAGATAAAATAATTAAAAATATTTTTTAAAAAAAAAACTTGGTATTAAGGAATCAAACTCATGATTAATAAAAATTTAGATAAATATTTTTTTACCATTTTTTCTATAATAGTTTATTGACCCAACGAAACTACTTAGAGGGTGGAGGGGCTTTTCTAAAAAAATTTGGGTCCAATTACAATTTTGGTCCTATAGTTTTAAAACTAGGTAAATTAAGTCTTAGCATCTCAAATTTGTAGGTTCAATTACTTCTTACGTCCCTAGTTGTTTTGAAAGTAAGCAAATCCAACCTTTATTCCATTTTTTGGATTAAGTACTTCTTAGGTCCTTTATCATTTTTAAAATTAGAAAAATTAAGCTTTGCTCCCATTTTTTTTCTTTAAATACACCTACGACATTGTCAACTTCAAAATTAGACAAATTAGACTTTGAATTCCAATTCTTAAATTTTAGGCCTAACTACAAAATAATGGTCTAAACTATGTCTTTTTTTTACAATAGGTGCCTAAAGTATTTTTTTGTTGAAAATGTAAAATTTCATTTTTTTGCTTGTTTTAAAATCAACTGATACACCTATTTTGGCACATATTTTAACCAAAAATGAAACTTTAGGACCTCTTTCAGCCAAAAATACTTTAGACACCTATTTCATGCAAAACTGAAACTTTAGACATCTATTTCAACCAAAAATACTTTAACCGCCTAATACAAAAAAAGAGACATAATTTGACACTTATTTTGTAGTTAAACCTAAATTTTAAATTAACGTCTTAACAATCAAACTCTTACACCTCATTTTAGTGTTATTTATATTTAACCCCTAATATTTCATTATAATTTTTGATAAATAATTTTCAATTTTTTTGACGATATAAGATGATATGGTTGTTATTTACATTATCTTATTTAATTATGTCAGAGAATATTTGTGATTTAATAATTTTTATTTTTGATTATTTTAGGGTTTGAAATGATGCATTTGTTTCACGTGTCATTCGTTTTCAAAACGAGTCTGAGTTTGATCATATTATCCCAATGGAGAAGGGAAGGACAAGTGAAGCTGTAATCATTTATGGCTGTTCAAACAACTTTAAATTATTTATATATTTTTAGAAATTAAATAGATGTATTATTTTTTTAGAAAAAATGGAAATCAAGTTTTTTTTTTTGAAAAAGGACATAATATTAAACTAGTTTATTTCTAAACACGTTGCAGATTTAAGAATATAAAAAGATTGAAATTCACAACATTGACGGCCTAACGTAGTAATATCCAAGAAAGTTCAAAGTCAAGTGTTAGACTTTGACGGCACAAAGAAATTTCAACTCGTTTTGGGTTTCGTTGGGTAAATAGGGTATTTATAAATAAATTTTTAGAATATAAAGTATGTTAAGAAATATTTGAGAATTCATGGTATTTTTTACAGTACTAATTGAGAATATCTTTTCTTGCAGGAAGTATTCTCTTTTTTTAATATTTTTGGGCCAAAAATACCTCCTACAAGAGGCGTTCTTCCCTAGTACTGTAAAAAATACCATAAATTTCTAAAATTTTTCTAACATACCCTATTTCCCCTTTTTTTTTTCCTAAACAACAATATTTACTAAAATTCTCGCTCGTTTTGTAGACTATGATGATGAGCAACAAATTGATGGCGAAAATGCTTAAATGAAAAATCATACATTCTGAATTTTGAGTAAATTGAAGTTATATAACTATTTATTTTTACGTAAAAAAATAAAATAAATATTTGTTTAGACAGAATTACCCCTAAGCTTAAAGTAAAAAATTTGCAAATACGTTCAATAATGTGTGCATGAATGTGGGTTTAATTTACAACTTTTATTAAATTTGATTCTTAATAAATATATAATTTCCAAATAATATTATATTTATTCTAAAGTCAATTATCATTTTTTGTAAATTTAATTAATCTAATTTTTATTTATTAATTAATATTTATAGAATGTTTAAAAGTTAAAAGTTAACGAACTAATTTATTAAAATTTAATTATCAAATATAATAATTTTGGTAAAGTATTAAATATAATAATTTCATGCATTGCGCGGATAAAAATAATTTGCAAATATTTTAGAAAACAGAGGTGATTAAAAAATTAAATAAACCAGTTGGGAAAACGTGTTGGATTCATTATTGGATATCTTAATCAGCCACGACTTGGTACCGGTAGTGTTATCCACATGTAATCAATAAAATAAAAACATTGAGCATAATTATTTATAATTTATTATACGCTTAAGTGGTAATTTTACATTTGAAGCAATTTTAAATCAGTATTTTTATTTTTTATTTTATCAATTTAGTCATTGTAGTTAAATAATAATGTTATCTTATTTTTTAATTTTATAAATTTAGTCCTCATACTCGTGTGCATCAATCCCATCTTTGACCTATAAAGCCGTTAAACTCTACGCATGTAGTCATTATCTGCTTCCACATCAGTCATTATATCCAGTTGTATTGCCATATCAATGATGATGACTTGATTTTAATGCCGTCGTAGTATGAATGGAGGGTTTAAAAATTATCTATTTATTTTAAAATTACATATATATATAATTTTTTTAAAAAAATTACTTCAATTGTATTATCACGTCATCATTTTATTAGAGTGCATTAATTTATTAAAAAGTAACATGTAGACATGTTAACTCAGACGTTAATTATTTAATGATGAAGTGTCTGCCATGACAAATGACACTAATAATAATAGTTATGTTAATCAACGACAATTAAAGGGTTAGATTAATGCAATTTAGAGGATTTAAGGGGAAAATTGATGAGATTAAAAAATGAGACGTTATTACTGATTTTAGATAAGTACAAAAATTAAATTGATTAAATTAAATAATAGATAAAATTATTAATTTAAAATTACTACAAAACATAATTACTCTTTGAACCTTAATTATATATTAAATAGTGCAAATTTTTAACAGAAATAGTGCAAGCTAAGTTTCATTTAAATTAAATTGATGATAATGATATTTTATCCGAGTATATCGACATATATCAAGTTAAAAAAAAATTCTGAGGTGAAAGGTTCAAAAGTCAAAGGTGATGTTTCTTAAACTGAAAATTTTAATTACTAAAAGTTAAGTGTTGAAATTTTTTAATATTAAAAAATAAATATTGAATTTAAATTATAAACATGTTTGATATTATAGTAAAATTAAGTTCAAAATATAATTAGATTGTTTAATATATAAAAATTTAAAAGGTTAACACAATTAAAAGAAATAGAATTAAAATAGAAGTGTTGAAAATATTCTTCATTAATTCATAAAGGGTAATTTACATTTTAAATTATTGAACTTAACATTATTCTTCATTTACATCACAAACTTTTAATTTAATTAAATTACAATATTTAATTTTTATTACTAATAAACTAAGTCACTTACACTAACATCGTTAAATAATTCTAATAAAAAAATTAAAATTAATACTTTTATTTAACATTTTTTTCAAACGAAAATAATTAAATTTTCTATAAATTCTAACAAACAATATTTAAATTGTCAATTAAACATTATTTAGTGATATTTTATGTGAAAAATATGTTATATAAAAATGTCAATTTCAATTTTTTTCACTGCAGTCATTTAATGGTATAGATACCAATGACTTAGTTTATAAATAATAAAAGTTGAATGATGGAATTTGATTAAATTAAACGTTTATGATGTAAATGAATGTTGATACTAAGTTTAGTGATCTAAAATGTAAATTACTCGCTCATAAATACATCCTTATCTTATCTTTTCTTTCTTTCTTTTTTTGAATGGTGGTTACAAGATAGTATTTGTTCATACATATTATTAACCCTTTGATAATGCACATACACATTGTAGACAAATCGATTTGAACCCATGTCTCCTAAAATAAACATCATCCGTTTTTTCTACTGGGACACTTATTCGGTTCAAACACATCCCTATATATTTAACATATTTCGTACTTTTTCATTGAAGTTTGAAATTATTAAATATACTTAAAATATTAAATGACTTAAATTTCTAATGAATTCAAATTTTCAAAGAAAATATATAAGTCAGCAAAATGATTAATCCTTATCGGTTTGATTATAATCTAATTTATTATTTAATTTAATTCTGATTGGATTATATTAATATTTTTTTTGAATAGGATTGTGTTAATAATTTGAAAATGAATAAACAAAAACGTTGAATCATAATGAATAAACAAGAAGACCGGAAATTGAAAATAGTTGGAATCAAATACCATAAAAGAATGAAAGAAAATATTTTTAGCAAGATTTGTTAATTTCTCTCATAATATATTGATTCAGTTGGTCGGTGGTTGTTAGATAATAGATTAGATGTGAGTGAGTGCATAGTGATATCTTTATGTTTTCTAGAAATTAATGGTAGGACATTATTTTATTGGTGTTTAAAAATAAAATTGGATACTAACGAGGTTGGTTCAAGTGGTAAGCAGCTTAATATCACTTAAGTAGGTATTGAGTTCGAGGCATTGCGTATGTAGAAAATTCCCGCTAGAAGACTCGCCCACCAAAGCCAGATGTGTGATGTGGGTCGACTTGGATTAATCAGGGCAAAGTCCTAGGAACCATGAGGGCAATAGGTAACCAAAAAATAAATAAAATTGGATAAAGTATACAATTTGGTCACTAAATTATCGCAAAAAACACAAAATATTTAAACTCTATGTGTTGTTTAAGTTACCTAACATAGAAAAATTATATCATAGGTCGTTTTCATTTTGTCATTTATGGGGCCAATTAGTAAAATATATCAATTTCATTAATTTTTAATGTTATCTTTTTACCAAGTGAATCTTCACTTGGTAAAAATTATTTTTAAATTTGATTTACAGTACATATGGGTGAAAATTCACTTGATAAAAGGGATGAGATAAAAAATTAAAGAAATTGATGCATTTTATTAGTTGATCCCATAGATGACATGGTAGGAATGACACATGATATAATTTCTCGGTGTTTAGTGGGTGTCGTATTTTTATTTTCCATACGTATTATAAAATCTTTGAATAAATTAGAGTCACGAGTTAATCAATTACCAATTGAATTAGAAAAGGATAAAAATATTTTTTAAAATTGGTAACTAATATTTTTTATTTGTATACTTTTATATAATCTTTAAATAAAATGACAAAAAAAAATGTTTAAGATCAAACATGCAACTACTACTTTGTAATCAATTTTAGATTATTCAAAAAAAAGATCAAACATGTGATCATGGATGGACCTAGATGAGATGGAGGGGGCGGTCGCCTCCTCTAAAATTTTGAAATTCCTATATGATTTAGAATTTTTTAAAAAATTCTTATGTATTTCCTATTGAAAATCTATTTTCGCCCCCTAAAATTTTATAAATTTACCCCTCCTAAAATTTTATAGGTTTGTCCCATAACATAAATTCATGCGTCATGTGTCCACCTGCATGCGATTAATAAATCTATATTCAATTTTTTTTTATCATTTCACGTATAATCATTAGTTGAATAATTTTTTAAAATATACATCTTTAAATAAGTTATTTTTATTTACTCATAAAATTTAGTGTTTATGAATTACATTTGATATATTTGAGATAAATAATTAATAGCATATTACGTGTATTTTTCTCATCCAAAATATTAATAGGGGAAAATAATTTTATTATATATAATTAGGTTAGAGAAAAAAACAAAAAGGTTTAGTGAGATAATGATGTGGTTACAAGGGAAGCACATGAGCATGGGGTGTGGTTAAAGGGAATGTAAACAGAAGTACATAATCGGGGTAGGGTACCCCAAATGGATTGAACCCACGTTGAAGCACATGGGACTGACTGTGATATTGGATAATGTCTGTTTACAATTTTGTAGTAATAATGTTGCTGAGTTTTCTTTATTTTAAGGTTTGAGCTGTTTTTTATGTCATGATCTAATACGTTCCGGCGACTTTTAATGTTAATTTGTAATGTTGACGACTTCTCTTGTTACTGTTATAATAACCCTAAGTCATAAAATAAAATAACACCTAAGTTTTTTTTCTCTCAAATCTAGTCGCTTATTAGGTTATTTCCTCTCAAACCTAACCGTTTACTCCTCATTTTTTTCATCTTTGTTTTAGTCGGTGGTGACATTAATTTTGTGTTAGTTGCCAATAGTCGGTATTCCTTACTTTTCGTTTGCTTCCTTATATCTTATGTTTGCTTCTCTTTTGTTGTTTTTTTTAAATGAAAATAATTACGTCCTTTTGACAAGTTTTTCTCTGATTTTATGACACACTTTTGATCTTCTTTGACGATCGTTTGACTGGTCTTTTCGTTTATTTTTAGAGTTGGATTTGACTTCGTTTGGACTAATCAAGATGACGCTTATTTGTTATCCTGATGGTCTTCCCTACTTTGGACCCTTGAATTATATTTGTATATGTGGTTTGCGTTCGTGGATAGTTTCTCACGAAACTCAGCTTTGATTTGCAGTTGTCAGTGGTCTTTTGATAATTTGATTCCCTTTTGTGGTTTGTTTGTCGATGCAGACAGATTTTTTTGTATATTTTTTTTGAGTATTTTGGTTGAATTTTAAACTTTTTTTGTATGATCTCAAGTGACTAGTTTATGTGTTAATCATTGTAGGAAAATGTTCAAATTATATATTTTTGTGTATGTTTATAGTTTTAAGCCTCGTTATAATTTTAAATATTTTTTGTTTTTAATATAATTAACTACTTATTTAAAAAAACTCTAACAATCTTATTGCTGAAAAAAAGCACTCATCTGTTTATAAAAGAAAAAAAAGGGGGTAAGGTATAATGGCACATGGTTTGGTTAGAGTTCGGCCTGGCCTGGCCTGGTCTAAAGGTCATGGGCTGGCTAATCGTAACCACCACTCACTTAACTTCCGCACGTGCAGTAGCTGACACACAACTCAACCTGTTTCGCATCATAACTTTTCCTATTTTTTTAGGGTTTTATTTTGATACACAGTTCGTGTAAAATATTTTTACACAACTTTCTATAAAATTTAAAACCCTAACACCCTAGATTTTAAACCCTAAACTCTAAATCTTAAACCCTAAACTTTAACCTTAAGGTTTATCTTAAAAATAAAACACGTTTTTCATCCACATTTATTTCTAAATTGTTTTTCCGATCTGACTTTTATTTTTAAATTAAGACTTTTATAATACTTTAAAAAATTAAAATTATAGAGATCAAAATGAAAATTTAAAAAATAAGTGAAACTGTTTTAATTTTCAAAATGAATTAAAAAAACAATTTATACAGGTGACAATTATGGAGATGAAAACTTTGAAAAGGTCATAATCTTATTGTCGTTGAAATTGTTTTTTTGTAGTACTAGGACTCAATTGAAAGAAAATTAAAATTATTGAGAAAAATATTTAAAATTTTTACAGTAAAAATGCACATATCAAATCTTTATGGCCCTTTTGGTAAAGAGATGATTGAGCCAAAATTAGAGGTTTGACCAGTTAAATTCGCTAATTGGATGTTTGGTAAAAAGTAATTAAAATAGCAGTATAGGGTGAAACCTCTAATTTTAAAAAACTCATATTAATAGCTTTTTCAAAATTAGAGGTTTTGACATAAGAGTTATAAATATCCTCTTACACTTAACAATTATAAAAAATCTCCAAATAACCTAAATTTAACATTTTCTATTTTAATTCTTTAATCTCAAGTATTTACATCGTGACATTTGTAAACTAATATTTTTTGTTTTTGTTCCTTTTATTCTCACACATTTATATTTGTATTTAAATTTAATAACTAATTAAATTATATTAAAAATAATTATATAAATTAATATATAGATCATTCAAATATGCTTAGTAATGTTATATTAAAAATTATTTTTCATAATCTGATTAATATTAAAAGATACAAAATATTAATAACTAATAAATTATTTAAATAAATATCGAATATAATCATGTTTTTATATGTCATTTTGCTTGTTTAAATAATCAAATAGCTATTAGCTCATAGTTAATTTTACGAAACACTTTTATAAAATCAATTAGTCAAATCAACTAATGCAATCAACTATCAACTAGCCGTTAATTGCCAAACAAGGCCTATATTTTTTTAGTCTGACAGATTAAAAAAATGAAATTAGATTTAAATCTACTAAAAATAAAAAATTAAAGAAATAAATGACAGTTTTAGGACAATTTTTTAATGTTTTACCGAAATATTTAACATCTGCCACAATTTCTAATTTTTAGTAAAATACATCTAAACAGTTTTTTATAAACATCTAATAATATCATCTTATAAATTATGGTATTAACTTGTAACAGGTAGACGCAGTGCACAACCTATTTATTTAGTAGAAAATAAATTGGACGGATTCAAGTTGCAAATTTTCAATAAATATTACGAAATAGAAATACAAAAATCAAGGGTAAGCTCAAACTACTAGAATCATGTGAAATTGGAAAGGAAAAAATTTCAAACCAAATCTGAATATACCACTTTGGTGTAGTTCAATTTCCTGCTGTTTTTCCTTGTACAGTCGAATCCATAAACACAGCAAAATCACAGAGTGGAATTGGGGTTTAGCTTCCTAAGAGTCTTTCATTTCCAGAAACTGGATTTATATCATACAAGCAAAACAAGGTTCGGTGTTTGTTAAATGTCTTGCGAACATGCCCTACCCTCCTCAAAACAGCAGCACCAACACATGGTACCACCAACTAGTTAAAGTTTACAAAATCCGATGAGGGGAATTCGATCAAGTACAGATTGAATTTTCAAAATTAATTTATGCACATCCCATGGCCATCAATGGTATGTCATCATTCTTCTGCTGCAATTCATCCTGCATAAAATAACAGAATATGGACAACAAATACAAGTTTGAATATGCTCATGAATCATGAAACTGCATGCTGGGTTCATCTCGCTTTGATAAAAACATGGCTGCGCAACCATCATCAGGAAGCAAGATAGCACTAGCTCTTTACATTAGTCACAAAGAAAAATGCAGGATGCACAGCACTCATGGCACAATAATTCCCATACCTTTAAAGCAAAATTGTCCCACATTCAACAATGTATAAAAAGGAGCCTCGTGTTACTTCTCATATCTTTACATTTGGTGCACCCACTTTTCCAAGGTTACCCTTTGCATTTCCACCAGCTTGGCCAGCAAAGTGCTTCCCACTGGATGCCTCACTAAACGAGGTTGATTTCTTTATCTGCCAACAAGAAACAGGCAACAGAAAGTTTAAAAGAAAGCCTAATCTCACCTAGGTTACCATACACATGGATAACAAAATGTCAAGGGCATAGAATAGAATCCCTCCCTTCACACACCCGCATATGTAAAAATACAAAAGACAAATACATCTCTTAGTTTATAATTGCAATGAAAGGGAAATAGGCACTTACCACTGCTAGCCGCTCTTTGTGTACCTCATTTGTATGCTGCAGAACCCCCCCCCCCCCCATAAAGTCATAAGATTAATATTAGATTCCCTTTGTAAACAACTGTGCATCCAACATCAGTTTTATAGATAAAAGATAATAATATACCGGTTTTCTGTAAGTCTTAATCTCATCACCAGTAAATCCGGGGAGAATCATATTCCAGTTTCTTTCTGTATCAAGCCATAACACAATAAAAGTTACAAGTACTAGACGTTAAAGACAAAGAACAAACCAAAGTGAACAATTTACGTAGTAACTAACCAAGATGTAGGAGAATGTCTTTTGCTTCCAATGTATCCGATTTTCTATGCTTAGCCAGTGAGCAGCCAAATGTTGTGATCTGTTGAAGAAGAAAAAATTGGAAAAAATATGAAAAAGGGTTGGATGGTGGTCGTATTATCGGAAAGTTTAGAGAATGGAGTAGAAATTGTAATACTAAGTTCCATAGAACCAATACAAAAAGCAGTAAGGAAAAAAACCAAGAACAACAGAGGAAAAGAAAATCAAAATGTATACAGAGTAGGCCTTTAAATAGGCTGATATTGAGTTTTAATATAACTAAAACTATACTTTTATCTTTAATTTAAATAATACTTATTCCTAATTTAAATAAGACTTCTAGTAAATCTAAACTACTGATTAGAAATAAACTCTAATTACACATTAAATAAGAACTCTAACACTCCTAGTCAACTTACTCCTCTCAAGCTCTAACACTTCTCGGATAACTTACATATAATATAAGACTTCTCATCCAACATAGTTTCACTCTTCATATGAACCTCAGTCCCCATTTAAGATGCAGAATGAAACTCATTGTTCTTAAAATTTTGAAGACGTTATAAAGATTCCAATGAAGTCCAAGTTTAAGCTCAATTAGCTGATCCACCATGGTGGTTGGCGTGATAAACAGGAAGGGACAGGGAGAAAAATATTTTAGTTCAGTTCACATTTTCCTTTCAAGGGGAAAAAAATCAAAATCCATAAGCCAAAGTTATGTTGTTTTCGCATAAAGCAAAATAGGCTTGATCAAGGTGTAATAATTTTTTATAAACATAATCTTAAGAAAATCCTAGTTGAAGAATCCTAACGTATCTTGAGATCTGCCCAACCCCAAGTGTATATATACACAGTGGCGGATGCACCCAGCCCTGGTGGGGTCCATCCGCATCCCCATTTTTTAATTTTTTTTTTTAAAATAGGTTTAATTTAGTGTTATTTTTTCTGAACAGAAAATTAATTTTGTTTAGTAATTAGAGGAAAAATTTATTTTTGCATACCCATTTGAGAAAAAAAATATTTTGGACCCCATTCTTAAATTTCTATATCCGCCACTGTATATACATGCGCAATAAGTTCTTTGAATAAAAAGTTAAAACTCACAGAATCCACAAAGTCTTCTGCAATATCCACAAGAATATCTTCAACTTCATGATCCAACTTCTCAGATGGATCAATCTGCATACAAATAAAACGTCATATTTGAATATAGAGAAGAAGCAAGGAAATCCATAGCTCTGTAGACAGGATTTGAGGAAATGAAATGCTAAAGACCAGACTCAAAAAGATCATTCAATAAATGCCTAGACAAAATTGATATTCTGAAAATAACATTCATCGAAACATAAATGCTGAACATCCCAGTGTCACTAAGATGATCATGAATTTGTATATTAGTCATCTATAGAGACAAATTAATAACATACAAATGTTGAAATGGTATAACACAAAATATCTTGACTATAAACCAAATATATGAAGGGCAATTTGAGTAAATAATGGGTATAACACAACATATTTAAGGAGATTTGGATGATAATAGAATAAGCCGGCAAGATAGTAAGATCCTGAAATGTAAGGAACCAAAATGCAGAGCTAGGTCAAGATAGTTCACCTGGTTAACTAGATCATGAATGCTTCTTTTGGTAAGAATCTTGCCACCATGCTCATCACTTTCTGTAACAGCTTCTTTATTTTGGTTCACCAACTGCACCGTGCTTGGTTGTGCTGTTGCAAGCGAAGGAGCCTTTTGACTTACAGAACCCTGGGCTCTCGGAGCTTGTTGATGGGGTATAGGTTGAGGGGCCCTTGACGTAGGAGACATTTGTTGTCTGAAATGCTCCTGCGGCTGAAGTGATGAAGATTGTGGCAATTGTGGAGGTGATACATGCTGTTGTTGTGGAACTGTTGGCAAGGAATGATGTTGCAGAGGAATATGTGACCTTTGCTGCAAGGATGGTGAATTAATCTGTGGTCTATACGACGGGGGTGGCAGAGGAGGTTTCCCTTGTGATCCAGATGATAGCCATGGCTGATTAGGGACCTGTGTAGTTTGTGATGTACCTGGTGTTGAAGAACCAACAGCTGACACTCGCATAAGGTCATGCCCTTGGAAATTCTACAAAATGTTAAAGGGTATAAATCAGTTACAGTTGCGGTTACTCGCATAAGAACATTTTAAGTCTTGGAACATGGTGTTACCAATGCCACATTACTGCAATTTAAAAACAAAGAAAAATTTACAAATCCAACAAATGATTAAAGAAGGTATGTAATATTTTGACAGGGTTACTAACTTGGGTAGCAAGGGACTGGCTATTTGACGAAGGTGGTCTAAGAGATGATTGTAAAGGTCTTTGTGGATGCTGAGCAGGTGGCCTCATTTGAGAATGTGATCCAATTGTCATTCCTTGCATTTGTGGCCTTGACTGTTACCAAAATCGAATCAAGAACAAAACTTAAAATTTGTAAATTGTAATTAGAAAGAAAACAAATGCTTACGAGCCCGTACCTGGGAAACATTGGAACCGGAGGCCCCAGTGAAGGAATGGCCAAAGGAACCTGAAAACGGAGCGGGTTGCGAAGGGGAAGGCGATGGAGATGGAGGAGAAGGGTTAGGATGGGGTGATGGAACACCTAGGGTAATGCGGCCTCTCGACTGAGGGGAAAGTGTCGGCGAGAGGGAAGATGTGACTGAGGGAGAAGAGGAAGAGGAATTGAACTGGGGAGACTGCTGTTGCCACGGACGTGAGAATGCGGCGGCGGGTCGGGGCTGAGGACTGGAGAGAGTTGGTCTCGGTTGCGGTGGCTGTTGGGGTTTTGGGTTTAGGTTAGGGCTGGTAAACGTTGAGGGTGCTGTGGAGGGAGAGGGTTGGGTTGGCTGTTGTTGAATTTGTGACGTTTGCGATATCTGCGGCGCCGGCGCCGGCGGCGTTGGTGGTTGTGACAGTGGAGTTTGTTGTTGTAATTGCTGCTGAGACGGGTCAGTAGAAGAAGCAGTGGGTTTGGTAGGGGTAGGGGTGGCGGGGCCGGTGGAAGGAGGTGGCTGCGGTGGTGGATGTTGGTCCATGTGGAGCGTCCGACGTAAAGCGGGAGTTCGAGAAAGTTAAGAGATTTCTGAAGTGGAGTCGGGTTTCATTTAGGGGGTAATGCACGTTTTATTAAGGGAAAATTATATATTTAGTAATTTAATTATGTTCGCATTATTATTTTAGTATTTTAATTATTATTTTTGATAAAATATTATTTAATATTATGTTTTTTTTTATTTTGGTACTTTTATTGTTTAAAATTAACGGAAATAGTGACGTGATTTGGGTTAATTATAGTTTTAGCCAAAGACTTATACAATCTATCAATTTTATTCTAAAATTCTATCAATTTAAATATTATTTTAATTTTTGAATTAAAGTTGTATATTTCTCATTTTTCTTCTTCTTCTAGTCGCACACTTTTTTGTGTTTTGGAGTATATAAAACACGGTAAGGACAATCAAAATATTAGGATTTGGGGATCAATGAGAGGCTAATGAGGGGTCCATTAGAGGACCCAAACTCCATGATTGAGATACATGCGATAATACAAGGGGTGGGAAAGTGATGAGACAAAATTCTATCAAAATTAAGATGATGTTTTACCCCAAAATTAAGATGATGTTTTAAATTGATGGATTTTGGACTAAATTGGTAATATATATAAGTGTTTGGGATTAAAACTGTGATTATACCAAGACATGTCATCATCTTCGTTAGTTTTTAACGGTAAGATACCAAAACAGAACAAAAACATAACGTTAGGTATCATTTTATCAAAAATAATAGTTGGGGTACCAAAATAGTAATGCATGCATAGTTGGGATACTAAATATGTTGTTTTCCCTTTTATTAAATATTAACATTTAAATAAAATAATAATAATAATAAATATTAGATTAAATTAAAAATTTTAAAATAAATAGGGATCAATTTCAGGTAAAACAAACTTTTTAGTGATTAAATTAAACAAAAAAATTAAACTTGAGACTTGACATTAAATTTAACATTTCAATAAAATTAAACGGGTTGACTTAGTCAAAAAGAAGTTGATGTGGAGCAATCTCATTGGCTAATTTTTTTTAACGGCATGAGGGCAAAATGAGTAACGTGAAAACGTTAGGAGCATATGTGTCCGATAAAAATATTAGGTACCAAGGTGGGAAAATATGAAACGTTAAGGGGGTTTGGTCGCGAAAAAGATCATTATTGGTAATAATCTTATTTGAAATGTTATTCTCATGTTTGGTTCACCCTCATTCTCACTAGGCTGGAAAAAATTACTCCCAACGATAGCATTTTTCTAGCTAAATGGTGGAAATGTCACTCTCATCCATTTCTTAGGTATTTGTCTATTCCTACCACTTTAGACTTAAAATACCCTTACAATAATGAGCTTTCTTTATGTTGGTCCACTTGTTACATAATATAGCTAAATACTTGAGTATAACTTTATTTTTTTTAAAGTGAGTATAACTTTATTAAATATTTTATTTCATATTAGTTCAATACTTAAATGATGTCATACATAAATAGTATTTTAATAATTAATAATATTTTTATTAATATTATGTTATGATGTCTATTATTTTAAAAATATATTATCTACATATCTATAAAATTGATTTAAATAATATTTTAATATTTAATATATTTTTTTATTAAATTTTTAATGTATTTTGATTGGAAATATTTGATTTAAATAATATAAAATTAAATTGAGCTTGAGTTTTATTTTTTACCCGTGAGTTTAGCTTTCAAGCTTATGACAATAAAGTTGTGAACTCTAAAAATATTTTTTTGAATAATTTAGACAATTAATTTTAATCACTAAAACATCAATTTAAAATCTATTATATACTATGATAAAAGTAAATATAAGATATCTATGTAGTTTTTAAGCATTATTATAAAAGTTTTTTTTGTAAAACTTAGATAGGGTAAAAAATAGTTCTACGAATTTTGATACAAATATTTTTAATTTAATATAGAAACTTTAAATTATTAAAAAGAAAATATGTTACAAGGACAGTTTGGTAAAAAATATTTTCAGGTAATATTATATTCCCCCAACCAAACATTATAATCTCACATTGGTGCAAAATGAACCAACAAGGTAATGGAATATTCCCAATAATGTGTAAGTAATATTACATTACGAAAATTCTATTCCAGCAATAATCTTACATTCCCTAAACCAAACACTAAGGGGTAAAATGTACATTGAGCATTTATTCATTTATGGCTTGGATATTTTGGGTAAATTACAACATAGGCGACTCAATTGATAGTAAGATTAAAAACGAGTCATCTAATTTAAAAAAAGTCACAAACAAATTACTTAATTAATCGACTGTCATAAACAAATTATTAAACCATTAAAAATAAACAGTCGTTCGAAGGGTGCCATCAATAAATATTTTAAATCATTTTTATTGAGTAAATTGCACCACAAGTCATTCAATTATTAATAAGATTACAAATGAACCACCTAATTTCAAAAAGTCAGAAATAAGTCACACGGTTAATTAGAAAAGAAAAATGAACTTTTAATTCACTTTCATTATAATCATTATCATCGACTGTCGTTAAGAAAAAGTAATATGACACGTTAAAGTCTTATTCTCCAGCAAAATCTTATAATTTTCTTTCAAATTGACAGCCGGTAGTAGTGTTTGTTTCTTGAAAAACGAGAGGAAAATATAAGAAATATTAAAAAGTGCAAAAATTTCGATGTAGTTAGTTCTTTATACAATGTAGGTTGTTGGCTCATATCTTACGATTGGCCTTGGTTAAGATTTTTTTTTTTTAAAAAGAGTTTAGATTTAAATTCTAATTTTCTAGTCATTTTCTCAACAATCAAACATGTCACAACTATTTGCTTCTTTTGTAAAACATAATAATATCTTCGCACCAGGATGAGGTTCGAGACTGAATGTTGGAGTCCCGTTTGCACTAAATCATGTTGTTCACTACAAAAAAAAAAAAAAAAAACTCATTTTTCTCATCTACAAGGTCTAGTAAATAACTTTTTTTAATACTCGTAGATTCTTTTTCATCATGTTGTTCGCGATAAAAAATATTCTACTCATGAAGTGATTCGTTGCTAACATCGAGTTCCTCGTCACTACGAAAAGAATTTAGTGTGCTTATTCGGTTGGTCATGTTATAGATTATATGTAGCATGTTCAAGTTCTATCAATTTAGTGTGTCCATTGTTATCATGAGATGCTCAATGTTAAAGAAAAAGAAATTGTTTGATCATCACTGTTATGAACTCATGAAATCTCAAAAGAAAAAAAAATAAGAATCGAATTTTTTTTTAACACTTTAAAGTGACGGAGAGGCACAATTGTTTAGTTGTATCGTGATTTAGTGTTGATTACAAACTCTAAGAGACTAATAAAGTTACGTGACAATTGTAATGTAGGTTACGCGAAACAAAGACTTGCACAAGTATTTTTAGTGAGCTAACACAAGAAAAGAGAATTAGTTAGCTGGCGTAATATAAAGGAAGATAAATGAGATCCTAAAACAATAGTAAAAGAAAAGTTTTAAACAATAAAAATCTAGAAAATTGTACTCTGTCCTCTTTAAAATTTTTCAACTTTTGGTTTAATAAAATTTCAAAATAAAGTTATTAGAAGAAATAAAAAATATTGGTTTTTTTTGTATTTTTTTTAAATTGATAAAAAACCTTTATCGTAAAATCAAAACGACTGAAATTTGATGTCAAATGATAAAGACATGAAAACTTGAATCAATTAGACACTTTTGAATATGAAATTTTTAAGAATTAGGGATTAAAATCTAATTTATTTTCAAAAGATTCCATAAATAACAATGTAATACCCATTTTATGTTCGGGCTATAATTGCTCATTTTTTGTTCGAATATAGTATTATTATTATATTTATAAAATAATAAAAAAATTAAAATAAAAAAACAAAAAAAACCACGTGGATGCCAACCTAACCCCCCTCCAATGGCTATAAAAGCCAAGCCTTGGCAGCAAGCAAAATCACACAAAAAATCAATTGGCAATGAAATGCCAAAGCCAAAATTGGCAAGGCAATTGCCAAGCCATTCGGCCAAGGCAAAATGGCCATGGAAATGCCAAAGCCATGGCGCAAAGTAGGGGCAGTGCCCTTTTATATTCGAGAGCAGTGCCAGGAATATTTATTTATTGGACAGTTTGTTCGATCAGGGGTCCTGTAAAGGTTAGTCCGAGTTTATTTTGGGGCCATGGCTAGATAATGCCAAAACCTCGTTAGGGGTTGGTCGAAGTTTTTATCCGGGCTTCTTGTAGGGTAACCTTTGGTATTTATCTTTTTTATTTTAATGTTGCCTTAGATATAAGATATTATATATGCAATTATTAACATGTTTCTGTAATAAATATATTTTGTATGCTATGTTTATTTTGGTATTTTAAGTTGTATGAATTATTTACAACGTTTTTTAATTATTGGCATATTTTTATATTTTAAGTTATGTTTGTATTGTATGAATTATTTGTATGAATAAAATATATTTATATATTGTTTAATTGAATTTTAAATTAAAATCTTTTTAGGGATTATTGTGAAAAACGTAACTCGAACGTAAGGGGTGCCGCTTTCCGTTAATCTCCATTACAAAATGTCATTTTTAAATTTAAATTGTAATTTTCAAAACAGGTATAGGGGTGTAAATTTCTTTCATACAAAATATATTTTTAAAACATTTTAACGGGATCACAATTTTAAATTAAATTCGAATTCTTAATTTCCATCTTTAAGACAATTTGTAATCGACCATGTACCAATTTTGGGCGTTGTGGGGTATCCTTTCATCCTTATTTTTTGGTTTTCGCAGACCAAAACTCGTTGTTTTAATAAAATGAAAAAATATGTTTTATTAAAATAACCGGGTTCTCAAGTGTTTCAATCGCACCTAAATTAAAAAAGATTGGTGGCGACTCCATTCCAAACTAAATATTTTTTGTAAGAACGCGTCGAGCACCCCTCGGGCACAGGGCCGTTGTTACAACTTGGCGACTCCGCTGGGAACCTTTTTTTGAGAGTTGAGCCACCGGTCGATTACTTTTTGTCTTAGCGAGTGGAAACTATAAATTCGGTCTGATTTATTTTGTGATCCATTTTTCTGTTAAATTTTTACAAAAAAAGTTTTTTTTTTTAAAAAATTCCTCCCTAATTTTTTGCATATCATAAGCTCTATACCCGAGCTCCATCCCTTTTAAGTGGGAGTGAGAAGCTACGCCTTCGTGAGGTTTTGCCTCCGTGCATGATAGTGGATCACTTCTGGGATACATCTGTACCTTTTGTCTTCGTGAGATATTCATCTCCGTTCAGACTTAGAGAAATGTATCCTCCTGAATCGATGTCCCAGCGACAGTTCGGGTACCTTTACTCTAGAACCTAAACCACATATAGTGAGCCATAGCAGCCTACCTTGTCTAGAGCCATACCGAACCTCTGCTCGTTTAGAGAGTCACCCGATAGGTGCATGGTAGAGAGTTAAGAGGTTTCTTTAATTTCTTTCAATTATGCTCCTTAATTTCAGCATCATTTATTTTCTCGCAATAAAGCATATAATATGAATCACCCCGATATATTTTATACGGGTAGAAAAGCATGTTCGAGTATGATCATTTTTCGTTTAAAATATGCGGGTAGAAAGCATGACGGGGTAGGATTGCTTTTATTCGAATGAAGCATGTCTACTTACAAGTTCTATACCTTTTAATTTTTGCGATACATTATCATTATTGATTATCCTATTCGTACTACCCTGTTTCTGTTTCTTGCATCGCATAAGCATCTCATTTTGCATGCATTTGCATCACATCATAATCATTTCTTGTTCGAGCTTCTGATTCTGAGGGAACTACGTCTGCAGTATTTTTGGGGCATTTAATTCGGCCGAGTCAGCATTGATTTTTATTCGAAGCAAAACTAAAGAAATGGATGGCCGTTTGGAAATGGTTGAAAAAACGTGCAAAGATATAAAGAATGTCATGGAGCAAAACCTGACAATGGCACTTTAAAATTCAACAATATAGTCCCTAAGATGAACTGAAAAGGGGATAAAGTCAGACATGTCTGGAAGTCTTTGTATTTTAAATCTCTTTTTGTGTAATGCACCTATTGCCTAAGCCCGAAGGCAAAAGGAAATCTTTTGTAAGGGCGTGTGTCTGTTTGTTTTTAATAAATGATGCATTTATGCATTTTTCATGAGTTTTTTTGCACATACATACATATTTATTTTTCATGAGCGGCATCGATTCTAATCCGACGGTTATTTCTGAGCAATCATGGGTCTAGAGGAAATTGAAAAGCGTGAAGATGATGGGGATGTGACCTATCTTCCAAACTACTTAGGTCGACAGAAGAAACTATTGAGTGCCTAAGGAGTGAATGGAAAGGGCTCAAACACAAAATTGGAGTGAATGTTTCCTCTCAAGCGTTGTTATCTAAGATTTTTGAATATCGTGTTAACTTAAACATTTATCCAACTGAAGACTGCTATTCCTCGATGATGTCTGTGTATTACATGATGTTTTTCATTTTCTAACCAGAGATCACCGCCATAGTGGGGCAAAAAAATGCTCCTTCAAGTGGAAGATGAGTTGTAACCCCCTTGACCCGGCCTAGACGCCCAACCAAACCAAGAAGGCTACATTAGGTTTGCCGTAGCAAACCGAAGAGATACAACCAAACCCGGCCCATTTTTTCCTTATTATCTTATCTAGATGCCAATTATTAACCCTACATGTTCATACAGACATTAGGTGTAACCCCAACTCAATCGGGCATCAATTTGACATCCAATTGATCACATATGCAAATTAGGGACCAAATTGTAAATACGGAAAATTTCAGGATTTAAACCCACATTTAAGTTACCAATCTTTAATTAGTCAGATTCCAAACTTTCATCTCAAATTTTAGCTCAACTTGGTCATTCTACCACATATAATTTCATGGGCAAGATTCAGGGACTAAAATGCAAAGAAAGCAAAACTGCCCAAAATGACATTAACAGGAAAAACAATCATCCGTATCGAAACGGGTAAGCCCGTGCCGATACAGTTTGAAACACACCATTTTGATACACCACCAAGCCGTTTCGATACACCTAACTGAAATACCAAACTTTTGAAATATTTAAAACTGTACCGATAAGGTTCATTAGGTGTTTCGATATGCGGGTTCGAGTTACAAAAGTGAATTTCAGATGCTAAAACTCGTATCGAAATGCTCATCCCCGTACCGGTACGCCAGGCCAAATTTTGCCTAGGTATATCGAAACGCACAAAACCTGTACCGATCATACAAGCCTGAAATTGTCTAGCCGTACTGATACGGTCCCCCGCGTATCGGTACGTCTGGGCCTGTAATGTCACATTTGGCTAATTTTTCATCCCAAAAGCATACCCAAACCACTCCAACATGCTTTAAACACAATACTAACATGCCAAACATATCACATGCAAACTAGCCTCACATATCTAACAACACCACAAGGATTCATGCATCAAATAGGAAATCTATAGGCATGCTTTCTAATATGCATCCAACCAACATATCAAAAGGTAAACCAGCACCAAGAACAATCCTTAAAGGCCATTTACAACCCAAGAGAAACTAAAGAAACATGCTCAAACAGGGAGTTTCACAAAACATCTCCCAAAACACAACAAGTACCCCATTGCCCTTATTCATTATAGTCTAGTCTCTAAAATACTTTGGAAACAAGTCTTGCCAAGATCCCCTTGCTTCTTGCTGTCTTCCAAGACCTCTATTGTCTACATTGATGGACAACGAGAGTGTAAGTACACAAGACTTAATGAGGAGTGCTCGGAAATAAACACCACCAATGCATTTAAAACCATTTACATAACATCATCCTTTAAAACATCATCATGCCCCTTTTTAAACATGCACTTTACATCACTAAAACCAACATATTAAACCATATGCTACATGTATCATTAACCATCAGAAAGTCACATTGCTAACCCTCCACTTAAGCCTTCCCATACATTACTACCAAATGCAAAGCTTAATGAGAAAACATGTATAAACCACATTATACAACATAAACATTTCAATGATACATTAACAATTATATTGGCTTTCAAGTGATCATTAACAAGTTCAATAACAAAAGAGTTCATTGGATACACGGATTCAACAAGTGTTAACCCAACACTTCAAGCCATATCAACCGGAATAATGATACAATCACAATCGCGGTACATTAACAACCGGGTACAATAACAATCGGGTACCATAACAACCCACAAGGACATCCACCCCAATCATCGATTAGACGCTTAATCCACTAACGGGAGTATTCAATATTGTTTAACCCTTCTACCATTAGGGTACTTGGATGGAGTATTCGGTACACCGTATAAATCCATCAACATCCAAGGCGACTTATTTAAAATGCACTCAATCCTATGGTCGGCCAACTATATCCGATAACAATTTTAAAACCACATCACTTGCCAATATAATTAACCAAATAACATTTATCTCACTGTTTTTAACAAGCATTAAACCATGTTATTTCCAAAGCAACAACCATGCTTTAAAACACAAGTATAAACCACATACTTACAAGGATCACTTACCACGTGCATCCTTCAGCATTTCATGCTTAAAAACAGTATATCAAATACTTTAAACATGCTTAAACAGTAGGTAACATGTAAATTAAAACAGGTGCATAAAACCATTTCAAACTAGCACGCCCGAGAGAGAAAGCCACTTTATACTTAATTCCGAGTCTAGGCAAGTGTTTCAAGCTCTACCTTAACTCCCAAAACTCTATTCCTAAAACATCAAAACGCTTTAAACCACGTTTTCACTCACCGATACGCGAAACCTCGATTCGCTGACGTCAAATCAAGAATCCGAAGCCTCCAACGCTTCTCCAAACACTTTCGGATCAACCTCCCCTGTTTTTACCCCAAAAACAGAGGATTAATGCATCATAATGCATTCTAAACACAACAACTACAATCCTTCTCGGATTTCCACCACACACAATTAATCCTCCACAACAACCGAAAACATAACCAAAACACTTCGATTCACAACCCAGCCAAAATCTATCAAACTAACATCACTTTAACACCAAAACACATCTAAAAGCAGATTCAAAACAACCTACCACCTCCAGCAACCTTACAACCATATAAACCCCACAAAACCTCAAAACTAACAACCTAAACAAATAGAGATTCTTAAGTTTCGAGATTCCATTGATAAAAATCACTTATCAACATTATTAAACATCCAAAATATGAATCAAAGCAACCTTACTTACTGGAAATCAGATTCAATTCGTGAATCAACTCATTTTCCCCAAATAACTCAATTAAACATTGGAAAATCATCAAAATCAAATTAGAAACACAAAAACAAGGATCAAATGCTTGGGGATTTCAATAAATAACCATACAATAGAGGAGATCTCGGACCTTACCCCTATTATGAAGTTTCTTCCTCAATTGATTTGTGAAAAGCTAAGAAAACACAAGATTATTGTAAGATTTTGTATAAACAATCTTTATAAAACAATTTGAAACAATAAATCAAGTTAGGAACCACCTCACCTCTGGAAATTTGATGAAAAACTGAGTGTTTGGCTAAGGAGAGAATGGAGAGAAAAAGTTGAGAGAAAATGACGTGATTTTTGTTTTGGAAAAGATAACTAACTTTTTAACAAAATCTTCTTTAATTATTCATTAAACCACATGTTAAAATAAGTCAAATCAAGGGAGAAATCATCAGAAACCAATTGGTAAAATAGCTCCTTAAAGATTCTAAGTATTTGACCCTTTTCATTTCAGTCACTAAAAAATCACAGCTTTCAAAACTTTCATTTTGGTCACTAACCAAAATGTCCATCTTCCAAAACCCATTTTTCAAAATTGGTTCCACCGTTATTAAACACATAATTAATAATGATTTTTAAGCACTTTCCATAATTTTTCCAACAGCAAAAATATACGATCTCGAAACCGACTCGAATCTCTACTCCGGTCCACCGGACTGTCTAATAAACCCTCTAAACCACTAAGCCCTAAAACCAGGGTGTTACATGAGTAATCTTGGAAGACAACATCCACAAGAAGACAATAAGATGCACATCCGACCCAAGAGGTAATTTGTACTCAAAGAATATGCCGAATTAATTTAAAGTCCCGAACTCGAAAAAATCAAAAGAAAAATAATCAAAAGAAAAATTCTAAAAAATAAATAAAAGTGAAAAGAAAAAAAGAGAGAATGTGAAATAGAAAAAATAAAGCACCAAGTCAAAGACTGGAGCCTTCATGGGAGAAGCAAGTGCAAAAACTTTCATCTATAAGAGATTTGGAGGGATGCTTATATGTAAAATCGAAGCAAACACCGATGTTCAGTCAAAGTACAAGTTTGCTTAAACTACAAGTTTTTAAGTGAAAGAAAGGAAATAAACTATAGGGTGAAAACCCGAAAATGGGCACTTCACATCTTCAGACATCGACAGAACCTTCGAGGTCCTCTAGACACAGACTACGCTTGGAATGGCCTTCGGCAAGTGGGTACGAAGACACTTATACACAAGATATTTGGGGCCCTTATTTTTGAAATTTTTTTTTTCATACTTTTGAAAGAATAAATATTATTTTCTCATTCATATAAACATCTTGCATTGTAAAAAACAAAAGATTTCTTGTTTTACTCTTTTTAGAGATTTAAAGTACAAGGACTCAAGGCAAGTGTCTGCTCAGATCAAAAGTTTGAAGCCTTCAAAATACCCAATAATGATATCCGAGCCCAAGATTAAGTGAAGCATCAAAACAGACTTGAGAAGATTTGACTAATGATAAATTCAGATTCCCTTGAGAAAAAGAAAATAGATGACGCCAAAGGTGATTCAGCTCAAAAGATTTAAATTTAGAATGAGAATAATAGAATTTATGGGGGGCAAACTTTTGCTAGGGCAAATTTTGAACAATAATGAAATTAGAAGATTAAGCTGAGCAAGAAGAAAAGGACTTCTGTAAGTATTCTATGCATCTTCATTCATCATGAAGGCATACATGAAAGCATATGCATCATTGCATCATCAAACATATTCATACATCATGGCATCTAGTTTTTCATAAAGCATTCATAACTTAGAGATTCCAACAAGAATTTCATGCATCTTTGCATTATCATAAAAACATACACATACATGTCATCCGCATAAATGTATTACTGAAAACTAACTTTGCATTTGTCATTTAAAGCAATTTTCTGAATTTACATCATTTCATAAGGACATTTTGTTCAAAACGAGAATTTCTTAATTCCACCATTGCATAAGGATACTCTTTCTCAAAATGAGAATTTCTTAACTCCGCCATTTCATAGGATTACTTTCTCAAAACGGGAATTTCTTAATTCCATCCTTTCTTAAGGACGTTTTTCTCAAAATGGGAACTTCTCAATTCCATCATTTCTTAAGGACGTTTTTCTCAAAACATGAATTTCTTAATTCCACACTTCCATAAGTACATTTTCCACAAAACATGAATTTCTTAATTTCATCATTTCTTAAGGACATTTTTCTCAAAACAAGAGTTTCTTAACTCTGTCATTCCATAAGGACATTTTAGTCAAAAACGAGATTTTTTTAATTTCATCATTTCTTAAGAACGTTTTTCTCAAACTAGAGTTTCTTAACTCCGTCATTTCATAAGGACATTTTTCTCAAATCGAAATTTTTTAATTCCATCTTTTCGTAAGGATACTTTTTTCTCAAAAAATAGGAGTTCCTTAACTTCGTTCTTCCATAAGGACATTTTTCTTAAATAACAGGAATTTCTTAAATTCTATCATTTCATAAGGATATTTTCCTTTAAACAGGTCTAACATCCTCAAACACGAAGGAACAGATCATTGTCATCAACGAATTCCAACATCTTTGACACAAGAAGTGGGGCAAGTATTGTCTGGCGTCTTCAACCAAGAAGGAACGAGCATCCTCGACAGGAAGGAGTGGATCAACTAGCCAAACATTAAAATCAAACCTTACAGTTTCATTATGAAATAGTTAATTTATAAGTCATTTTGACCAAGTTCTTTTCAAACTTTTGCAGGTCCTATCTCACCCGTAACATGGTGTAACAGATCAACTAATCTCTTACAAGTGGTGGAATAGATCAAGCACGTCAGCAGTTTCATCTCCCTGAGCTTGCAGCAGAATGAGCGCGACAACAACTTTTTCTCTCTAAGTTTACAGCGGAAGGAGTACGTCAACAGTTTTATCTCCCTGAGCTTGCAGCAGAATGGACACCTCAACAAGTTCATCTCCCTAAAGTGGCAGCGGAATGAACATCTCAACCATCTCATCTCCCTGAAGTGGCAGTGGAATGAGTACACCGACAAGTTCACCTTTTTGAAGTTGGTAGCAGATCCCGTACTTTTTCAGATCTCGCTTCGCCGTTGTTGTGCAGCAGGTCAGATTTTTGTCAATGTCTAGTTTCTCTAATGATGGTGTGACTAGACCATATGTTTTTCTCATATTTTCTCTCTGGACATATGGGTAAAAAAGGGAAAAAAATCCCCAAAAAAATTAAAAAAGAAAAAAATCCAAACAAAAAAAAAGAAAAGAAAGAAAGAAAAAAAGAAAAAAACCAAAAAACCAAAACTCTCTTCAGATCACGTCTCTTCGTCAGAGTTGTAGCGGATTAAACTTCTTCAGATCACGTCTCTTCGTCAGAGTTGTAGCGGATCAAACTCTCTCCAGATCACATCTCTTTGTTAGAGTTGTAGCGGATCAAACTTCTTATCAGATCACGTCTTTTCGTCAGAGTTGTAGCAGATCAAACTCTCTTCAGATCACGTCTCTTCGTCAGAGTTGTAGCGGATCAAACTTCTTCTCAAATCACGTCTCTTCGTCAGAGTTGTAGCAGATCAAACTTTTCCAGATCACGTCTCTTTGTCAGAGTTGTAGCGGATCAAACTTCTTCTCAGATCATGTCTCTTCGTCAGAGTTGTAGCGGATCAAACTTTTTCTCCAGATCATGTCTCTTCGTCAGAGTTGTAGCAGATCGAACATTCTTCTCCAAATCATGCCACTTCGTCAGAGTTGTAGCGGCTCGAACCTTCTTCTCTAGATCATGCCACTTCGTCAGAGTTGTAGCAAATCAAACCTTCATCATCCGATCCAGTTTCTTCGTCAGTGTTGTAGGTGGATCAAAGCCATTTTGACAAGTCCAACAGAAATTTTGGCACAACGTGCTTAAACACGGTAAAGTTTAAGATAAGGAACAATTCAAATGTCCATCAAAAATATATTTTCATGAATGGTCGAAGGAAAATAAATCCTTCAGAAAAATCTAATTTCATGATTGGTATAAACTGATTGTACCCAAGGGAAGGGTACAACTAGCCTGGAGCAAAGGGCTACCGGTAAAGGCAACTAAAGTCCGTTGATCCCTACGCATTTGGGAAAAATGAAAAAGAGATCTATGAAGCTCTGGATCAAAGTTGGCTAACTTCCGGTCTTGCCTCCTCGGCGATATTATAGTTGGGCCAAACCTTCATCTTCAGAACCTGTGTCTTCATCAGAGTTGCACCTGGATCAAGTTTTGCAAACCTTACCTCTCCGTCAGTATTATAGCTGGGCCAATTTTCTCATCCAACGGATTACCTCAAATTTTATCTCCTCCAACGGATCCTCCATTTTGAAGATTTTGCTTACGAGAGTGACCGAGCAGATCAAGCTCGGACATAAAATGGTTATTCTTTCGTATTTGCTCTATTTCCTATTACACAGCAATGAGCAAAGAGGGGCAGCTGTAATACCCATTTTATGTCCGGGCTATAATCGCTCATTTTTGGTTCGAATATAGTATTATTATTATATTTATAAAATAAAAAAAATTAAAATTAAAAAAAAAACCAGAAAAAAAAAAGAAAACCACGTGGATGCCATGCATGGCATCCACTTTCCACCTAACCCCCATTCCAATGGCTATAAAAGCCAAGCCTTGGCAGCAAGCAAAATCACACAAAAAATCAATTGCCAAATTGGCAATGAAATGGCCATTGAAATGCCAAAGCCATGGCGCAAAGTAGGGGCAGTGCCCTTTTATATTCGAGAGCAGTGCTTTCGCCGGGAATATTTATTTCTCGGACAGTTTATTCAATAAATATTCCCGGACAGTTTATTCGATCAGGGGTCCTGTAAGTGTTCGTCCGAGTTAATTTTTGGGCCATGGCTAGATAATGCCGAGATCTCATTAGGGATTGGTCGAAGTTCTTATCCGGGTATCTTGTAGGGTAATATGTTTATTTGGGTATTTTAATTTGTGTGAATTATTTACAACGTTTTTTTAATTATTGGCATGTTTTTATATTTTAAGTTATGTTTGTATTGTATGAATTATTTGTATGAATAAAATATATTTATATATTGTTTAGTTGAATTTTAAATTAAAATCTTTTTAGATATTATTGTGAAAAACGTACCTCGAACGTAAGAGGTGCCACTTTCCATTATTCTCCATTACAAAATGTCATTTTTAAATTTAAATTGTAATTTTCAAAACAGGTTCCCTTCGTCGGGAACCTAACGGAAATTATACCTCAGGTGTAGGGGTGTAAATTTCTTTCATACAAAATATATTTTTTAAAACATTTTAACAAGATAACAATTTTAAATTAAATTCGAATTCTTAATTTCCATCTTTAAGACAATTTGTAATCGATCAGGTACCAATTTTGGGCGTTCTGGGGGTGCTCATCCTTCCCCACGCGTAACTGACTCTCGAACCTGTTTTCTGGTTTTCGCATACCAAAACTCGTTATTTTAATAAAATGACAAAAATATGTTTTATTAAAATAACTGGGTTTTCAAGTGTTTCAATAGCACCTAAATTAAAAAAAGATTGGTGGCGACTCCATTCCAAACCAAATATTTTTCGTAAGAACGCGAGCACCCATCGGGCGCGGGGCCGTTGTTACAAACAAATATAAAAAATAAATTGAAATTTTGAAAGAAAATTAAAGTAAAAGAATAAGAAATATAAATCGGATATGACGGCACTCTCCTGTTGGTCCTAGGAGTGATAACGAGCCGAGCTCGAATTGGACAGTTTGAGCTCGTTCCGGCTCGAGCTCGGCTTGTTGCTTTCCTCAAATTGCTTTTAAATATTTTTTTTGAAGTTTTTAAAAATAACATGTGAAAACTCGTTTGGAAAAAGATAATATTTATTTTTGAAGTTCGCACATAATCATATTGCATTTTCTAAATTATACAAGTCCACAAAGGAGAAGAGGATTTAAAGTATTTAATCATGACAACAAGTTAACAACACTAAGACATACAAGTGTGTATGGAATATATATATATATATTATATATTATATAATTATTTCAAGCGTAGTCACAAGTTTTTTGAGCCGAACTTGAGTCGACTCGACTTGTTAAGGTCCCGAACCGAGCACCAGCTCAAACCGAGCTTTGACCGAGCCGAGCCTGAATAGTTTGCGAGCCGGTCAGGCTCGTTATCACCCCTAGTTGGTCCCATACCAACTTTCATGTAAGAACCAACACATAGGTGAATGGAATGTCTAACATTCTAAAGATATTTCATCTTAACAATTAGATTAGTGTTGGTAATGCTCAAGTGTGATAAAGCATGTGACATCAGTGCGTGTATTATCTTTTTGGATAAAATACGAAAGATTTTTTCTTGTAGTTTTTTTAACACTAGCAAAAATGGTTCATTCCCTCTCTATTTATAAGCGGATTTGAATGTTCTAGAGGAATATTCAAATTCGAACCAGCTGATTGGATTACTGTATTGAAAGCATGATTTACGTTGATTGAAAATCAGTGTTAAATACCATATAAATCCTATGTATTTTTGGAATGAATCTGGACAGTACTTTGGCTCATATTCGAACTGTTTTCCAGCTGGTTAATGAAATTAATGGACTGATTTTACTACTACATAACCGATGCATTTATACGCTGTTTTTTCCAATACTCTCGTCCGGTTTTATAATCAATTTAAAATTGATTTTAATGGCTTTAATTTTGGTAGTGTATTTGGACCATTTTATCCTCAAAACTCAGCCTGTAAACAGAATGTATTTTCAACCTTTTTTATTGTCCAAAGCAATTCAAATGACCTAATACACTTCCGATTCTCTCTGATTTTTAGCAAATTTTGGTTTTCTACAACCTTTTTGCCATTCTTTTGAGCTTTTGGGTGAAGAGCAATACCACCAAGTCTACTCCGATTTTTTTGGTGTATGAAATTTCGGAGAGACCATGCTAATTTCAAGGTGTATTCGACTATTGTAGCGATTACACTTTTTAGGCCGAATTTGCTTCTAAGACAGTGGTTCTCCACGACACGGTTGCCATCTATAATTTATGGTATTTTTATTTTGTCCTTTCAGTGCCAACGATCTATTTTGCCCTTCATATTACCAACAATTTAGAAGCAAATTAATATTGCAAAATGTCGATCCAATCAAGTATGCTTGTTTCAGATCTTTCCAAGCTTGATGCACTCGACAGAACCAATTATCAGATATGGTCACAGAGGATTCTAATCTTCTTCGAGCAGCTTGACCTCGACTACATTCTGATCAAGCCACCTACACCAACAACCTTCGACGCCATTGATGCAATCGTTGCTGTTAGTGACCCCTCCGCCAAAACAGTTTCCTTTAACAAGTACGAGAAAGACAACAAAACTATCAGAGGCCACCTATTGAGTCACATGTCGACCAAATTGTTTGACATGTTCCAGAAGGTAAAAAATGTCAAAACCATATGGGATACGCTCGAGAAGAAGTATGGAACTGACGATGCAGGTATTAAAAATACGTCGTCTGTGAATGGCTCAAATTCCAAATGACAGATAACAAGCCGATCATGGAGCAAGTCCACGACTTTGAGAACTTGGTTGCAGACATCCTCGCTGAAGGTATGCAAATGTGCGAGGTTCTTCAAGCCAACGTCCTCATTGAGAAGCTACCCAAATCTTGGTCCGACTACCGCAACTCTCTGAAACACAAAAAACGAGACATTCTCATAGAAGATTTAGTGGGCCACAAGAAGATAGAGGAAGCTAACCGTCTTAAAGATAAGGTTACAAACTCCTCTAGCCAATTTACTTTTAAAGTTAACCTTGTGAAGTCTAGATATGCATCAAGCTCTAAGCCCAACAGGCCTAAGAAACGTAGAAACAAGAAGGCCAAACCTCAAAAGGCCATCCAATTCAAGAGGCCAAAAAAGGAGAAAGGACAAGGGAAGCCCATCATCTTCTATGTGTGCGGACGGGCCGAACACAAGGCCTACCAATGCCAACAATGCTCAGACCGCTAGAATAAAAATCAGCCACAACTAAACATTGAGAGAACACTGAGGAGGTCATTGCTACGGTGATTTCCGAGGTGAATCTGGTGGAGAACAATGCTAAATAGGTCATGGATGCTGGTGCCTCCAGACATTTCTGCACCAACCGAGAGATGTTCACCGAGTTTGAAGACATGGCCAAAGGTGAACAAGTGTACATGGGGAACTCTAGCAGCTCTGAAGTTATAGGAAAAGGGAAAGTTTTACTTAAGCTAACTTCTGGTAAAACCTTAGCTTTAAATAATGTTCTTTATGTACCTGCCCTACGTAGAAATTTAATCAGTGGTGGATTACTTAATAAGGCAGGCATTAAACTAGTCTTTGAGACAGATAAACTTGTAATTTTCCAAAATGATGATTGTGTAGGGAAAAATTTTAAATGGAGGTTTATTTATAGTAGAAACTGTGTTTAATGAAAGTGATAAAGCCACCACTTCTACTTATATTGTTGAATCTCTTGACATGTGGCATGCTAGACTAAGACATGTGAACATTCATTCTTTTAAAAAAAACTTATTAAAATGAATATTCTACCTAATCTAGATGAAAACAACACAAATGTGAAATTTATATAAAAACTAAGCATTCTAAATCTTCCTTTAAGTTTGTAAACTAAAAGAGAGATTGAAATTTTAGAACTAATTCACACTGATTTAACAGACTTTAAAAATTGTGAGAATAAGGGAGGAAAACACTATTACATTACCTTTGTAGATGATTGTTCTAGATATACAAAGGTTTATCTCCTTAGACTAAAGATAAGACTAAACATTACTTTCTAGTCAATAGAACAGAAGTAGAGAATTAGCTTGATAGGAGAATAAACGTGTTAGATCTGATAGGGGTGGTGAATACGGTTCTAATTTTCTTAAAGAGATCTGTGAAAAGAATGACATAATACATGGATACGCTGCACCCTATTTTCCTCAACAAAATGATATTGCTGAAAAGAAAAACAGAACTTTAAAAGACATGATTAATGATCTATTAATAAGTTTAGGGTTATCTAATAATATTTAGGGGAAGCCATTCTTTCGGCAAATCACATTTTAAACACCCTATTTTCAAGAAAATTTGTGAAAAAAGCAGTGTTGAGATCGTCATTTTTTTAGCCAATTGGCTCGCGCCCTTTGCTCCCAATACATTTTCTCCTTGTCAGTCTCTAAATTCAAAGCCAATTTAATGTCAGTGATTTCCCCAAGAACTTCATCATCAACAGTTTGTTCATTGAGTTCAGTCAATCTAGATTTTAGAGTCTGAATAGTCACTTGTTTTTCTTTTTTCAAATTCGCAAACCATCTATCCAAGCCTTTACACACCTTTCGTAGTTTGTCAGGAACCGAGCCTTCACCTGGCTCCCAAAGTCTTCTAACTTCATCTTCGCATGAATCTTCGGCCAACCATGCTGCTTCAAATCGAAAGTGCCACTTTCTCGAACGACCATCCTCAGAAGATGTGTTTGGCAATAAAGGACAATAGTTTGAGAATGAGTGTTGTAAGCGCTCAACTCTAGCAGTAGGGAAAAGCTCAGTTCACGCACCGTTAGCAACACCCCTATTGAGACGTTCTCTAACTTTGTTAATCTGCCAACGTCCTCTTTCTCATGTAAACCACTTCCAACGAAACCTAAATCGGAGATGGAGCAATCAGATAACATGCTACGAAACTCTGCCATCTGTCGCTCATTACGAACTAGACCTCTTTATTTCAGATGCAACACGAAAAATTATTATATGGGCCTGGTTTACCACATCATCCATGGTCTCATCTAATAATAATTTCTCATCTCATTTTTTTCAAGGTGAATCTTCACATTTTTCCTACATGTCATTAACTGAATGAATCTCATTAGATAGGACCATAGATAACGTGGTGAGCCGGGACCATGTAATAATTTCTCTATGCATCAGACATCTCATTAAAGTCCCCTATTACTAACCACGGACCATTCGGACAGTCATCAATCCTACGCAATAGGTTCCGAGAGGAAAGCCGGTTTTGCTCCTCAGGGGCACCATAAAATCCAGTTCATCTCCAACATTTTCCATCCGTATCCTCGTCAATTAAGATGTCAATATGACGTTCCGAATAAGATCACAATGGGACAGTACAATCAGCTTTCCAACCGATAGATAAACTGTCATTACGGCCTATCGAGCTAACGTCGATGCCATTTGGAAAGCCACATAATCTTCTAATTTTCTCCATACGTGAGCTCTGTACCTTTGTCTCTATCAGGAAAATCACAGAGGGGTTTAACACCTCTCAAAAAGTGTCGCAGGCGACGTGCTGTTTGAGGATTTCCCAAACCCCTTACATTCCAACAAAGGAGCTTCATAGATTCAGCTGGTTAGAAAGAGGTAGAAAACAAGCCATTCTGAGAAAAAGAAGCTTGAAGCAACGCATAAGAGACCCAAACTAATTACACAGTAGCTCCAAGCAAAACAACCATGGGACAGAGAAACAAGAAGGAAAAGCACAAAAGGCATGTACCATTTTACTTGTTATTTTGGCCTTCACTAATTTAATAACTAGCAAATCAAGTACAAAACATAGTATTTGAATCCATTTTTGGCTTTACAAAAGAAATGAAAATCCAATTAATTGATCTTTTAATTTGTGAAACTAAAAGACATATTTCATATATCATGTGAATTTTTATAGTTCATCATTTTTAACCATTGAGTCATCTGCATTCCCAGGATAGAACCAGCAAGACTTGGTGGTGGTTAAACTTTGTAGAAAAACCTCATCGGCCACGAATGAATCAGAATCATTGTTGCGGTGCCATGACCAATGTGCTCGGCTTTCGTCTAGCACCCTTAGCCTACCATGTCCAAAGCTTGGCTCTCTATAAACTGAAAGTTCTGAAGTTGGATTCTCAAACCTGCACGCCATTGGATTATCACGACAGGAAAATAATGCCTCATCCCATTATGATAATGACTAGTTTGTTGACTAATCCGGATCATGTATTACAGAAAATTCAATATGGTGCGATCTTCAGAACCCAATTTGTTATATTCACAACATCATAGTTCAAAATCTTATCCAAACGATCTAATGTCTCATCCCACTACGCTAACGACTAGTTGGTTAAAGTTTTATTTGATGTGTATTCTTCTATTTTTAATTATATTTCATTACCAAGGCTTTAGGGCCTTGATCTACCCATTGAAAAAGCTATGTTTTGCAAGAATAAGGCTCCAAAGTTGGTTGGTGATTTGATTGACCAAGGGCTAGTCTTTCAATATGCATAGGGTGTGAAGTAACTAAAAGGGTAAACATCAGCATTGGTCACTAAACTATTCCCGCTTTCATGTTTTGGTCACCAAACTATTATTTTGTGCAAAATTGTCATTAACGTTACGTTTTTTTTTCCTATCTTGGTCTCTAGTGTTACTTTTTTCCTGTTTGGTCACCAATCCATTGCTTCTTTCCTATTTTGGTCACTAAATTATTCTCGCTTTCCTGTTTTTCTGTGAGTTTTTAACTGTGAGTGACCAAAATAGAAAAAATATAATATTAGTGACTATTTTGCCAAAAATAATAGTTTGGTGACCAAAACAGAAAAGCGAGAATAGTTTATTGACCAATGGTGATGTTTACCCTAACTAAAATTATAGCCTATCTATTCATGTTGTTGGGATCATGGGTTGAGATTTTACTTACATTAATGCAAGTCCTTCTCGGTTTCCTCCATCGCCAATGGTTATGTATACCGGCCCACATGGATCAACCTTGTTATCGTAAATCCTAGTCTGCAACAAATTTAGCACAGAAAAGATAATTTAGTTGTAAATATTATTGAAAAAACCCAACATTTATTTTTAAAGTGACTTACAAATCGTTCATATGCATGAACATGGCCTGCAAATACCACATCAACTCGTGCCTTGTACAACAAGTCTTCCATGGCTTTTCTCATGCTTTCTCCTTCTCCTTTATGAGCCAGATTAGTGTTATACCATGGCGCATGCAGTACCACAATAACCCATGGCGTTTTCTTCCTATCAACCTTAGCCAAATCAGATTGAAGCCACTTGTATTGAACCGAGTCGTCGTCGAAACCAGTGTAAGAGCCTAACATTATGACATGGGAACCGGCAACATCAAAGGAATAATAGAGGTTGGAGGTGGAGCCGCTTTCTTCGTATGGCATTAGCCACCGAGCATTGTAGACTTTGAAACCATGTGGGTAGATTATCGGGAAAATCTCCATCTCATGGTTCCCTTCCGTCACCATCCACGGGCGGCGGCTGGCGTAGGGCTCCACTAGGCGGCCGAATGAGTCCCATAGAGGTTGTTGTGTGTCTGCATAAGATAGGTCACCTGGCGAAATGAACACATCGTAGTCCTTGCTGTCCACATGTGATAAAGTTGATGCAGTCCATTCCGTCTGTCCAAGATCACCTGTAAAACAATTTTCATTAATTAAATGTTAATTTTCATGAAATTACAATTCCTTTTGCGATCAAAATACCATGCAAGGTGAACCCAACGAGTGGTCCAGTAGAAAAGAGAATGATATTCATTTTAGGAGACACGAGTTTAATTCGCTTTGTTTGTAAGGTGTGTATGCTCAAAGGGTTAAGAATTCGTATGAACAAATACTACCTTCGTATGAACAAATACTACCTTGTAATCACCTTTAAACTATTAAAAAAAACCATGCAAGGTCTGATCATCTCTTCTTTCATGGTTAGAAGTTTGATGGGTATATTTTATGTTGATATTATTCATGTGATATTTTAAGAGATTTGTTGAAATTGTTGCAAACAAAACAAACTAAACAGGTTTTAAGCATAATGACAGAAACACGACAAATTTAATGTAGTTGCTTTCAAGGCTCCTTGCTTTATGTTGAAGATAAGGCATATGTGTTCACAACACCAAACAAGTTCCATTACCGAGCAATGTAAGCTAAACCCTATACTTGCTAGGCAAAGCTTTTCTAGTCTAGTAGCTAAAAGGTACAAAGTGTGCACTTTTGGTTTCCCTTTCTCGGGCCTTTGGTTTTGCTTAAAGGTTGCACCAATAATTGGCAAACTTTCCCAAGAAAATAGACAAAACCACTTGAATATATATATATATATATTATATAACAATTATAATATAGTCTTATATATATTATATAACAAGTATAATATAGTCTCACGTACTATCTGCTCTGTTTTTTGTTAGCTCTAAATAACTCACGCACACCTTGCAAGCACAGGAGTTACCTAGGAAAAACAAGGCTCCTTTTTTTTACTATGACAATCTCTTGAGTTCATATATATATATATATATATAATTTTAATTAACTTTTTACTGTATATGATTGATTTGTTTCGAAATATAACGGCCGGGTTGATGAAGTATAAACCAACTTACCAACCACAACAAATTCAATAGGAAGAGTTGGTGGAGGAGTCTTGAATGAAAATTCAGGGCCATGACCACCACACCTATAGTAATAAGTTGTTGATGGCTCCAAGGGTCCGATATTAACATGATGTATCTTCCCTGAACTGTAAAAGAAGTAATGGTACGAGGTATGGTCTCCTACAGCCATGGCATTATATCGCCCCGAGACCGTCCCGTATTCCACCTTCGACGGCACGTCTTTGTCGTCCGTAATCCAACTGATTCTCATGTAATCTTTGCCTGCAAGAGAAGTATGTACCTACAATCATTGACAAAACAAAAACAATCAAATTGAAGTTTTTTCTTTTATCTTTGAAAGAAGGTGGATAAGAAAATAGTGGTCCAAAATAGTGACCTGCTGAGGGTCGGATTTGGTTCGGTGGTGTTGAGTAACGACGACTTTTCGAGGCGGCTGTCGAACGTAATCGCTTGCGGAAAGAGAGGGTTGTAAAGGGAATGCAGGGAAGAAGAAAATGGCTAAAAGGAGGGGGAAGAAATGTGGGTTTAGCCATAATGGTTTCTCCATTAGATGTCTATGAATCGATGAAGCTGAGAGGCGTGAATGTTTATAATAATAAGGGATCCTTTGAGATGTCGATTGAAGCTTGAGAATATGTACAAGATTAGATTGCAATGGCGTCAAGGAAGTCACTTGGAATCCTTTTGGATATGCTTGCAGCAATGATCACATTTTTTATAGAAAAAGTTGAGGAAAAGGACGGTCAGTTTAAGAAGAGACAACATGATCATCATTGATCTTTATTTTATTTTTGATTAATTAAAGAGGTATTTCATTTTCATATCAAAATTTAAACTCATACAAAACGAGTCAATACAACAGTTTAACTTTCTTTTTTGATTAAACAGAGAGGTATTGTATTCTAATACCAGGATTTGAACCCATACAAAATAAAATAATATTAGTATCTTTAATCACTAGACCAATTAATAAATCTTAATGTTTAACCTTCTTTGATTTGCCTTTGCCACCCAAATAATTATATCTATTTATTTATATGAAAGTGATGGAAAATAGATAAAGTGAGGTTATGATTTACTTCTGTTTGCTTAAACTAATCAATTGAATTAAACTAATAATACAAAATTATGTGCAGAACTCGAGATCTGAGGCAAGTTTTTATTGATACTCAAAATTCAAGATTTGTTTTATTTTACTTGTAGAAAAATATAATCCATAGTGTTGCACATGGTTGCGATTTAAATCTATTTATTACAGTACTAGAATCGAACACACCTTTGATGTTTCAGAGCTTAAAGAAACTTGGAACTGAAGTGATGATAAGCTGATTCAGGTCCACACGCAATTGCAAGATGTACAGGAATATGCTTTGCAAAATACCCAGAATAAAAGAATCTGCCTTATTTGTCCCTTTTTTCTTAATTTTATGATAAATTTGTCAACCAATAATTGGTGTACAAATGGGCAATCAATATTCGAAGCTTACTTATGAAATTTTGGTTTAAAAGTAAAAATATTGTTGTATTTTTTAAAAAAAAAATATTTGAATTCCTTTCGAAATATTATTTTTTTGACAAATTTTAATTTTAATCATAATCTTACATAGAGTGAAAGTAAAAGTAAAAGAAAGGACTTTAAGGGAATAAATGGGTGCTCCTAATGAATTTAAAACTTAAAGCCTAAAGAATATAAGAGAATAAAGATGAACAACTTAACTAACTAACTGGCTAAATAATTTTTTTTTTTCCGGATAGAAATCATCTTTCAATTCTATTATATGATGTGATTATTACCTTTATCGATGTGATTGTCTTTTTTTAAATATTGACGTGACTATTAAATATATTTGCATGACAATTCATGTATAAATAATGAAGTGAAATAGAAATTTTATTAATTTTTTAAAAACAGTTTGATGACCTATTTAATCTGAAAAAAGTTATAAAAAATTTAAAACAAAAATTATAAGAAAAATAAAAAAATACTTAGATATTTTCAAAAATAAGTAAAATATTTAAAAATTCAGCAAACTAATTTTTTAAAAGATGTTTAAAAAATAAAAAATCAAACAAATAATTATAAAAATTAAAAATAAGTATTTAATATTTTTAAAATAAAAATATTAAAAACTGTAAAAAAAAATAAAAAAATCTTGAACACCTTCAAAAATATCTCTGATTATCCCTCACTATTTTGAGTTTTTTCACAACAAAACTCAACTTCCTTATAATAAATTCAGCTAAAACGTAAAAAAAATACGAATAATTAAATAATCACGAAGAAACTCAAATGAGTGCCATCTTGTTGTGTTAATTGCATATGAAGAAAAATAAAATGAGGTTGAAAATATGATACACAATTGAATTCATCGAAAATGTATTCGAGGAGCATCACTAAAATTGAACTGACAAGAAACAATCAGAGACTTACTCGGTGAAGATGTTTGAGATATTTTAATATATTTCTAAATATTTTTAATACTTTTTGAATATTTTTAAATTTTTTGATATTTTTATAATTTTAATAAATAATTTCTTTTGTATTTTTTAGTAGTTTTAACTTTTTATTTTTTAGTAATTTTAATATCTTAAATATATCTTTTGAATACTTTTAGTTTGCATAAGCATATTTACTTTTTTATTTTTATATTATTAAGAGGTTTTCAATATTTTTTATTATTAAATAATATTTTATATTTTATATTTTATTTGAATATTAAATAAAGTCATTTTTAAAAAAATAATTAATTTTTTTGTTGTGTCATCATTCTTATATAAATTGTCACATCAACAAGATTAACAATTATTGTAACGACTTGAATTTCTGAGTCAACGGGTTAGCGTTAAACCGGGCCTTTGGCCTAAGTTTTGGGTAGAATAATAAGTAATTAGGCCAGGTGAGATGGCCATTTGGCTTTAAAAGCTTACCTTGGAGTAGTTTTGGAAGATTAGGGGGTTTTGAGGTAATTTCCTTACTTATGGAGCTGAACACATTTAAAGTTTCTTGTCTTCTCCCGCCAAAAGCTACACCCCTTACATCATCTTCATTACTATACCACCCTTCAACTCTCATCTTCATTCCTCACCCAAACCTATGGAAGCACTTTGTTAGTTTAAACACCTTGTCATGAGAGGGAAACAATAGATTCAAAATTTACTCATCAAGATCTACATTTGAAGGTAAAAATCCTTGAAAATGGAGGTAAGATGTGAAAAGGGGTTTTATGGAGATTCTTGGTAGAGAGGTGTCTTATGACGAATTTTGAATTGTAAATTCATTTTAAAGGTTTCTTTTTAATCTTCTAGAAGTGTAAAACTTTGTTTTTACATTCCTTGATTAGTAAAAAAGGTGGGAGAGCCATCCCACACCAAAGACAAGGAGAAGAAGTAAATGAGAGCTTGTGGAAAGAAAATATGGAATTTTGAGCAAGGTTTGTACATCTCAAACTTAGAAGTGTTTCATGCCCTTCATAATAGTAATTGATTTGCTCTAAGCATGACGTATGATGTATGTTGGGTGTTTTCAAGCTTGATAATCTTTGGTTGATCTTGTTGTTACCCTTGTGTTGAAAGGGGGTTAAGTGGGTAATAAGAGTTAATAAAAATCTTAATAGACTTTAGGAAGCATGAAATCAGTTTTGTGGGTCAAATTTGAGGATTTTCAGTTGAAATTCGAGGCCTGGGAGGTCATATATGGGTTCCAGTATCGGTACGCGAGTAGTCCGACCGGTACCCCTTATCCAACACGAATGATAAAGATAACTGAGTGTGGAGTATCGGTACAGGCTTCAACCAGTACCGATACATCACTCAAGCTGTATAGGTACAAGTCGACCTGTACCGGTATTTATTGGCTATGTGAATTTCAGTAGCCAAATTGTGGTGTCGGTATGGTGAGCTGCGTACTGACACCCAAGACCGAGGATTGGTACGATCAGCTCTGTACATGTATTGGCTAGCTTCATAACAACATTATATTCTTCCATAACAGTAGCTGACCACTTAGGTTGTGCCAAGGCTTGCTGAAATGTGAGTGGACTGGTGTCACACTATAGATGATAAATTTTTGGCTTGAATACTCTAACTTTGCTTCTTGTGATCATTGAATGAGAATTGGTAGTTAGAGTAGGGGATGACTGTATAGAGCTATTAAGTAAAACATGATGCCTGAGAGATTCATGTACAAACACTTCTTCAAGTGCAGCAGTAATAATAGTTTATTGTTGTGACAATGTGGTTGGGTTTTCCTCATGTTGCTCAATATTGATTCCATCAGTGTTGTGTTAGTGAGAACCTGAAGTATTCTCAGAGTGAATTGTATTAGCTTCATTTAGCGGAGTATTCAGCACCTCATCTTTATTATGTGGAGAGAGTATCTTGTGAAACAGGCTGCACCCCATCAGTATTATGTGGAAAGTGATCTTCTTGTGAAGAAGGTTGCACATCAACAAGAACATTCTCATGGTTAGTTAATGGACAAGCGGCACCTGATAATGATGGGGAGAGGTGAACAGGTGAAACCACATCTGGTGTGTGTGACACATGAATAGGCCTGAATTGTGAAACTACAGGAACTACCTTGATCGAGAGACCTGCTGAGGAGTAGCATTAGTATGCATGCTTTGTGCATATGAAAATTTACTTTTGTTAAATGTAACATGATGAGAAATGAATATTCTTCTCTTATCATCAGCACATTGACAACCATGATACTAGGGTGAGTATCCAAGAAAGAAACATGGTTTAGAACGAAATTTTAGTTTATGACTATTGAATGGCTTAATACGAGGATAACACTCACAACCATATACTTTCAAGAAGTTATAATTTAGCATTTTTCCTGTCAACTTCTGATAAGGAGATATATTTCCAAGTGAAGGTGATGGCAATCGATTGATGATAAACACTACACTCAGGACTGCATAGGACCAAAACTGAAGTGGCATGTTAACTTGGGCCAATAAGGTAAGTGCCATTTCTACAATATGTTGATGCTTCCTTTCGACAACACCATTTTATTGTGAAGTATATGGGCAGGTAAGACATTGCTGAATTCCATGAGTAGCCAACATATCATCAAGAAACATGAATTCACTACCCTATCTGTCTGTACAACAAGAATTTTTGAGTTGTATTGTGTTTGAACCAATGTTTGAAACAATAAAAAAGTAGTGGCAGCTTCAAACTTATTTTTCTGCAGGTATAACCAGTAGTTGTGAGAATATAAATCAACAAATGAGATATAGTATTGAAAACCATTTGATAGTACATGAGTTGGACACCACAAGTTAATCTCTACCAGCTCAAATGGTTTGGTATACACTGTTACAAATGGTGTAAAAGGAAGAGAGTGACTTTTACCCATCCTACAAGCTCTCTATACAGTATCCATGTTATCAACTATTGATTTATTTAAGATATATAGTACTAACTATAGGTGCTGAAGCATGGTCAAGCCACCGATGACAAACACAAAAAATTCCAATTGAAGAAACAGTGGTTGTATAAGCTGAAATAAAACTCACCAGTAAGATTGTAAAGCATATTTTCTTGAGATCCTGTGAGTAGTGTAACGCATGTTCTCTCATCCTTGACACAATAATAGGAATCATGAAATTCAAGAAAGACTGAGTTATCTTTCATAATCTTTGATACGAACAATAAGTTCCTAGTAATTTGAGAAACATGCAATAATTGATGAAGCAGAAGATTGCGTGACGGAGTGACAAGAGTAGAGTGCCGTATATGTGAAATAGATAAAGTGGATCCATTACCAATGTACACATTTCCCTTACCAGAGTGGGATGAACCAGAATGAAAAGAGGATAAGCTGCTAACAATATGATGTGTTACACCAGAATCAGGGTGCCAAGTGACTTGATTTACAGTAAGAGTTGCTGCTACAAGATTGATTTGAGCTTCACCAGTTGGGGAATCAACAACTATTTTTTTAGAACTTGCAGCAGAGCTAAGGAAAGGATTAATGCCACGTCAACAAGTTTTTAGTATAGAAACATGTATTAACATGTGTATCCGAAGGAGCACGAGATTGCTGAGATGAAACACCCTTGAAATTCTGATCGAACCTGTGCCAACAGCGATCGATCAGGTGTCCCAATTTCCCACAAAGTTGACACTGTGGTTGAGGTCGCCCTTTGTTCCTGCCACCTGTGTAACAAGCATCATCACGATGATAGGCACGAGAACCTTGTGGAAAAGTATTATTGTCAGATCCTTCAGCAAATCGAGTATTGTGAATGCCAACAGAAATAGGAAGGGGATCGGAGATCCTGGATTCAACATCAATAAAGATTGAAACAGCTCCAGCTACAATATAGGGATCACGACTGACACAAATCACAGCTACAAACGAATCATATTCTGGATTAAGGCCATTCAAAATGGTAGCAATATGTTCCACTATTGAGACATGACTACCACAAGAAGCAAATAGATCACATATTTATTTTATTTGCATGGTATAAGCTCGCATCGTTAAGGGGGCCTTCTTGATTGAGCGAAGCCTACAGTGAAGATGCATAACCCTAGTGGTGGATAGTTGGGAGTAGAGACGAGAAATAGCTGACCAAATAGATGTTGTGGTTTCGGCTCCAACAAGATGGGGAAGAATATCGAAGCTAACTATAAACAAAAGCCATGAGGCAAGAGAGCTATATTGCTTAAGAAATCGAACATACATGGGATTTGAAACCTGCTCCCCATTTTTACCTAAAATAAGCTTTGGTACTGGAGGAGTGATCGAGCCATCGAGATAGCATTCCAGACCCTGACCACGCATCATCAACGTAACATGTTGCTTCCACAACAAGAAGTTGGTATTGTCTAGTTGAATGTTGACACGTTTGTTGGAAAAAAGACTATACAGTAGCTTTATCTCGAAGTTATAAAGACGCCAGGCCTCCGTCAACAGGAGTTGATCCACCAGCTATCGAATATATCAAAAATGAAGAATGAATAGAACAAGTTCCAAGATTTAAAAAAAGGAAGAGAGAAAAAGAAACTTTTATTGTCCTCCTCATCAAGAAACTGTGGTATTGTATTTACTGCCGTTACCCGCACACGGAAATTCTTATTCTGCACCACAAGATTAACACATTCATCAATTAAATCTATTCGATAAGTAGAAATTTCTAAATAAGCACATTCGAAAGAGTCCGGCACTGTCGTGTCCACGTCGATAGCCACCAACGAACCCCATAGAGAGGCAATTTGATTGAAATTGAAACGTGATCAAGCAGGCAAGCATGAATCGATACCCATAACCGACACCCACACCCTCCGACTATGAAACTTATCAAAGTCCACGGACCACTTCTCAACCCGATTAAACCACTACATTAGCTTCTCCTTAGAATGAAGAAGAACATCAAACATAAACAAGATCACTTAACCCGACACACGCAACAAAGAGACATCACAAAATCCCACTTTCCGTAACTCCAAAGAAAGCTGCCGAATCTCAAAATTCCCATTGCACCACCCAATCACACTCTTGTCCAAAAACAGTCTTCATTTTAGTTGCATCAAGATCAACCCTATTTGAATCCCCTACAATATTACCTTCTTGTTGTGACCCTTTCGCTTTCGACTTCCTCCAAAAATTATAACGAACATTATACCTTGCTTCAAACACTGAAATAACCGATCCGTATAACCGAAATCCATTATACCTCTCAATTGCAACCCTGACCGCCACTCTCGACGCCATCTGAACGAAACCAAATCTGCGTCCATTACGTGCTTTCTTCTTCGAAATAAACCTGTCTAGAACCTCCCCGCAACAACCAAAGGCTAACCTTAACCCTTTCCAATGAATGTCTTTTGACAAGTTTCTAACAAAAAGTGTAACCATTGCGCCCTCGACTTCGTTCTCCGTTTATCAGCCGTCACCGCCATTTCTAGGGATTTTGGGTCAAAAGGTCTCATATTTTTTACTGTTGCCAAATTAGTAATAACAAATTCTTTGAACTTAAAATTAAATTAATATATTATAATATTTAAAAGGTCTCGAGTTTGAATATGTTTAAGTGTAATTCTGAACCCAACAAGTGTCACAGTGGGATGTTGTTCATCTTGCTATGTCTACATGGCCTATGTGCATTGTCAAAGGGTTAAGAATATCTATGAACAGATATTACCTTGTAACAACCTTTAGACTATTCGAAAAAAAAAAACACAGTAAGATCCACTAATTAGCCGAGTGACTAAAGATGTACATGTTGTCCTGTCTTGTATGAATTCGAATATCTATATTTATCTTGGAAATGTAATATCCTTCTATTAATAAAAAAATAACACAGTGGAAAATAAAAAATATATATATAAGATATATGATAGATATTTCCAATTAACTCATACTTAAAACATCAAAAGGGATCTTTCTGCTTCCACTTATGGGAAATTCACAATAATTGTTTCACAGAAGCCAAATTTGGAACTTAGCCTGAATTTGTTTATAACATTGAAATGACGTGGGTGGTTTTATGAATTATGCAGCACTCACTGAGTCATCTATGGTGGAGTCCCCTTTATGCTTCTCTTCCAAAGGAATATCTTTAAAAAGGGTAAGATTTTCTATCAAAATGTGCATCTGTAAATTTTGGGAAAGGTTCTATAGATTTGATCAAAAAAGAAGATCATTTAACAATTTCATAGGATCAATCAATGGAGAAAAAAAAGTTGAGTTTGTAGCACAAGTTGCAGAATAAAGAAAACTTGCCAAGATTGTTGTAGCTCAACTGTGTTTGTGTTGAATGAAAATCATTTTAAATTTTATAATTAACTTAGAAAAAGAAAGAAAAACAGCCAATGAAGAACCAATTCCAGGGTCCCTCAACTGAGAAATAATCATGTAACTAAAACAATATGATATTGAATGGCAGAAAAAGGAGTTGCCACTCATTTCTCCCTTTATTATACTAATATTACCCGAGCAAAAATCTTATGCTTTTTTTGTGTTCATTTTCTGTGCTCAAACACTTAAACATTAAATTCTAAACAGTAATCTTAATTTTTAAATCCTAAACACTAAACTCTAAATCCTAAAAAATACACCCTATGCAAAATTTTCTAAACTAACATTTAGTCTTTACCATAAATTTTAAACCTAATTTTTTAAAATAGGGATATCAAAAAAGAACAGAAGACTTTTATTCCTCTTATCTCTACATGGGAGACATCTAAGGAACTTGTATACACTCTCTCAGAAGAGTTTCAAGCACTATAAAAAGGATTTATCTTCTTACTTGCAATACATCCTTCAACATTATCATCTACAACAATCCCTGTTTGAATGTCATCAATAATGGGAGGGCCTCTCATTGTGGGAAGAGTTATAGGATATGTTCTTGATCCTTTCATTTCTAGCATTAAAATGTCAGTCACTTTCAACAACATGCAAGTCTTTAATGGACATGAGTTTTATCCTTCCAGTGTTGCCACCAAACCTAGGGTTGAGATTCAAGGTGCTGATTTGAGAACTTTCTTCACTCTGGTAACTTCTTCTTCATAAACTCCTTGTTTGTTCTCCTCTTTCTGTATTTTTTTGGTGAGTAAACCTTGGGTTTATACTGTTCATCTTCAAACCTGGAAAGGTGGTGTCTATTTTGTTTCAGGTCTTGACCGACCCAGATGTCCCTGGACCTAGTGATCCTTATTTAAGGGAGCACCTTCACTGGTACAGATATTCTACAGCTCTTAACAATACATACATGCATACATCCTAGTGTTGAAAAGCAAAGCTTCCATATATTAAAATAATAAACTTATTGTCATTTCATGTCTTAATATTATGCAAAACCAAAGCCCATTACTTCTTCAACTATGTAATAATCAACTCTGCATGTAGTGACATGATCAGAGAGTGTTAGATTATAGAAAAGCAACACACAGATAAAAAGAGCTGACAGTTTCATTTGTTTGGACCATTTAACAGGATTGTGACAGACATTCCAGGCACAACAGATGCCACATTTGGTAGGTTTGTCCGTGTAATTAAGTACCTCTTGGACTATTTAAGAAAGACACAATAAGACAAAATAAAAACAGTGATCTCTTTTGTTTTTGGTCTTTGGGGCATTTTATCAAACAGGAAGGGAAGTTGTGAGCTATGAGATACCGAGGCCAGATATAGGAATCCACAGGTTTGTGTTCGTTCTTTTCAAGCAGAACCGTCGACAGTTAATCAGGTCGCCTTCTTCAAGAGATAATTTCAGCACCCGAGACTTTGCTTCCGAGAACGATCTTGGCCTACCTGTTGCCGCTGTTTATTTCAATGCACGAAGAGAGACTGCTGCAAGAAGACGCTAATTAAACCTTCAGAACTCAACAAAAATGCTCCATTTTAATTGAAGAAGATGAAGAAGAAAAACTGTGTGGCTGTTCTAAAAATGTAGGGCTGCAGTACCACTATAAATAACTGGCTGCAGAGCTCCTCTTTGAAACTCAACCATGGGTTCATAAAATGTTAAACTTTGTTTTATTTGTTGATGTACCACGTAATATTTCTAATAAGGGTGAGCAAAACTCGACACAATAAAAAAAGTTGACTGTTCTTGAAATTTCTTAAAATTTTAAGAACAAAGAGAAAAGTGTTTCTTAAAATTTCTGAAAATAAGAATAAAAATTAAAGAATCAAAGTGAAGACGATAGGATTCATGGTGAACAATAAGAATTCAACAAAAAAGATAAGATAAAGATAGATCAAAGGATAGATAAATCAAAACTGAAAATTCAGCCTTGATTATGGAGTTTGCGGCAATGGAGGTTAGTGAAGGCATGAAGATAAGATGAAGATAATCAACATCAAATCCCAAAGAACTTGAAGACATAAGATGAATTTTTTACAAGTATGAACTCAAAGAGAACTTTATTTTAATCAAAAGAATCTAAAAAAGTGAATGAGACATCATCCTTTTATAGGTGAAGGATGGCCAAAAAGAATAAATTACTAATAGATAAAAATAACAAAGAAATCAGCTTGAAGTACAATAGGCGGCAATTAATGGGAGCCCTTGATGAAGTCTTGATCTAATGATTGTGATGAATTTAAGGAGTCTTAGAATGGGCTGCAAGACTATGGTGTGTAATCTTGTCTCTTGATTCATTCTTTGATCCAACGGCTATGATGCTTCAAAATAAAGGTGACTACTGGTTTCTAACTTAAAAAAATTCTAAAACATCAATTTAAATGATAATAAACATATTGGGCTAAGTTTAACTCATCCAAAGCTTTATATATTAGCTTTTTTAGTTGAATTTTATAAAATTTTATAATAAATCTTGTATCCAGTTTTTCTGCACGCATAGTCTTCATGAAGATAGACGTAACTTGAGTTCTCGACAACGGATTGATGCGTTAGAAATGTATATGAATGAAAACCAATTCACGGAAAGGCATCTCGACCCAAAAGGCCCAGATTCCATTCAAAAAGTCGTCGCAAGTCATCCCCCTCACATGCATTTATCATTCCCCTTCTTCAAAAAGATTTATCCTCGAATCTAAACTAGTAAATGGAGGGAATTTATCAAAGTACCATGAAAGAGAAGATGTAACACCTTGATCCCACAGGATCTGAGACGCTATATTTGGGTTATGTCTAACCCGATCCATAAAATTTTGTTTGATTTTTAACTCTCAAGTTTAACCAAAACAACATTTAAAACAATATATTTAAATAAAGTTTCATAATCATTTAAGATTCAAACTATAATAGGAGATCCATGCGATTTAAACACCGTATATCAAAATAAAGTAGAAATAGAATTACAGATCAACAACAATATGTTAGAACCAAACCATAATAGGTATAAAATCTAAACCCAAGATCTATCATGCCAAATCATCAAGAACAATAAACCGAATGCAGGAGAGTACCTGATTATATCTGATATATTGGAATCCTTGAATCTGGATCTTAAAAGACTAAATCTTTGGTATTGATCTTCCAAGAAGATAGGTTTTCTCTTGATGTAAAACTCTCTGATGGGGAAGGAGAGAGAAACAAGTTAACCTATTTATTGGGGACCACTACTTCTTTATATAGTTGATTATTAAATCAACTATTAAATATTTATAACTCTGCCCCTCATTGAATTATAAATATATCTTACGGTATCTACACTTTTATTTCCATGACACTTTAATACCTATGACACGCCTAACATAATTGGTCACTTGATTTTGTGTCATACTTTATAATAGCATCATACATTTTAATTAGATTTGATCTAACGACCAAGGATCTATCTGGCCGAGAGAACGCCTCCACCATGCCGCCGTACCAACCACCGCACCAGATGCATCACCAAAAACACCAAAAAATTAGATTTGTCAGTACCAAATCAGATCGAAATATATGTATTTTATATCTCATTTCTACCAAAATCACCAGAGAACAGATATGGGTATAAAACTCAAAAAAATATGTAAAAATGATAAGTTTTTTTTTCAGTTTCTAGAAATAAAAAAAAAACAAAAAGTTCAAGGGCAATCTTTTCCTCTCCTCTATCTTTTTCTCGTACATGCGTGTAAACAAAAAAAAACAAAACAGAAAGCTTATGAGTTTACCCTCGCCATGGTCGCCGTCCGATGATAAGCCTCGGGGTTCTTTTGAACCGTGCATGGTGAATCAGATGGTGGGGGGTTTCTTTTAAAATGGGGCTTATTTTTTTGAAAATATGATTTTAGTTTTCCTAGATTTAAGGTAAAAGGTTTAGTATAAAAAATCCAAGGTGATATTTGGTTTCTACGTGAAAAACGCTTCGTTTTTGGGCTTAGGGGGACGGTGGCCGGTGGTGGCAGACGGCGGCCGAAGTGGCCAGCCACCACCATTTTCTGGAAAATGGTTGGGGATCTGGGTTTGAGGGTTTCAAAATACAGAGGATTTGGGGGGTGTTTATAACCGGTTTGAAAAAAAATGAGAAAAGTCTTAAAGGTTGGCTGGGGGTGTGTTTTATAGTGTTTTATTTTTTTAAATTGGCAAAATCACGTAATAAGGACCTCCGTTCTTTGTGATTTTTTGGTTTGAGCTTGCCACATGGTCAAATTGCAAGTCCAGTCTCCCTTCCTTTTCGCTTTCTTTCAATTTCGCCCCTAAATTAAACTAATTCAGTTTTTAAATGGCAAAATTACACCCTTAGTCCTTCCGTGTTTTCGATATTTCCATCTCGAGCTTGTCCCTTGGTTTTATCACAATATTAGTCCCTGAAAGTTTTGTCCAGTTTGTAATCTAGCCCCTAAATGCCCCTTTTTATTATTCAATTCTAGCTTTCTGTTTTTGTTTTCATTTTATTTCGGTCGTTTATGTTTTTTATTTTTAAATAGCCTTGTTTTAATGTTTTTGTGTCAGTATGATTCGTGATGTCGTTTATATATATATATATATATATTGTGTTACCTTTTTATATCATGTTCGTTCATGTTTTTTTTATGGGCATTATCATGTTAATATGTCATGTGGCTTGTTTATTCATGTTATATATACATATGTTTTGGCACGTTTATTTTATTCTTCCTGTTTTATTCTATGTGTGGTTTCTTAGTATGTTTGCATTACCCATTTGTTTTTTTATGTTTTTTATTTCATGTTTTTATGTTTTTTAACATATGTTTAGTTTATGATATCATGCTTTTGTATTTTCGTTCGTTCGTTCATATCTTACACGTTTGGTTTGTGTTTGTTTTAGTTTATTTGTATTTGGCATGTTTTATAATATAGCATGGATTTTGTGTTTACCTTGTTTTTTAGGTCATATGTTAGTGTGGTGTTATTTGTCACATATAATATCTTTTTTCTTCGTGTGTAAATTGTGTCATATGTTAAGTATTAAGTATTAGTTTTTTATGTTGACATGTCGCTTTGATTTGTTAGTTTAGTATCACTTTACATGTATGCTATGCATATTTTACATTTGTGTTTTTTATGTGTTCAAGCATGTTATAATTAATTAATTAATTTTGGAAGCATGTTTTTCTTCTTTTTTCCATGTTTGTGTTTATGTTTTTTTATGATGTATTATGCCATTCATGTTTGTACATTTAATTACTTTTATTTAATATTGTGATATCCATGTTCTAATGTTTTTAATACCATGTCGATGTGTACGTCTGTTTTAAATTGTTTGCTAAGATTGCATAACGGAATATTAATTGTCAATGCGGTGCCCTTTTATTCGAGCGTAAACGTGGCCTGTATCAAGCGCGGTGATGGTGGTCTATCGGTTTATTCTCGAATAACGGGGCTCTTAAAATTTACTCGCACTTACAACCAAATTTTAATTTAATCGTCACTTTAATCTGGAAAGTCTAATATTAATAAAGCGGTAATTATTAAAGTACTAATTTTGGACGGTGTGGGGGTGCTAACCCTTCTACATCCGTAACCGACTCCCGGACCCAACATTTTTAAAATCTCTGTTTTTATGGTGTCTGGCCTACCTTAGTGGCCGGTGGCGACTCCATTTTTAAATAAAATATGATTTTTCTAAAACCCCACGGAAGACATATTTTTAAATACCCGAAAAAACCACAAACACCTTAAAACCTCACTTTTAGCAAAACCCTCGTAAGAAAGGATCGCTACAACAACCTATGGTTACTATCAACATAAAAGTCACACAAGGCAATTATCGACTTCTTAAGTTTTATGTTCGAGTATAGGGAAAATTCTTAGTTTCACAGTTTTACAACTCTTTTCAGGCCATTAGGGGTCTATTGGATTGAACGATATATTTTTTTAGTCCTCTAGGGAAAAATCAATATTTTTGGGTAGATTGCCTAGTGGGTATTGATACCCAACTATGCATACCGAAACGCCTCTCTAGGTACCGATACCCAGCTTATGCATACCGATACTCAGCCTAGAGATAGGGTTGACCTCTGACCCTGTACCGGTGCACGAGAACCATGTACTGGTACTCCATCGGTATCGATACGTCTCAAAGCGTACCGATACAATTTTTAGCTACTAGAATTTCAATAGAACATGGGTACCGATACCACTCGAGCATGTACCGATACACTCTTAAAATTTTGCATGTGGTTCATCCTACATAACATAGGGTATCGATACAGATCTTGTGTGTCGATACTAAAGCCCAGAAATGGCTTCCAAAGCTTGAGAAATCACTTTTCAAGCCCCCAAGACGAAACCTTAACCCCTCAACTTAATCCTACACCTTGTGGAATATTATTAGGATGGTTTACTACTATTTTTACGGGTTTTTAACACCAAATTCATGTTTCACCATTAATATCCATAACCAAGCTTTTAACATCCAAAACTTAAATAATGCAAAGTAATCACATTTATGTGAGGCATTAAGCATTTTGGAGTTAGAAATGTACAAACCTTGTTCAAAATCCCGGAATCCTTCTCCCCCAAGTTTCACTTCACTTTTTCTCTTTTCCTTGGGTGTTGGATGGCTCCCCAACTAGGGCTGGGCGTTCGATCGAGTCGAGTAAAAAATTTTTGAGTTATTCGAGTTTGAAAGTCCTATTTTACGATTCAAACTTCATTTGAATTTTTTTAATAGTGTCGAGTTTATTAAATTCGAGTTGAATCGAGTCAAGTTTTCGAGTTTTTGTGCAAATTTAATTATACATATATATTTCTTCATATATATTTATATATGTAAATATGTAGCAGTGCTACATATATATATATATTTCTATATGCATATACTTAGGGCTGGACGTTGCACATATTGATTCTAATTTTAACGACTTTTTATAAGCATATACGATATACATATATATTTCTTCATATTTTCATATGTGATATACATAATATATAATACAAAATTGAAAGACTCGACTCGAATATGAAAACTGATTAACTAATTACTAAAAATTTCGAGTTATTCGAATTTTCATTTCATAACTCAAACTTTATTTGAAATTTTTTTGAGTTGAGACGAGTTTATGAAATTACGATTCGAGTCAAAATGAGTCAATTTTTCACCTCGAGTCGAGTCGAATAATTTGAATTTAATTGTTTAGAGCCTTACTATTAGGATTTAATAATTAATTAGGAAAGACAATTGTAGCAAATTAATGAACATTGAGTGGGAAACTTTGAAGTCCTAATTTGAATGGTGTCCCAACGTAATGGGTGTTATTCAAGATAGGCTTTTAAGTAGAAAACTCAATATTCATTAAAACCCTTATAAAATTAATAAATAATCTAGATTAATTATTTAAAGCCTTAATTAGGATTAGAACTTAAATAATTAGTTTAATTAAATGAGTTAACGATATTATCTATAATTTTGGGGTTTAAATATGGATGGTGCTCAAGCAATTGAGTGTTGTCTCATGTAAACCTTTAAATTAAATAATATTCATAGATTTAAACAACACACAAATTTAAATAGAGCCTTTTTAGATTATCACTTAAAATGAACAAGACAATAATAGATCATGCATTAAAAAATTTTTATGTTGGAAATATATTTTTTGAATATGAATAGAGGTGCCCTGGGTGTATAGGGGTGTTTCCAATCTCATATTCGGATCAAAAATATATTTTCTTATAAGAGGAATATTTCCGTTTGGAATGTAAATCCAATTAATAATTATTGATCAAATTAAATTTGAATTGTTATTCCAAAATGCCAATATGCCACGCAAAATTAAAGGCACCGATATCGGGCGTTTCTGGTGTGTTAATCATTCCCCATACGTAACCGACTCTCAAACCCTAATTTTAAAAGAATGAATCTCTAATTGTTTTTATGGTATCCGGTCTACCAAAATGATGGATAGCGACTCCAAATTATCTTCAAAATCGAATTTAAATGAAAACCCTTAATTTCAAAGAATAATCATCAAATTATTTATACCTCGTTTATAAATGGTTTCGACAAAATGCAATGTCACTTTTGCATATCTAAAACAAAAACACAATGCTCTGGCAAATGAGAGGGAAAAAGAAACATCTAAGGCTCCGTTTAGCATTGCTTTTCAAACCAGCTTTTAGCTCCAAAAGCTGGTTTGAGGTCAAAAGCAATGCTAAACATCTAGCTTTTGGAAAAAAAAAATTGCTTTTCAACCCAAACGTAAAAGCTAAAATTTTTAGCTTTTGCAGTTGAAAAGTGCTTTTTGGAGTCAAATTACAATTTTAACCTTCATTTGCTATTGTGTTTATTTATAATTTATAATTCTTTACAAAGATATAATTATATAATTAATAATTATTTTTTAGTTTAAAAACTATATATATTTATTCATGTCAAGTTTTTAAATAAAATATTTTAAATTTATTATATTTTTATGAAACACGTACAATTGTTAAAAAATATATTTATTAATAATTTTTTTATATTTTATAATAATTGAAGCTGATATATTTTATATATTATAATATTAAAGAATTTGAATATATATATATATATATATAACTTACAATATCATGTCCAAAATAGTCATTTATCTTCTTAAAAGCACTTTTTGACAATAATGGAAACACTAAAAACCTTACAACCAACTTTTTAAAATTTCTTTTCAAAATCTCTTTTTAACAGCACTTTTAAAATTTACTTTTCAAAAGCAATGTTAAACTAGCCCTAAATACAATGAACCAATTGGCTACAAAAAAACAAAAGATCTGATTGACATGGCTAAACTCACAACTACACATGTTGAAGCGTAAAGGGTAGTGGAAAGGACCACATACAAACAATAAAAAAAGTAAATTATTTTAAAAAGAATGAATTAGAATTAAATTGATTAAATGTATAAATATAAATGACTAATTGTGATGTTATACATTTTTAATTGTCAATGTGCAATTACTATTTTATAACAAAATCACAAGTTTAATGTTTATTTTTTAATATTTGAAAGTTAAACGGCCAAAATAAATATTTTAAAATAACTTGATGACCATTTTTAAATTTTACCCAAAAATATCGGGTAGTCAAAACTATGTTTTTTTATCTTCAATAATGGGCAATAAAGTATGCCTAATTCATAGAGATTATGACTAGAATTGTAAGTGAGATGAGAAAAATTTTAAATTATTCGGGTTTGATTCGATTAAAGTTTGATTAATTTTTAATTCGAGTAGGCTCGATTCAAGTTTTCAATGAATCAAAACAATCTATTTGATATTTAACTCGAAAAGCTGGAGAACAACTTGAAGAACTCGCGAGTAACTCAAAAAAATAATAATTAAAATTTTTAGAGTGGCCTTTCATTTTTTTTCAAAATTTCTATATGACTCGTGCATTTGTATTATAGTATTTGTATTAAAAATATATATTAGAATTTCTAGAGTGGGTTTCATGCACTTTAAGGTTGAGGTTCGAACTTAAATCTAGCTCGAGTTGAGGTTCAATTTCTAATTTTAGATTTGATAATTATGAGCTCATGAGTTTTTGATTCAAACGAAGTTTACCTTTAAATTTTTCGAGTTCGAGTTGAGCTTAACGGTACCCACACACGACTTATCTCACTTACAGCTAATTATGACAATTAATCATTCAAATTGAATGTAAACCTGAGAAAAGGTCGAAACTTTACCAAAAGAGCCTTAACACTTTGATATCATCCATGTAGACATTCTAGAAAGGAATGTCCTTTTAGGGAAAAACCCATAAAAAATGTTTCATGTCAGAATCATTCTACCAAATACTCTGTCTTGAAGTGAGAAAACGTTTCTTATATCTCATTGGTTTCCTTGCTGTTCGTTCTCTTCGCACTTATTTAATAACACAAGCGGGGGTTAGGTTAGGTTTGGTTTAAAGAGAGCCACAAAATGGCAGCAGGAGTTAACAGGAAAATAGCAGCCGCTTCAGCACGAGCTCACACTAGAAGACCCAAGCAAAACGCTTCTTTCAAGCTTCCTTCAGGTGCCTTTTCCTTTTTCTTTGATGTAATTTGGGTTATCTTTATAATCGTAGCCGTAGGATTCGGCACTTTTCTTTTATCTGGATTACTTTACTTTTGTTCTTTGCTTTGTAAGAATGTTGAAATTTTTGGATCTTTGGATTCTCATTTCTTGCAGATTCTATCTTGAACTTCTACTTGATGTAAATCTGAGTTCATTTTTATTTTGGATAGGGAGGAGCTAGTTCGAGTTAAAATGATAATAAAACACATGAAATGGTTACATATTAACCTAATTCTAATTAGTAATTAAATTATATTTTATTAATTTTAATAGTACAAGATTGCTCGATAATTAAGTTTATTTAAAAACTAAATATTTATATCTAGAAAAGAGGGATTTTAAAATAAGTTTTCTCGGTCATCAAGTATTTATCTCTATAAATCTAGACTAGATCTAACTTTTAAAATTATGATCTTTGGAAAAACTATTTTGTAGAGGCGTATTTCTTTAATTCTTTTTATTATCTTTGCAACTATTACAATTATGTTTCAAAAAATAGTTTATAAATATATATATATGGTTAGGATCTACTTACAGTGTAAAACTCAATTAATTTTACATTTTTTTGGACCGTTGGATGAGGGCAATAAACGGCTAAGATTATTTCCTTCTCTCTTTTTTTCCAGTGATAATCTTTCACATTTTTTACTGTTAATCTTAACCATCTGTATACCTTCATATATATATATATATATAGGGTTATATGATACATGAAATTTTATGTATTTGTGAAATTTGTTGAAATAAAGTTTCTTGGTAACCAAATATTTGATTTTATAAAGGAATAGTATATTAATTTGTATAATAATAAAAGAATTATTTTAGAGATTAATTATTCGTGTGATAGCTGCAACTACTGTGACTATGTATTTTAAAAAGAATTATGCAATAAGGTATTGAGATATATACTGAGTTATGAGATACATGAAATTTAATGTATTTGTGATGTGTACGTTACAATGAATTATTATTTCTCTCATCCGTGAAAATGTACAAGACCAAACTACATTAAACCGCGAATCGTATTTTATATTAATCCCGCATTGTTTTCTTTTCCACTTATAAATTACTAACAGATGAGTTTCAATTTTAAGGTGACTGATTAACATAATGATATTCTCTCCATGCATTGCCTTATTTCACAGATGATGTATTGTCATTGCTAATTATTTCAAATTCATTTCTCCGGTTCTATAGACTGAATTGTAACTTAAAAACTGCAGGGATTTTCACAAAGATACTATTGGTCTTGTCTGTTGGGATTTTGGCATGGTCTTATCAGGCTGTTCAGCCGCCTCTGCCCAAGACATGTGGCTCTCCAGACGGTCCACCTGTTTCCGCATCGAGAATAAAGCTGAAGGATGGAAGGCATTTGGCCTACAAAGAGCACGGTGTTCCACTAGACGTAGCAAAGTATAAAATTGTATATGTCCATGGCTTTGATTCTTGTAGGCACGATTCTGTTGTTGCGAATACCTTGTCGCCGGTACTTGGTTGTTTTTATTGTTTTAGATACTCATTTGAGCTTTCAGCTATAACATTTTTAAGTAAGTGTCATTGGACTTGGTTCTTTGTTTCTACCAGGAAATTGTTGAAGCTCTTGGTGTATACATTGTTTCTTTCGACAGGCCTGGTTATGGAGAGAGTGATCCTAACCCAAAACGAACAGTTCAGAGCTTGCCTTTGGATATAGAAGAGCTTGCTGATCAATTAGGATTAGGATCCAAGTTTTATGTAATCGGATTTTCTATGGGGGGGCAGGTTATTTGGAGCTGCCTCAAGTACATCCCTCACAGGTATTGCTTTTGCTAAAGTGTAAACTACTTGAATGCGGGAGAGAAAGAAATTACATATAATGTCTGTACTGCTGTTAGTATACTGCCTCTCTTCGTTTCGTATGTCTTTTTAACGAGGGATATTTGCATCTCTAATAGGTTAGCTGGGGCAGCATTGTTAGCTCCAGTTGTTAACTACTGGTGGCCTGGTTTTCCTACAAACTTATCTACAGAAGCATATTACCAACAGTTGCCCCGTGACCAGTGGGCACTTCGTGTGGCTCACTATGCTCCTTGGCTTACATACTGGTGGAATACTCAAAAATGGTTCCCAATTTGTAGTGCTATCGCTCACAATGCTGATATTTTCTCTAGCGAGGACAAAGAACTCTTGCCAGAGATAATCTCTACTACTAGGAACCACGCCGTATGTGTTCCTTTCTGCCTCAAAGTTGCTTGCACTTTTTTTTCTTTATAATCTTCACAGTTGGTTTTTGACTCGTATTTGAGATGTGATTAGTTGTGTTCAAGGATTGTGGTGGTTCGATATTGGGAATCTGTTGGCATTATAAGATTTTGTAGTAAATGGTTGTGATGCAAACAGATGGTGAAAAATATAGGTTGTTTACCTGATCCATTCAATTCATCTATATCTGTGACGTTAATTTGCTGCATTTTTCAGTTGGTTCTCTTATTTTCTTGTTTTTCTACTAATTTTTTTGCAATTGATTTTTGAATTTCATCTTTGCTGTTAGTGCTGATTGCCATCATACTTTGTCTTGTCCTCCCCTCAGGCACTAGTAAGACAGCAAGGCGAATACGAGTCTCTGCATCGGGACCTGATAGTTGGATTTGGGACTTGGGAATTCTCTCCCATGGATCTGGACAACCCGTTTCCGAATAACGAGGGATCGGTGCACCTGTGGCATGGAGATGAGGATCTTCTCGTGCCGGTTAGTTTGCAACACTACATTGCTCAACAACTACCATGGATTCACTACCATGAACTACCTGGTGCGGGCCATATGTTTCCACACGCTCCTGGGATGTCGGATAACATAGTTAAGGCACTTTTGTTCGGAGAGAAGTAGCCTGCATTTACATGTGGATTTTCCTGTTATCCCAGTACCCCTTTACAGGTAATAATCAACATTGATACTTCAAACTTCTCTATGGATTGAATGGACAATTTTACAAGGGAAATGCAAAGGGGTTTTGTTTGAAGAATTTTCCAGACTAAAGTTTAAACAGTTGAAAATTTCGACTATTTAGTGATAGTTTTAGATTATCATGATATCAAGCTTGCATGCTGATGGTACATGCATGTGTCATAGGCCGCAACTACTACTACGGAACAAGAACCGTTGCGGGGAATGTACGGTAAACTTGTGCGGACCGTGACACATGCACATGCGACTGTCAAAATGCAATTTCAGTTTTGTCTGATTAATCTCAAATAATATCACAGCATTACTAGCTTTGCCAATAATATCTATGGATGATGGAAAGGATAGTTTGTACGGAATCGAAATGCAGCTAGTTTCCAATGAAGAGAGAATACAGTTATATAACAAGGGTTGAAGCTTGATTGATCAGATGTTTTAAAAAAGTTGGCTCAATGGTATAATCTGTCATTAGAAGAACCATATCCACTAAAATGAGAATATAAGAATATGCGAGTGATTGATCAGATCTTTTAAAAAACAAATCCTTGTGCAGCATAAAGAAGGTTGAAAAATGTTATCCGGAAATTGGGGACCCGATATTTGTGGGCCGAAAAATATATTACCCAGAAAATCAGGTATATGGCACCTCAAATATCCGAAAATTTGGATATCCGAATTTAAACATCCCTACCCGTTGTTGTTGCTAAGCATTTGAATCCAGACTCTCATACCATACTTTGCACCTCTAAGATTCTACTCTTACATTTCATGTATATTCTGTTTATTTATTTATTTTAGGCTTTTGGTCAATTTAGCCCTTAGTAAAAAAATCAAAAAATCAATTAAGTCTTTATGGATTATTTGCACCCAGTTTAGTCCTTAAAAATATTTTGCATCCAATTTAACCCTTTTGTAACGTTGACTGTTAGTGGACTCTGACGATCAACTCGATCGGCGTTACAGAAAGGTTGATTTGATCGCGATTTGAATTATGGGGTTAAATGGGAGCAAAAAATTTATTGCATGCTTTAATAATTTTAGGTAAACTACTCTAGATGTCCCTAAACTTTTAGAACACTTTCAATATGTCCCTAAACTTTTAGAACACTTTCAATATGTCTCTAAACTTTTAGAACACTTTTAATATGGTCACCGAACTTTTAAATTTTTTATTATAGTCATTCAATTTTTAATTCGTTTTTATTACGATCACTGTCGTCACCTGCCGTTAAAAAATTTTAACCTGACATGTTATCTTCTTTCTTTTCTCTCTTTTTCTTCATCTCTAGTCCTTTTCCCCATAGTTCGTCAACCCTCTTCAAACAGTATTTTTTTCTCATCGTCTATTTTAACTCTTCACATTCTCGCAGGCCTCAACATCATGCCAAATACTTTTTTCACATATCCAATCCCATCGTCACATAGTAATTAATTTGATTTTCACTCCAAAATCAATATTAATTGTCGCGACTATTTTTGAAATCAAGACGTGTGAAAATAGCCTGGCGATCGATCTTTTAGAAAATTAGGATTTTCTGACCATTTTTAATTTAATCTTGAAAATTTAGGGTTTTTTCATATTAAGTCAAATTTTCCTTTATTTATTTTTAAAAAACATTTTGGAGTCGCCACCGATCGCTTCGAGGTTGACCGGACACCGAAAAACAAACCAGAGATTCTGTCTTGAAAATTGGGTTCGGGAGTCGGTTACGTGTAGGGAAGGGTTAGCACCCCTACGAACGCCCGTTATCGGTACCTTTAATTTTACGTGGCATTTTGGCATTTTGAATAATTATTTGAATTTAATTTATTCCATAATTATTAATTGAATTTAAATTCCGAATGCAGATATCCTTTTATAAGGAAATTCATTTTGTTCGAATACGAGATTAAAAGCACCCCGTTAGTTGGCACCCCTATTCGTATTTAAAAATGAATTTCTAACATAAAAGGTTTTTAATGAATGGTATTTTATTGTCTTGTCAATTTTAAGTTTTAATCCTAAAATGGCTCTAATTAATTAGTTATTTAAAACTATGAATATTAATTAATTTAATGGCTTTTATGTGAAAATGTCAATTTCTTGAACACCTTCCATATATTTAAAGCCCTTAAATTAATCACATTCCTAATTAATTAATTCTTCTAATTAATTAAAGTTCTAGTCCTAATTAGTGCTCTAACAATTTATTATTCAATATTATAAGTGAAAATGTATATCGAATATGCACCTTTATGACCAAGGCTGAGATAACACCCCATTGTAAACAATGGAACACCATCCACATTTGAACCTCAAAGATTCTATTCGATATACATTGAATTAACTACAGTATATTAGTTTTAAATGACAATTAAAGAACTAATTAATATTCAATTTTAAGTGTAATATATTAAATATATTCATTAAAATCCATATTGAGATAACACCCCATTGTAAACAATGAAACACCATCCAAATTGGGATTTTAAAGTTTATATTCAATATATTTTTATTACTACAATTATCTATCCTATTTAATTATTGAAATTCTAATTAGAAAAACCTAACTAAGGCTCTAATAATTAATTAAACTAAGTGTATTTATTATCTAACAAAATATACTATATGCTAATTTTAAAACATGCAATCAAACAAATAATTAGGGCAATTAAAACAATTAAATTAAAGGACTGAATTAAAAGAAATAAAACTTGCAAAATCTGATTTTATTATAAAGGACTAATTTGAACCAAATACAAAACTTAATGCCCAAATTACAAAGCTCAAGTGATCAAATTGAAAGGATTACAAACTCTAGTGTTCAATTAAGGAGAATTGGGGACTAAATTGAGAAAATTACAAAGTATGGGGTCAAATTTACGTGGAATTGGGACTAAATTGAATAAAAGACCAAACCTTGGGCTAAAACAAAAAAAGATCTGAATATAAACGCGCAGATCTAATGACCCGACCCAATTCAGCTCGCGGACCCCTTTTGACCAGGCACCAAAACGGTGTCGTGTTGACTCGCCTATAAAAGGCTCAAAACCTGGTCAACTCAGCCATTCTCCCACAATACTCTCTCTCTCTCTTCCCTCTCTCTCCTATCTCAAATCCTCTCGATCTAAACACCATTTACCCAGAAAACCCACCCCAAACAGATTGAAAACCACCCTTTTCGGATGAAGTTCATCCGTGCTCTTCAAGAACCGGATGAGCTTCAAACTTCCCAGCCAAGATTTGTCATTCACATTGCCGCCTGATCCATCGCCGCCGCTATTGGTTGACTTCGACCAGTTTGTCGGCCACCGGATTCGAATCTCGGCCGCCGCAGGTGACGCCGACCGTCTCAGGGTGATTTCTGGCCGCCGTCATAACTCTGATCATCCTCTTCCCATCGTCAGCCACCGTGGGGCGATTTTCGGCCACCACAGGGCGATTTTCGACCGCTGTTCGCCGTCGTCATTCGAACCCTAAAACCCTCTAAAAGTCTGATTTTTAATCGTAGAACCCTAGATCTACCCAAATCCGATAGGATCCCTTTCTTCCCCAGCTTAAACTAACCGTAAACCCTCATCGTCAACTCTGCCATGAAAGCACTCCGGCCACCCCATGAGATTTTCTGCCACTTTTTTATTTATTTTTTTACTACTGACTTTTAGTTAAACTAACATGCTTTTAGTGTTTTTTTGCAGGAACTAAAAATACGAAGAGGTATATACCTCTGTGATAGTGGCGCTGGAAGTCTAGTGATGCTTCAACATCCAGTCAATGTCCGTTTAGAACTCCGGCTGCGGTTTCGGCCTCGAGCGGCGATTCGGCTCCCGAGACGGTTCGGTCACTGAGGTAGCTTCCTTCTCTCTCTCCTTAATTATTACTTTATTATTATTATTATTATTATTGTTTATGGTATTTTATTAAATGGTTGTTATTATTCTGACTTTCTCTCTCTCTCTTAGGTATTTATAGTGGTCAGACCCGCTGACGTCATGTGGTGCCAGCTGGTGATGAGAATGACCACAATCCGTGGCTAGTAGTTTCGGCCAATAAAGAGCTATCACGTGGCATAAACTGGGCAGGAAAAATAGGATTAGTTGGGTTTTGTGTTTGTTTGGGCTGTAGTTTGTGTTTCTTTTACCGAAATGAGAGTAAAATTAGATGTAATGGAATTTGAGCTTTCGGTTTGGTCTTTGGGTACTTATGAAATGTAATTTGAACATTTATGGACTGTTTTGATATTATTTATGTACTATTTATTTATTTAATATTATTTATTATTTATTTATTAGCCCGGTCAAAATTCGGGTATAACAATAATTTACGAAATTCAACACAAGATTCCATAAACATCAAAGCTTCCGCCCAAACTTTCAATGCCTTGAATATACAAGGCAGATTCTAGACTATACCAATATATTCAATTTGTTTATACATATATAAATTGTGTTTTTTTTTGTTTTTTTGTGAGCACTTCCCTTCCATGGCTGACAGCTGAGATGCATGGGATAATCCATTTATCTCTGAACAAGTTGTCTTGTCTTCTTTCAATTTTTGTTTCTAAAATTTGTTGTTTTTTTGTCTTTTTTTCTCACATAATTTGTTGGTGGTTTTAGTTTGGTGCAGCGAGATGATGGAAATATTGGCAGGCGAAGATGAAAACATTGACCGAGAGAATAGTGGCAAGGATGCTTGGCTCATTGGGTTTAACCTAGGAAGAAGATATGCAATGGTTCGAACCCAAAACTGGGAGTGACCGAACCCAGTGCGTGCTTCAACTGAAATCCTACCTAGTGTGCTATGACCTTGACCGAGCCATGGGGTTAACCACTCACATGGACTCCTCCCTCATCACTTTGCTAGACCAGGACAGCATCAGTGACCTCCAAGTTTAGAAAGATGGTGAGGAATGACCACCCATGAAGAAAAAAGACATGACAGAAAGAAAAGTAGAGAAAATAAAGAAGATAACATGACACGTCAATATTTTTTAAAGACATGTAACGTCAGTAACCGTAATAAAAGCGAATTAAAAGTTTAACGGTTGTAATGAAAGTTTTAAATGTTTGGTGACCATATTGAGAGCGCCCTAAAAGTTCAGAAACTATCATTATAGTTTACCCAATAATTTTTTGATTTTTTATACATTCGCAAATAGCTCTATTTATTTAATTTTTGAATAAAAGTATGAAGAAAAAAACATCTATTATATTATGAGAAAAACTTTGATACACAGGCCGTGTAAACTTTGGTTTATACGTACCTTTTAGTTTTAGGGGTTAGTGTTTTAGTTTAGGGGTTTAGGTTGTAGGGTTTAAAATTTAAGGTTAGTGTTTAGAATTTAGGGTTTAAGGTTTAGAGTGCGGGGTTTAGTTTTTTAGGGTTAGGATTAGAAATTTAGGATTTAAGTTTTTATAGTGTAAACACACATGCTTGTTTAAAATTAATTTTACACAGTCTGTGTATCAAAGTTTTAACCTTATATTATTCATAATTATTTATAAAAATATTTTTAGATTAATACACAAATTTAATTAGAAAATTAGATAGTATAGATATTTTATATATGTATGCGCAATTATGTAAATAATGTAATTTCGGTGGTGCAAAACACGTCACACAGCGAATCACCCGCTGTTCAACACATAACATTCGCGAATGATACACACGAATTGTCAAAAATGCCCTTCTATTCCTCAAGATTTAAGAATCGAGGAGGAAAATAGAAACGAAATGCTCGTTTGCTGTCAATAAAACGAAATGACCAAAGAATTCACTGTGCCGCCGGTGGTTTTCCCCGCCGGCAGCGGCGTCAACCCCGGCGTTGGGAATGTCAGCCAACGGCGAGCTCCCATGGCACCATTTCAACCCTTACGCCCTCCATCTTCCTCCTCTGCTATACCATTCTTGTCCTTTGACATCGGCTCCGCCGCGTCGTCATCAGGTACCTTCGGCGGCACGATCTCCGCCTCCGCAGCAACTGGATCCGCCTCATTCGAAGACGAAGAACCCCTGCTTGACGAACTCGGCATCCACCCAGACCAAATCTGGCACAAAACCAAATCCATCCTCAACCCTTTCCGGGTCAACCCGATGGCCCATAAAGACTCTGACTTATCCGGTCCCATCTTTCTCTACTTATCCTTCTGCTTGTTCCAACTCCTCGCCGGAAAGATCCTATTCGGCGTAATCCTTGGCTGGATCGTCGTCTCATCCATATTCCTCTACGTTGTTTTCAACATGTTAGCGGGGCGCAACGGCAACCTAGATCTGCACACGTATACGAGCGTGGTTGGTTATTGTATGTTACCGGTGGTGATCTTATCGGCGATGTCGCTTTTTATTCCGCAGGGGAGTAGCGTCATTAGGTATGCAATGGCGGGGGTTTTCGTCGTCTGGGCCGCTAGGGCTTGCACCAATTTGATGGTGGCGCTTGCTGATGGAGGCGAAGAACACCGTGGTCTTATCGCGTACGCATGTTTCTTAATCTATACTTCATTTTCGCTTCTGGTTATATTTTAGTTGAAGCTCATTTGTCATTTTCTTCCTCATCAAAGTTACGCGATGATCATATGAATGTAAAAGGTTTTGTTTTTTGGTTGAATTGAACTAAATTTAACAGAATTGCAGTTTTTTTGCTTGTATTTGCTTACTGTGATGCAGTGAACTCCTTCAATCCTGAATATTAAGAAGATGAACTTGTTTGCATGGATTGCAAGAGGGTTTTACATCCTTCATTATTATGCTTTCATGAGTGTTGCATTTAAATTAATTATCAAGCTATTTTTTTATTGAGCACTATACTGTTCATTGTCTGGCTAATCAGACTGTTGGGCTTATTGATACTCTTCAGGAAAATTTATAAATCTAAGCTAAGCATTATCAAGCTAGGGGGAGTTTATCTTTGGACCTTTAGAAAGAGTTTTTTTTTTTTTTTTTGCTTTATGCCCTTGATTGTATCTTATTGTAGTTTTAGAGGCTAGATGAAGTTTTGTATCTTAATCTGGTTTTAGAGGCTAGATGAAGTTTCGCAGATCCTTGAATATTTGAAGAACTCTGTGCTTTGGATATGTAGTAATGGCTGAATGTTGATTTTAGCTTATTTAATTGGTGTCAAGGGCTCGAGGTTAGCTCAAATTGCAATGGGATTTTGAGATATAGGGTACCCTGTAATCTGTACACCAGTGTTCGAATGTAGGCCTTTTTTGTCTCTATCATAAGATGTTGTACTAGGATATTTAAAGGTTTTGAATCATGGATTTATGAAAGAATTGAACTTTGATAGAGAGTGTTCAGTAAGCCTGTAAACACTTTGAATCTGATTCCTGAAAAGAAAATGGTCAAGATGATGCACTATTTGATGTTTTAGAGGATGCTAGATGCTTATTTCTGTCTCGGGTGTTGGGGCTGAATAGCATAACTACTAACAGTTCCCTACAGTACTCTTGTTTGCTATGTGCTTTGCCCGAATTAGGCTACACCTGCAAGATGCAATTTAGCTTTCTGAGTGCAGGCACATTGGAGGTGGGATGTGCAAATATGTGTTCGGATCTATTTGCATTATCTTAGTCCTATTGGTTCATGTAAATCCCAGAATTTACAATCCTCTTTTCTATACCTGGACTGCATTTTAGTTTTGCCATCAAAAAGGAAAAACGACCCAAGCATTTCTGCATCGAAGGTTCTCGGTGTCTTTAGCAGTGTTGTATCGGTAAGGTTTAACTTTGTGTAAATTGATGCTGGTGGTGCCTAGTTAACTTCCCTGCATTGAAGCGTTATGTGTCTACGCTGTCTCATAGTTCTCGACCCTTCCCCCCTTCTTGTAGGTTTGAGATATAAATCTTCATTCATTACCAACTTTTTTTTTATTTAGATAAATGCTACATTTTAAAGGCAAATGCCTGTATTTAAACTCATACAAGATGAGGTAGTATGAGCATCCTTGATCATTCGGCCATTTCTTAGATCTCTCATCCATTACCAACTTTGATCAACCTTCTTTGGGATTAAATTTTGTTAGTGGATGATAAAGAAAAAGTAGATAGTCAAGGAATTTTTACATTAATCCAGGTCTACAATGTGGGAGAAGACACTAACTACAAAAATACGTGATCTCGATTGAATTTTAAAATTGTGAAATAATATTGATATTAAAACCCAAAAACTAATCATAAAAACTCAAAAAAAGTTTTCCAAATTTTAATATATATATATATATTTTTTTTAAAAATTACAATAACTCTACAACAAAGTTTTAAAATTTAAAAATTAAGTTACAGAAAAAAATTAAAAAACTAAAAAATATGTATAATGGTAAAAGGTGAACGTAAATGTTTTAAATATATGGGATGAGATCCAGTTACATTATGTAAAACTCAATTAATTTTACACTAATATATGGTCATTAGATGGGTGAAATGGATGGATGAGATTAGAAGTAGGATATGTGAAGATTATCACTTGGGAAAAAAAGAAAAGTTAATCTCATCCATCAATTTTACTCATCTAATGGCCATAAATTAGTGTAAAATTAGTTGAGTTTTACATAGTGTAAGTAGATTCTAACCCATATATATAGGATCTAGTTACACAGTGTAAATTTGTTTAAGTTTTACGCCTTTTTTGGATAGTTGGATAGGTGAACGGATAGCTGAGATTAACAGTAGAATATGTGAATATTATCACTTGTAAAAAAAGGGAAGGAGTTAATCTCAGCCATCTATTTTCCCATCCAACGATCTAAAAAAATGTGTAAAACTTAAAAAGTTTTACACTGTGTAACTAGATCCTAACACACACATATATATTACTCCCTTTGTTTTATGAAATTTATTCATATTTATTTGAAATTTATTATTGATAAAATATTTTAAAATTTAATTTAATAGTTTTAAAATATTTAATATAATTATAGTCAAAGTTTAAAAATTTTAACTTTCAAAAAGTGAATAAGGGACAATCTTTGTAGGATAGAGAGTAAATTTTTCTTTCTTTTAATAACCTGAAGATAGTATTTTGTCATAATTTTTCTTAATCATTAAATAAGACACATATTTTAAAGATAAAGTTGTTTGAATCTTGGTCTCTTAGGATAAACATATCGTTTTTTCTAATTAGATCACTCATTGAGTTCATATATATTACTCCATATGTTAAATTCAATACGTCCAATATTGACTTTTTAAGAGTTATATTTTTTCAAAAAAAAGTTACATTTTTTAATTTTAACTGTAACTAATTTAAATATTTTAATTAATTAAATTTTATAAAATATATATTTTAAAATTAAAGGTTTTAAAAATATATTTATTACAATATTATTAATAATAAATTTAAAATAATAATGAGTTAAAAGTTAAAAAAATTTGATAAAAATTTAATATTAGACATATTGAATGAGACGGGCGAAGTAATTTTTTTAGAGTTAAAATGTAACGCCCTCGACCTGGATGTCACATTTGGGCCTCAAGTCCAAACCCAAAACCAAAACCATAAAATTTTCTTTCCAAACAGGATCAACCCATCAAGTTGCAAAATCATTTAAAACCAACGATCAATATATATATATATATACATATATATATATATATGTGTGTGTGTGTGTAAATAAATTTACGTAGGAGTTCCAATTTAAATTTAAGACGTTTGAAGATATAATTTAAATAATACAATTTTAAAATAATAATTATAGACTCCACATGTAAGGTCCTATGCATACATAGCCCACTGGACTCAAATACAGTACTCTAGAGACCACTACGTGTTAGAATTCCGGTCTGACAGTGCTTCACGATCCCGCGATCTAGCGGTCAACCTACGCACGAAAACAACGATTCCGAGCGCTAAGCTTACAAAGCTCAGTGGTACACATCTACTCTACTGTACTTCATGCTAATCATAAACGTAAGCATGCAAGCTAGTATGAGCAATAAGGAAAGATAAATAAACATGTGGCGCTACCATAATCGCCTAAACACATGCCATAACACAATAACACCTCAACATAAAGATAAACAAATCAGGAGTGAGGCCCAATGTCACCTGACACTAAGAGACCCACCCATGCTCAGAATCTCTCATCGAGCTGCTCGGAATCTCGCATCGAGCGGTATACTCAGAATCTCTCATCAAGCGGGGCTCGAAATCTCGCATCGAGCAAATATCATCACCCAGAATCTCACATCGGATGGCCTTCATTTCATCACTCAGAATCTCACATCGGATGGCCTTCATGTGTTGCAACACTCACTCACTGGGTATCCGGATCCCACCAAATAAAGGCTCATAACTAAACAAGTGCCCTACCTGGCACGTAATCATACATGATCTACTACGGATCCATACAAGTGCCCTACTTGGCACACAACCATCAAACGACCCACCACAGATCTATATTGTTGCTTTTACAACCAATCAAGCATTACCGAGTTGTTACATTTTATGGAAGAGTAATACAATTCATTCTTATCAATTTACATATTCTCGTCTATTACAGTAATAACCACTTATTAAACATATTCGTCAATTTCCATCATTAACTAACCTTTATGCCAAATAGTATTAATTACCGATTTCATAAGCGATTATCGAGTATATGCCGATATTAGTTACGATGCCCTATTCTACTCCTAAAGCTTATGAGAGTCATTATAGTTTGTTTCTAGCGTATTAAAATCACTTAATCGAACATAATATTATATTCAAGTAATAAACGAGGAATCATCATAAATCAGTCAAACAACCAGTCATACAATTAGATAATCATACGGATATTCGAACAATCCTATACAGTCTCTACAACTCATGACAGTCTCAACATTCTCAAGCTCATCAAGTATCATAATAATTATCAAGTCTTGCAATAATAGTACCGACGCATGCGTATTACTCATCTCCTATTTTGCAACCACTAACATGCAATGTAATTACACTTATGATGCTCATGAAGCATTTCGGAGTTCGAGGTGTACTAACCTTATGCTGACATCGCTAAAATCCTTATCCTAGCTTCCCAAAATACCACTTGGTCTGATAATCGACCCCGATCAATCCTCGCATATCAACAATTAAGAAAACACTTAAACTTCAAACACCTCTCAAGCCAAGCGAAGGGTCAAACACATAAAAATAGCTTACCGGGTTTGAATTTGGCAAAACGAACTGTGTCATTGGATCTAGAAAGACGAGAAACCCCAAGGTAGGGTCTCTCGAAAAAAGTCAACACCAGTCAAAGGGCAGCGGTCAACGGTCAATGGCAGCGGATGACAATAGTAGCGGAAGACAGCGAACAACGGCAGACGGCGGGGCTTGGCTCGTCTCATCTTGGCGCGACTAGGCTTTGGCTGAGTCAGCTCGGCCTGACTCGGCCAAGATAGTCCGAGTCCACTCGGGTGGCTCGGTCACCCTGGTGTTGGCCCACACCTACGCGTAGCGGCGGCGCGTGGGGGCGCACGACGGCGGCTCCGACGACCTCTAGCGACCAAACTTCATCGGCTGACTGTTCTCGAGCCGGTGAACTTGGTGGTGGCCTCCGTTTCTTGATTCGAGCCCTTTAACCCCTTGAACAGCCCAACCTGGAATTTTTTCTCTCTTACCTCATTTGACGGTAACTTTGACAACGGTGATGCTGGTGCCGACGGACTCATCTCGGTGAGATGAACGCAATGGCGGTGGTGGTGTCGTGATCGGACGGCTAGATCTTCATAGATCGAAGTTTGAAATTCTCACCCCCAAACTTTTCCTCTCTTTTCTTTCTCCCACCATTCTCATCTTTTTCCTTTTCTCTCTCTTCCATCATTCCTCTTCCCTCTTTCCAACCACCCACTTACTATTTAAAATTCAAACAACCTTTTTCTTTTTTTATTTCTTTCTATTTTTTTCCATATTTACCCCCAAGCCCAATTACACATTTTTAATTGGGCCATGAACTGCAGGCCCAATACTCAGTCTAAGACCCGATTCGTTAACCCGAAACCCGGGTCGTTACAACTCTCCCATCTTTAAAAGAATTCTGTCCTCGAAATTTGCATCCATAACCGTGAAGATACCAAACCCTCCCAACTCTTTGGCGTCCCCAAGATTTCTCGTCGTGCCACTCTGATATCTCACAACACTTATCAATACGAGCATGCCCTCTAATGGTACAAACAAAGCCTCAACTGATTCTTTTCCATTGGGGGATTTCATCCTCGCTCGGTACATCACAACGACAAGCCAAAACCCAACGGTGCCTTGACAAAACGTCACACAAATGCTTCATCAAAGAAACTTAACTTACTCTGTAGTATCCCAAAAAATTGTCGCACACGAATTCTTCTACTACAACACATGGTCAAAAGGACAGAAGGTTAAACAGCCATTGCATCCAAACTAAACAACTATTCTCGTGGTAACTCCCAGATGAAGACTCTGACATCTAACGTCATTCCCTTCCAAAACATCGCTGGTCGGGCGCCAACCTTTGAAACAAATGACACCCCAAACTCAGTCCAAGCATTCACATTAACTCGACATGGAATCTCATATAGGTAACTAACATAGCCCTCACCAACTCGATTCTCGCAAAGGTCTTACGACTCGAATCATAACGTATCTGGAGAACACATCCCCGATAGAACCACTCAAAACTATCGTCGCAATCAAGGCCCACCAAGGAAAATGTTCCATCAACCTCGAATATTGTGCCAAAATGTGACATAAATACTCCACTGTAACGTACAACCCAACTTAACTGCCCATTTTCTTTAAAGAGATCCATCTCAATTCGGTTCATTACCCAAGTCTTTGAACAAACTTGACAGTGCCTTGGCCAAGCATCACACGAACTTGCCATCGAGAACTTAACTTACGCTGAAGGACCCCTAAGGTTGTTGCACAATAAAATCTTTCCACAACTCCGCACGATCTGAAAGACAAGGGGTTACATAAATGTTGTAACCAAAATGAAGCGGTTTATCAAGTGACGGCTCTCTGAATGAGACTCTAACTCAGATAGCATCCCTTACCAAAATCTTTACTTGCCCGGTGTAAGACTTCTAGAACAAACGACATCTCGACTCCTCAAGCACTTATCTTGACTCGGCATGATAACTCACCTCGACAGCTAAACCATTTCACATAGCTCAGCTTACGCATGGGGCTCACACTCTAAACTATGAAGTGTCTCAAAACATGTCATTACTCAGAGATATCAAACGGTACTAGTCTATAACCATACCATTACTCAGAGAAATCCCATTAAAATTGTGCATTCATAATCCTTTGCAAGATCCACGATCGTTTATTTAATTTCCGCCGATGAATACCACAACATCCTATCAACCTTGAGGAACTCAATACTTATCTCTTAACTGATAGCAAGCAGCTACTTATTACTATCTCAACACACAACTCCACACTGTTTCCCGAACACGTGACGAAAGCTTAGCGTCAACTGTCGCTCTCAAAATTCGTTGTATACTGACCACTATACTTTAAGAGAGAATCTCTTACCTCAATACGTCTTTTCCAAAACACCTACCACAAGATTTCCAAAGCTTATTGGCGACCATCGTACCCAAATTCAATCGTAACATTGTATCCTCTTAACTAAAAATCAGATCCTTCTCCTCGTGGCTCCCAAAGCAAATCAACTTTTAACTCAAAACGTGCTAACAAACACTCTGGTACCGATACTACACCGAGCTAGTATCGATACTCTTTTACATGACCACTATTTAGGATAGCCCCACATAACAGCATGATACTCTGAATCTTGTTACTCAGTACGATCCACTACTTATTTATCTCACTTTGCTTAGATGGTGATCGACTACACCGTCAACAGTTTTTTATATACCTTATGCCATGTCATTACCAAAACCGTAACTCCCTTAGAGATCAAGTACCTCAAACTTTACACGTTTGGGAGGAACACAACCGTTTTCTTCTAGCACTAAAAGTACAAGTCTAACGGTACAACAAAACATCTTTGAAAACCTCAAAATCTCATTCCGCTCTACTCAGATCCACTCCCTTGTCATAACGAAACGACCTCACATAGCTCGAGTTTCCACCAGTGTCTCTCGGCTCGTTCCGAAGAAACTGTGATACAATCAAAAGCATCTACGAAGTTTCGGTTCTTGCTTTCTTAACTGATTGCAATGCCATTAACCTTTCCCCACATACACGGTCCTTGAGATAATCATCTTTTCAACACCAAACTTTCTGTATTCCTTCACATCCACACTTGTCACGCAAAACATCCAACTCATATTCAAGAGACAACACAGCGGCTCCTACCTTATCTTCACCAAAATACCTTGATGTCACCGCGAACATTACTCACTAACACAACATACTCAAGAGAAAATAGAATATTTCTTCCAAAAACCCATTTTCTAACCATAACAATAAGCATCACCCTTCCAACTAATCTTAGAAAAACACACAGGCACCTCACATTTGGTTAAACAAGTTGTCCACCCTCTGAAACAGGTAACGATTTTCTACGATCGTTCAACAACTATCAACGGTTTAGGCAGCACATTCACGAACCAACTTCTTACTAGGGGACAAGTCTAACTCTCCCATAAGTGAAGCACCTAGACGAAAATGACCTTACTCAATTTGTTCCTTCGAAGCTGAGCCTCCAACTACTCAACTGGGTCGATAACCTCTGACAACTATGATGGCACCGGCATCTAACCCGGTCTTACCTCAATATCTACTCACGTTCTTGAAAGGAAGGAAACTTAACGACCCCCTTTCGTGAGGTATAAACAAGACATCTGGTAGATTAAAAGCTCTCAAGCATCAAACTACACACATTAACACCTATTAATTCGGTCAAATATGTCTCACGACCCCGTTGCCATCCTCAAAACTATCACTGCGAAGTTCATGACAAAAGGGCGACTATCCACCATTTTCATTGTAAAAGCTGGGTTCCGTCAAGGTTGTGAAGTCTTAAACTCTCTCTCTCGACATCACCGGCTAGCTTCACACTCGATTAACCGGAACAATTTCACGGTGCAACAACTCTTAAGAAGGTAGCTCTCTCTCACTTGTAGAACGTCTAACTTTGACCATACACTGATGAACTAATGGGTCCTGAATCCACTATCTTCGATAAATGCCTCTGAGAATGACAATGATACTCTCCAATTATCAACAAAGACTCATTTTTAAACAGAAAATGGTCCTCCAACTAACATGTGCTTACTGATCGAATTCGAAAGCAGATTATCCATTTCCGCAACAAAACCTTTATCCACGCATGACGATAAGGATTCCTTGCTGTGAACTCTTGCAACGAATCTGAAGACTTCAAGGAGACTACAACGCACAACAAAAATTCTACTCATGCGACATGAGGAGAACATATTCTCGACTCGAGTGTCATCCAACTAACTTGTATCTCGACAACCTGAGGCGACCCCACTCCCGAGAGCACTACCATTAACTGTTCCATACTTAACTCGGTCTTTTTATCCACGATCAAAACCATCTTGACGTTACAACATTTGACGCACTATCAGAATTCTAGCCTTAAGGAGTATGAGTTTATTTTAAGGGCTTGTATTCACTAGACACCTTATTAAAACACCTATACCACCATGGGGTTTCCTAGAATCGACTAACTCTAGGCTCTGATACCAAATGTAACGCCCTCGACCAGGATGTCACATTTGAGCCTCAAGCCCAAACCCAAAACCAAAATCATAATTTTTTTCCAAACAGGATCAACCTATCAAGTTGCAAAAGCATTTAAAACCAACGATCAATATATATATATATATATAACATTACGTAGGAGCTCCAATTTAAATTTAAGACGTTTGAAGGTACAATTTAAATAATACAATTTCAAAATAATAATTACAAACTCTATATGTAAGATCCTATGAATACATAGCCCACTAGACTCAAATACAGTACTCTGAAGACCACCACATGCTAGAATCTCGGTCTGACAGTACTTCACGATCCCGCGATCCAACGGTCAACCTATGCACGGAAACAACGATTCCGAGCGCTGAGTTTACAAAGCTCAGTGGTACACATCTACTCTATTGTACTTCATGCTAATCATAAACGTAAGCATGCAAGTTAGTACGAGCAATAAAGAAAGATAAATAAACATATGGCGCTACCATAATCGCCTAAACACATACCATAGCACAACAACACCTCAACAATACATCAACATAAAGATAAACAAATCAGGAGTGAGGCCCAATGTCACCCGACACTGGGAGACCCACCCATGCTCGAAATCTCTCATCTAGCTGCTCGAAATCTCGTATCGAGCGGTATACTTAGAATCTCTCATCGAGTCTTCGCTCGAAATCTCTCATCGAGCAGGGCTTGGAATCTCGCATCAAGCAAATATTATCACCCGGAATCTTACATCGGATGGCCTTCATGTGTTGCAACACTCACTCACTGGTATCCGGATCCCACCAAACAAAGACTCATAACTAAACAAGTGCCCTACCTGGCACGTAACCATACATGATCCACTACAGTTCCATACAAGTGCCCTACCTGGCACATAACCATCAAACGACCCACCATGGATCACTATTGTTTCTATTACAACCAATCAAGCATTACCGAATTGTTACATTTTATGGAAGAGATACAATTCATTCCCATCAATTCACATATTTTTGTCTATTACAGTAATAACCACTTATTAAACATATTCGTCAATTTCCATCATCAACTAACCTTTAGGCCAAATAATATTAATTACTGATTCCATACGAGATTATCGAGTATATGCCGATATTAATTACGATGCCCTATTCTACTCTAAAAGCTTTTGAGAGTCATTATATTTTGTTTCGAGCGTATTAAAATCACTTAATCGAACATAATATTATATTCAGGTAATACACGAGGAATCATCATAAATCAGTCAAACAACCAGTCATACAATCTGATAATCATACAGATATTCGAACAATCTTATACGGTCTGTACAACTCATAACAGTCTCAACATTCTCAAGCTCATCAAGTATCATAATAATTATCAAGCCTTGCAATAACAGTACCGACGCATGCATATTACTCATCTCCTATTTTGCAACCACTAACATGCAAGGCATTTACACTTATGATGCTCATGAAGCATTCCGGAGTTCGAGGTGTACTAACCTTATGCTGACATCGCTAAAATCCTCATCCTAGCTTTCTAAAATACCGCTTGGTCTGATAATCGACCCTGATCAATCCTCGCATATCAACAATTAAGAAAACACTTAAACTCCAAACACCTCACAAGCCAAGCGAAGGGTCAAACACATAAAAATAGCTTACCGGGTTTGAATTTGACAAAACAGACTATGCCATTTGACAAAACGGCGGCATTCAACGGTCAACTGTAGCGGTCAACGGCAGTCAACGGTCAGCGGTCAATGACATCAGATGGTGGCAGACGGCGCAGCACGGCTTGGCTCGGCGCGGCTGGGCTTGGGCTGAGTTAGCTCGGCCTGACTCAGTTGAGTTGGGTCGAGTCTACTCGGATGGCTCGGTCCCCCTGGTGCTAGACCACATCCACACGCAGCGGCGACGCGTGACGGCGGCCTCCGCGACCAAACTTCACCGGCCGACTGTTCTCGAGCTGGTGAACTTGGTGGTGGCCTTCATTTCTTGATTCGAGCCCTCTAACCCCCTTGAACGGCCCAACCTGAAACTTTTTCTCTCTCACCTCCTCTGACGGTAACTCTGACGGTGGTGATGCTGGTACCGACGGACTCGTCTCGGTGAGATGAACACAATGACGGTGGGGTTGTCGCGATCAGACGGCTAGATCTCCGTAGATCAGAATTTGAAATTCTCACCCTGAACTTTTCCTCTCTTTTCTCTCTCCCACTATTCTTATCTTTTTCTTTTTCTCTCTCTTCCATCATTCCTCTTCCCTCTTTCCAACCACCCACTTACTATTTAAAATTCAAACAACATTTTTCCTTTTTTATTTATTTCTATTTTCTTTTTCCATATTTACCCCCAAGCCCAATTACACATTTTTAATTGGGCCATGAACCGTAGGCCCAATACTCGGTCCAAGACCCGATTTGTTAACCCGAAATCTAGGTCGTTACATAAAAAAGTGAGAAAACAATAATTTTACCTTTTATATAATGGAATTCTATCACTTGAATTTTTAATAATCGTAAAAATTCTAGAAAGAGTTAAAAATTCCAAAAAAAATCATAAAATCTAAAAAAAACTAAAGTTGTAAATTAAAAGAAATTTGACAATAAGTATAAAAAAGGGAAAATAATAAAGAGAATAATAGGTTATATGAATTTTATTTTCCTCATTTACCTAGGGGTGATAATCGGGTTGGGAATAATCAAAAATCGCGAGGATTTGAATTGATAGAATAAAAATTATCTAAAATCTTTGCTCACTTGGACGAGGAAGTTTTATCACTTACGCTCAAATAGGGATGAGAATTAATTAAAACCTTTACTCACCGAGACGGGTAAGTTTTATCACCGAAGCTCAAATGGGGATGAAGACGAGAATTGTTATATTCGAACCGTAAGAATAATTGAACCGTACCCTTATAAACCACCATAGAAATCTAGTAAAATATCCGCAGGGATCTCTGATATTTTATAATTTTTTAAAAAGTATACATTTACCTATATGCCCCTAATATATTTCTAAATAAAAAAAACCTTACATGTTCAACAAAAATTTAACTACATTATTATCACTTTAACTCTAACTCAAACTTAACCTAGCCACTCTCAAACATTTCACTTGTACTTTTTTCTTCTTCAATTTTTTTCATTCTCTGATTCTTCTCTTTTAGGTAAACCATGTGTTTCTTTTCCCTTTGTTTTTTATTAGTAAAATGATTATTTCATTGTCAATGATAGTTCCATTACCTCAAAGTTGATCTCAATACCTGATTTAATCTTAAATAAACTTTTGGACTTTTTTCTTCGAGCATCACTAGAAGTTTTTTGCCTCCTTTCGCTCATGTCATTTTAAAATAACTCTGGCATCTCTTATGTCTTTGATTGAATTCTTTATTTAGGTTGTTTTGATATTTTACTGAATTTTTAACAGATTAAAAAATGTCGTAATTAGATTCGGTTGACCTGAATATATTTTTTCTCACTACTATGTGTTGTTGGTGTCAATCACAGAAAATAAGACTATAATATTTAATTTTTGTATTATTGATGCATATGAATCTACGATATTTACTTTTTGTATTATTTGATTCATATATATTTACTTTTCATATTATAGGTTGATGATAAGAATGATCAAAACAAGTCTACAAGAACATCATCAAGTAACACATATTAAGTTGATTTGGCTATAAAAGTGTTAAGAAAATAAATTGTTACATGTTAAGTTATTATTATATTTTTAAAGTGGCTTGTTTATTGTTGAAAAAACTAAATTTATCATTTATGTTTGTAATTTTGTTGATTTAATGTTGAGTATTTATTTTTAATGTATTAAGATTTGTTTATTTCATGTATGGAGATTAACTTAAACCCGTGGTGAACAGAAAGGGATAGGTATGAAGACAAAAAATCTCCGAAGCATTTAATGAGATTTTTCAAAATTATACCCACAAGTGTTGGGCACGAAGTGAAAAATGCAAAATCATTCCAGGTCCCTACCGTTGCCACCCATACATTTACCGAATCAATCATATATTTGTATTGTGATTTTAATAGATAAATGATACGATAATCATTTGATACATTGTTAGTAAAAAGAAATTTATAAATATTATTAAGATGCTAACAAATGTTTTATTTATTTTTAAAAATTTTAAATATATTTTAAAAGGTTAAGAGTCAGTTTTGAACTATGTTTTTTTTTTAGTTTTTAAACTATTTTTGTAATAATAAGTACCTATACTATGTTATTTTTTGCTTTTAGTCTACAAATTATCTTTTGATCAAAAAAATTTATGATGTATCAAGATTTTATTGATCGAAATAATTTTTTATCCTAGATAACTTCCAGACACAAAATGAACAAAAATAATAATTTAAGTACTTATTTTGACCAAAAAAACAAAACAAATAATAATTTAAAGACTAAAAAGTGAACAATATAATTTAAGAATTAATTTTTCATTTAAGCAAATTTAAAGCAATGCCTGACATAATGCATTTCATAACTATATAAAGCATGTCAGACTTGTCAAAAGATATGACAAACCAACTCGAACCAGGTTGTCCATGAGGATCTTTGCACCATCATGGGCCTATCCAAACTAGTCTAAGCTAGCCCATTCCTTGGAGAAAATCAACCATATAAATATTAATTTCTTGATTTAAATTAATTAATGTTTGGCCTTCATTTAATCAAGGGATTCTATTAGATTTAAAGTAATCTAGACCGTTGATGTAATTTAAACTCAACCGTTAGATGTAGGGGCTTTAACTATAAATAAAGGCTTGTCCCTACCTCATTTACTCACTTTATTTTTAAGGAATACATTCACATTCACTCAAACACTCTCGCATACTTTGTGTGCCATCTCTTTCTGTTTTTCTTTTTGCTTCCGCAAGGGATCTAAGCATTTTTGCTTTATCATTTTCAGGCTTACTTAGTCGCACCAGCATTCGAAAGTCATCTAAGGTCTCACGTTCCAGATAGCAAGGTTCTACGGACGTGATAAATGGTATTAAAGCCTGTTTGATAGGAAGAAATAACCCCACAAAACACAAGCGAGGTCTCAGCAACCGACCAAGAGACTCGTGCTGCTACTGGAAAGAAGAGAGAAAGTTCAAAAGACAGTGTTACAGCCTTGGACAAGAGGGTCATTAGACTTGAGAATTCCCTGAATGAAGCCAAGGAGGCCCAGGATGGAGCTGAGCTACGCTTCGAAATGATAGATTCCCTCGAGGGGAAAATCAAGGAAGAGGTTGAGAATCTTCTCCGTGAGTTGTACGAGAAGCTGGACAACCATGACGACTCCCTTAAAGCTGAGATAGCGGTTATGAAAGAAGAAATAAAAGAGTTCAGGAGAGAGCTACGCATTTATAAGGCAGCAATGGAGAGTGTGGTGCTAGCCGAAGTAGGAGCACGCAAGCTAAAGGTTGACGTCCCATGGCCTAGCAAGTTCAATGGGAAGAGGGTAGCTCAAGATGTTTATAATTCCATCTGGGGCCTGAAATAGTACTTATCACGGGTATCGATAATGATACAACCAAGGTAAAACACTACTTCTGTTTATCTTACTGATATCGCTCTTTTATGGTGGCGACGTAGATATCCCGAGAAAGAGGACATAGGCATTTCATTCAAGAAATGAAAAGACTTTCAGTTCACATTTAAGGAGTATTTCTATCCAAATAATGCTCAACAAGAGGCGCGATCGCAGTTGCGTCAACTTAAGCATGATAGGACAATTCTAGAGTACGTCAAGTGGTTCACCGAAATTAAACTCCAAATCACAAATTTGAGTGAAGAAGAAGGCTACTTCAACTTTATGAATAGACTTCAAAAGTGAGCCAAGATGGATTTGAAGCGGATGGGGGTCAAAGAACTTTCCACAGCCTTGTCCGCAGCCGAAGATATAGCTGAATTTGAAATAAAGAAGTCTGAGCCTTTCAAACCAAAGTCAAAATTCAAAGGCAATTGGGGGGAGACAAGGAGAAATCAATCAAGAATGGGTCCGAAAAGCCTTCAGGTGGTAACGGAAAGCCGCCCCATGGGAAGATTCGCATGCCATGGGAAAGAAACAATAAACCTTTCAAGTGTTACACTTATGGAGAAAAACAATTGGGGAGGAACGATGTTGAGATATTATTTCGAATAACAAATAAAAATTATTTTTAAGTGTTTTTGAATTGTTCAAATATGATATAAACATTCCAAAATGTCAAAAATAGCATGCTCGTACTGATACGGTTAAACCCATATCGATACGTCCTTTGTTTTCCTCAGCTTGAGTTTTTTAAAGACCAAAACATGTACCGATACGGGTTAGCCTGTATTGATTCGCAAGGAAAAATGTGAGGTCCATATATCGATACAAATTATCGTACCGATACCAGTCTAACGATCTGCAACTGCTAGTTTTGATTTAAATACAGGTATTGATACGGACATTACGCGTACCGATACCCATTACCCAGAACTGCCTCCAACGGCTAGAAAATGTCCCCAACAGCTCCAATTAACCCCTAAAGGCTAGTAACGGCCAAAAAATTGTTCCAACCAATGAAAGGAAGGCTGGAACACTTGAAGAAAAGAAGAGAATGCATCCAAGCTTAATCTTCAAGAGAAATTGAGTTTAAGTCCTATTTCCATTATTTCTCTTGTAAATATTTGTAGAGAGTGATTTTATTTGTTTTATCTTTCACTCTTTCTTGTGAGCTCAAATTGTGTAAACACCCACCTTGTGAGGTATTTAGTTTACCAAACAAACCTTGTAAAAGGGAGAGGTTCCCGTTTAGCCTAAGGAAAAACTAGAGTGATTCTATATTAGCCATTGAAAAGATAGGGTTGTAAGGGTTGCCTCTTGATCTTGAAAAAAAAAGAAAAAATTCAATAGTGAATTGGAAAATCCTTAGTGGTATGCTAAGGTAGTGGATGTAGACTCAGTTAGGTAGTCAAACCACTTTAAATCATCGTGTAAATTGTCCATTAATTTTTGGTTTAGCCAATTCATTGAGAAATAACTTTCAACCCTCTTGACGGTTATTTAGATGAATGATTTGAGCATGCTACAAGCCTTTTAATTGGTATCAGAAACTCATCTTCATCGAAGGACTAACATCCGTGAGTAAATATTATTTGTTTGAATTCCATCTTTCAAGAAAATGACAAGATTTGAAGAATGCCGCCCTATCTCGTGTCCTCCGTTCTTCGAATGAGAAACTTACTTCCAATAGAGCAATGTCATGAATTATTTCATCAAATCTCTCAATTTTGAGGTTTAGGATATCATTGAAGATGGTTACTTGGAAGCTCCTAAGAAGAAGAAGCAAAAGAGTGCAAATGACATAATGGAAAAGTTAAACGCCAAGGCCATGCACACTCTTCTTTGTGGCCTCAATGAAGATGTTTCCAAGAAGGTCTTCACATGAAAAGTACCAAAGAAATATGAGAAGCTTGAAAAAATCTATGGCAACAAGAAGGGAGAGAAGAAGGATGATGTTTCATCTTGTGCACACCTCCTCTCAATCCCTAAAGTGTAGTGTTTTGGCTCTCGATGAGCCAAAGGTATCTTCTAAGTCTAGTGATTCAAGTTCTTATTCATTTGATGAGTTACAAGATGCTTTCGATGAATTATTTTTGGAATTTGAGACCATGAATTCCAAATTTAAGAAAACAATTTCTAAACTTGAATTTGAAAATGATTTTCTTTTAAAAACAAAGTTGGATTTTGAAAACCAAAATGAAATTTGAAAAATGATTTAGAGTTTTCAAAAACAAGAAATGGAGTTTTAGAAAAAGAAAATCTTGATTTAAAAGTTAAGCTTGGAAGCTTAACAAAAGAAAAAGAAATTATTTTTAATAATCCATATTGTCACATAATGGCAAAATCCTCACATTGTCATTATCATGGTCATTTTTACATACTTGTCCTATAAAGATTAGAAAAACTTATAGGATTAGACAAGTATGGGTTCCTAAGGGAACTAGAGACATTGAAATTAATGTAAATGGATCCAAAGCAATTTGGATACCAAAATCCAAATAATGTCTCTTATAGGTGTGTTGGAGAAATAGAAAGAAATGCAAAGACATGAAAATGCTCTAGTCTAACAAGTGAAGAAAATGGGTAACCTCTAAGCTTAATTTTATATTTTTGGTTATCTATTTTTGATTGATTAATGTTCATGCATTTATGTGTCTTTATTTTAATATCTAAATATGCATGACATTATTTGAGTACTTTATGCATATTTGTTTTTAAATTGTGTCAATCAATTTTCGCATAAAGTTTTTAAAGCCTTGGCTAAATTAAATTTCATATGTTCTTAATTTGGTTTTATCTTGAAATTCAATGTCTTTTAAGTGTCAAGCATTTGAGCTAAATTTATTAAAATGGAATGCTTTGATTAAGGGGAGCTTTGATTAAAAGAAAAACATTATTTCTCTATTGTTTTTAAACTTAATGAGATTTCAAACTTGGTTTGAACTATTTTTGACATAACAAAATGGGGGAGAGATGGATAGGTTTGAAAAAATCAATTTCAAAAAGAAAAATGGGAGCCTTTAAATATTTTTCAAAAATATTCTCTTTTTTTAAAATTATTTTTCTAAGGAGGGGCAATCTCAAAAACAATTTTCAAATGTTTTGTTATATCAAAAAGGAGGATATTGTTGAGATATTATTTCGATATAACAAATGGAAATTATTTTTAAGTTTTTTTTTACTTGTTCAAATATGTTTTAAACATTCCAAAATGTCAAAAACAGCATGCCTTTACCGATACGGTTACACCCGTATCTATACGCCCTTTGTTTTCCCCAGCTCGAGTTTTCCAAAGACTAAAACACGTATTGATACGGGTTAGCCCATACCGGTACACAAGGCAAAATGTAAGGTCCTATACTGATACAAAGTATCGCATACCGATACCCATCTAACGGTCTGCAATGGCTAGTTTTTATTTAAATGTAGGTAACGATACGAACATTACGCGTACCGATACCCATTACCCAAAACTACCTCCAACGGCTGTAAAATGTCCCCAACGGTTCCAATTAACCCCTAACAGCTAGTAACGGCCAAAAACTCATTCCAATCAATAAAAGAAAGGCCGGAACACTTAAAGAAAAGAAGAGAATACATCCAAGCTTAATGTTCAAGAGAAATTGAGTTTAAGTCCTATTTTAATTATTTCTCTTGTAAATATTTGTAGAGAGTGATTTTATTTGTTTTATCTTTCACTCTTTCTTGTGAGTTCAAATTGTGTAAACACCCACCTTGTGAGGTATTTAGTTTACCAAACAAACCTTGTAAAGGGGAAAGGTTCTAGTTTAGCCTAAGAAAAAACTAGAGTGGTTCTATCTTAGCCATTAAAAAGATAGGGTTGTAAGGGTTGTCTCTTGATCCCGGGAAAATGGAAGAATTCAATAATGAATTGGAAAATCCTTAGTGGTGTGCTAAGGTAGTGGATGTAGACTCTGTTGGGTAGTCGAACCACTCTAAATCATCGTACAAATTGTCCATTATTTTTTGGTTTAGCCAATTCATTCGAGAAATAACTTTCAACCCTCTTGACGGTTATTTAGATTATTGATTCGAGCGTACTACAAGCCTTTCAAACTGTTCACAGAATGAAAGAGTTGCTGCCATTCAAGATGCCGAAGAGAAAGAGACTCTCAAGCTTGGCTCCATCCTTAGTTCCATGTATGTCAAGAATGGTAACAAGAAGAAAGGGGTTAATGTTTGTAGACATCACTGTAGCTGGCCAGAAGATGGGCGCACTAGTTGACACCGGTGTCTCAGATTTGTTCATGTTTGAACAAGTAGCTAAGAGACTTGACCTTCAAGTTGAGAAGGCAAGTAAGTTTATTAAGACAGTTAATTCCAAAGAAGCTCTGATTACAGGGCTAGCAAAATGAGTCAAGCTCGATATTAGAGGTTAGACCGGTAAGAAAGCCGTCAAGGTAATCCCACTTGATGACTTTGAATTTGTTATTGGGATCAGTTTCTTTGACTGGATTAATGCGTTTTCTGTCTCTTTTGCTGACTGTTTATGCATACTTGACCCAAAGTACAATTCATTGTTCCAATAAACCGAAAGGCCAAAGTTGGGGCCAAGATACTTTGAACAATACAGTTTACCAAGGGGATGAGCAAAGAAGAACCCACCTATCTAGCAATATTGGTGGATGATGAGCCTACCATGATCGAGGAAGTCTCAAATGAGGTGGGATAAATATTGGCAGAATTTTATGGCGTGATGCCTGCCGAGTTGCCAAAGAATCTGCCCCTAGAGAGGGAGGTAGACCACAGAATTGAACTTGTACCAAATACAGAGCTACCAGCTAAGGCTCCTTACCGAATGCTTTGCTCAAGCTAGAGGAGTTGCACAGACAATTGAAGAAACTCTTAGAAGTAGGCTATATATGACCATCCAAGACACCTTACGGTGCTCTAATGTTGTTTTAGAAGAAGTATGATGGATCGTTTTGAATATGCATTGATTATTGGGCTTTGAACAAGCTCACTGTGAATAACAAATATCTGACCCCACTGATTGCGGACTTGTTTGATCAGCTTGGAGGTACAAGGTGGTTCACCAAGTTAGATTGAGGTACGAATATTACCAAGTTAGAACTGTTGTAGGGGATGAACCAATGACTGTTTGTGTGACGTGATACAGTTCATATGAGTTTCTTGTGATGCCTTTAGGCCTCACGAATGCTCCCACCACTTTTTACACTCTTATAAACAACGTACTACAACCATTTTCTTGATCAGTTCGTTGTAGTTTACCTTAATAACATTGTGATCTATAGCAAGACTCTTGTGGAGCATATTGAGCACTTGAGGCATGTGTTCGAAGTCTTGCGATAGAACGAGCTCTATGTCAAAGAAGAAAAGTGCTCGTTTACCTAGAAGAAGGTTTTTTTCTTAGGCAATATTGTTGGAGGTGGCAAAATTTGAATGGATAGAGCCAAAGTTCGAGCAATTGATGATTGAAAGCCAAACCAAGGTGACCGAGCTATGTTTATTCTTTGGGTTGGCCAACTATTACCGGAGGTTCGTTAAGGGCTACTCCAAGATAGTCGCACCCTTAACCAAGTTATTAAAGAAGGACAAGGCGTGGGATTGGGATCCTGACTGAAGAAAGCTATGGTAAGTGAACCGGTGTTGGTGTTGTCAGATCACACCAAGCCTTTTAAAGTATGCACCGGTATGTCTGATGTTGCCATTGGTGAGATCCTTATGCAAGAAAAATATCCGGTTGCCTTTGAAAGTCGGAAGCTCAATGAGAATGAGAAGAAGTACTCGGTCTATGAGAAAGAAATGATTGTGGTAGTGCACTATTTACGCACTTGGCAACACTGCATACTTGGGTTCATGTTTATGGTATTTATAGATAATGTTGCCAATAGTTACTTTTTTACCTAAAAAAAGTTGTCTCCCAAACAGGTCCGTTGGCAAGAATTCCTTGCATAATTTGATTTTTTTTCATAGAGTACAAGCCAGGAAAAGGTGAATTTCATTGTCGATGCCTTAAGCCAAAGGTACAACATAGAGACTGTTAGCCTATCCATGGGATACTTGCTAGAGCCATTAAGGAATGGCTTTCCCATGACCCAACAACCAAAATATTGATTGATCTTGCCAAGGAGGGGAAAACCATAAGGTTTTGGCTCGAAAAGGACTTACTATTTGCTCGAGGACACCGTCTTTATGTGTCTTAGTTTGGAGAGTTGCGCAAGGGGGTCATAAAAGAGTGTCATGATTCCAAGTGGGCTGGATATCCAGAGATTACTCGGACGATGGCCTTGATTAGCAAGCATTATTATTGGCCGCACATGGGGATAGACATTGAAGTCTATGTGAAGATTTGCCTTGTGTGCCAACAAGACAAGATTGAGATGAAGAAGCCAGTGGGACTGTTGCAGCCTTTGCCCATTCTCGAACGACAATGGAAAAGTGTTTCTATGGATTTTATTGTTGGTATGCCTAGCATTGACGGCTTGTCAAGTATCATGGCGGTGGTTGATAGGTTTTCGAAGTATGTGACATTCATTCTAGCGTCTAAGGTGTGTCCAGCCGAGAAGGCAGCTCAGCTTTTTCTCAAGCACGTGATAAAGTTTTGGGAAGTGCCAAAGACAATCATCAGTGATCAGGACACACGGTTCACAGGTAGGTTCTGGACCAAGTTGTTCAAGCTAATTGGATCAGGCTTGAACTTCTCGACTAGTGTCCATCCACAAACAAACAAGCAGGCTGAAAGAGTGAATGCACTCGTGGAGATCTATTTGAGGCACTATGTGAGTGCCACACAACGAGAATGACAACGGCTGTTGGACGTGGCTTAGTTTTCCTACAATTTGCAACGAAGTGAGGCCACTAACCAAAGTCCGTTCGAGATCGTAACTGGGCAATAACCGTTCACACCCAACGCGGTTGTTGCCAAATATGAATGGCCTAATCTAGCAACACACAAGTTCGCCAAGGAGGAGTAAGAGCGTCATGACTTAGCCCGAGCTTGTTTATATAAGGCGGAAAATGGGACAAAGAAATGGGCGGATCAAAAGTGTATGGATATGAACTTTCAAGTTAGTGATCTAGTCCTTGCCAAGTTGACTGGGGTCTTACGTAACCCGATCGTGCACAAAGGGCTTGTGCAAAGATATGAGGGTCCGTTCAAAGTTGTGAAGCGAGTAGGCACCATGGCCAACAGATTAGAGTTGCCGTCAACCATCCGAGCTCATCCAGTGTTCCATGTCAGTTTACTTAAGTCGTACCATCAGGATGAGGGGGATCCAGATCGAGGCAAGTCACAGAGTGCCAATTGGAGTGAATGTCTCTTACAAGAATAAAGTTCTAGAGATCTAGGCAGAAAAAGTCATTCGGCGACCGAGTTACCGAACGAGGCATGAGTACTTTGTTCAATGGAAGGGACTTTCCGACAGTGAGGGGAGTTGGGAACCTGCCAAGGCCCTTTGGCAGTTCAAATACCAAATGGACCAGTATTATTCTAGCCGCACAACAAGGGCATCGCTAAACCCAGTGAGGGAGAATGTCACGGACTGCGGACCCGAGACCGAGACAACGCGAACCAAGCTATTCATGAGGCTCTTTGCACCATCCTGGGCCTATCCAAACCAGTCTAAGCTGGCCCAATCCGAGTTGGCCCATTCTTTGGAGAAAATTAACCACGTAAATATTAATTCCTTAATTTAAATTAATTAATTCTTGGTCTTTCTTAAATCAAGGGATTCTATTAGATTTAGTGTAATCTGGACCGTTGATGTAATTTAAACTCAATCGTTGGATGTAGGGGGCTTCAACTATAAATAGAGGCTTGCCCCCACCTCATTTACTCACTCAATTTTTTAGGAATACATTGACATTCATTCAAACACTCTCGCCTACTTTATGTATCATCTCTTTCTGTTGTTCTTTTTGCTTCCGCAAGCGATCTAAGCATTTTTTTTCTTGATCGTTTTTAGGCTTACTTAGTCGCACCAGCATCCGAAAGTCGTCTAAGACCTCACGTTCCAGGTAACGAGGTTCTACGGACGTGACACAATTCATTTCATAACTATAGAAAGCATGTCAGACTTGTCAAAAGATACGACAAACCAACAAATAGTAGATCGATTAGAAACCAGTATTTCTTTACGAATATCATTTAGAATAGCAGTTCTACTATTTCAATAAAAAAGGATAAATTGCATCACATATAACTTAGTTATAGGTTTATTTACTAAGCCGGTCACTCTTTTAATAGAAGTGACAATTCAATCACTCAATTATAGGTTTAGAAATAAACATATCATTGTCTTTTAAAAGTAACAATTTAGTCACTTAATTATATGATTAGGAATAAACATGTCACTCAATTAAAAATTTATGACAAACAAGTTATCCTGTCATGATAATTGAAACAAGGGCTTGGTATAGTAACAATTTAAGTCCTCTAAACTTATGCATTTTATTAATTTGGTCCTAATTTAAAATAATTTAATAAACTTAACCCTTTATATTTAAAAATTTCATTACTGAAGTGATTGTGTCTACTAGCGGACGATGTTACTAAAATATTTTTTAGGACGAAATAATTGTCTAACGTTTTATTCCGTTACTATTTTAAGGTTTTTTCGTAACAAATGTTAAAAAATTTCGTTATCTAATTAAAATGTGACATGTGACTTATTTTTGTATTTTCTTTAATTTTTATTTTTTAAAATCATAAAATCTTTAATTTTTATTTTAAAAACCTATAAAATCTTTAAATTCTCAAAAAAGTCCAATCCCTAACTCTAAACCCTTAAATTCCTTTCCTCTAACCGTCGATTCAACCACCATCAGTCACCTCTTCTTTCCCCGACCTCCCACAATTGATAACTACAATCTTATGTCGTCAAAAACCAATGAACGAGCAGCCAAAGGAACCACGAACATGAAATCATCAATCGAACGATGAACATTGAATGGATGAACGATGAATTGGGCCTTGTAACTCGTGCATCGAAAGGAGTCTTTTTTAAATAAAGTTTTGAGATTTTTTAAAAAAATTAATGATTTTCTTTAATAAAAATTAAAAAATAACTCACGTGTCATGGATGGGAGAATTTTTTTAATAATTGTTGATTAAAAAACCTTAAAATAATTTCAAAATAAAATTTAGGCACGTGCTTCACCTGAAAAATAGAGTAGGTACTTTTTAAGACACTTTTCTTCTGATGGTTAAGCCGGGAAAAAAAAGCCTAGAACTCATTTTATCCAACATTCCAAGCAAGAACTTGCTTTCTTTTCACAAATTGGCATTTAAGCTTTTTTTTTTCAAACCAAAATTTAAGAGATATAACCCTAATACAACATTGAGTAAGAAGGTGCTCATGATTTTACTTTTACACGATATATTAAAGTGTACAATTTATAAAACCGAAAACATTCTTCTTTAACACCTGATAAAGTAGTACTCACTGATCACCGACTCTGCAGTGAGCGGTTTACAAGATGGGTCATTTATATAGTTCACAGTACACAACACTTTTTAGTTCAAATGGAAACAGAAGATGGTAAAAACAAATGAAGAGGGTTTGAATTCACAATGTTGACCTTTCGAAAATCGAAAATGATCTGCGAAAGATTAAAAAGGGTAGTGTGAGAAAATTTAGCGCAACATCTATATATTATTATTCCTTCAGCTATTCCAGACAGCATCGAAGCGAGATTACTGATTTTCTTTTGTAGAATTGCCTCTTCCATCGATGATATATCAACAGTTTCAACGTGACAGGTTCCATCTACTGCCCAATCGCTTCATAAAAGGATGCTCTGGTAAATATCACAACTGTCAGAATCGCAGCCCGTAGGTTTTAGACATGTATACAGCAGTTCTAAGTTGAAAGCATTCAGGATTTAGCAAAGGGAGCTTGGAAAAATTACCAAGCAACCATAGTCCATATGGGCTCTTCTTATTCTGACTTCTCAATTTCTCGGAATCTTCTATCCCACTCTTGTGCCTCGTAGTCTTGCTCAACTAAGTCTCTGTCAGTACTATACACGATGCGATCTGGTCCTACGACGGTTTTTTGCTCCAAATCTCGAGCACTCAGCAGCTGGCATATATACAGAAAGTAAATGAAGATTATTCCACAGGAATAGATTTACCATTGCAGATCTTATACAATGAAACTAAGAAATTCGACATTAAAAAAACTAGGAAAAAGATTCAAACATACAACGGCAAAACAGTAATAGGTAATATTCCTGCATTGCATCAGTCATGTCTCAGGGACACTGATCCCTTTTACTTTCTCATAACCAAGAAGGTAAGATCACATAGAGGTGCAATCATGCAGAAACTGCATACTAGAGATCCAATGGGATTTTTAAATACAAGAAGATAAATCAGGAAAGAATTGCAAATAAATTATATTGATCTCTGCATTGATGACTTTGTCTCTTAACAATAGATATAAATTGATTTCAAACTCTCGTGCCAAAGACAAAATGTTTAGATATGTGTAATTGCTTATTAAGGAATAGAAGAGAGTACCGACATAAAGCTACTTATTCAAAGGGAAATTATAAACACAGCCTAAAACTTGATTTTTTAAAATCCAAATGCAAGTGAAAAGATGGTTACCTTCCGCCTTAATGAAAGATCAGGCGATTCAAGTGCTTGAGCAAACCGTTTTCTTATCTGGTTTCTCTTCTCTATATCAGTATTCCTTTTACGAATGAAGAACCACCGAACCAAAGGAATTGCAAAGAAAGAACCAGCATAGATCTGCAGAACAACTGGTTTCTATTAGATCTTGAAAAAGTAGCAAATTTCATTCTAAACAAGGTAAAGAAACTTGAGTTTTCAATCTTCTTTAGTTTTAATAATAGTTTATCCACTTTCACATACTTCATTTCCTCAGGCATGAGAGAAGCTGGGAACTTTTTATCCACTTTCACAGACCAGAAAAAAAAGCAATTCTAAACTTTTATTTACTTCTACATGATGTATCTAGAACCAAGTAGCAACAGACTTCAAGTTTTGTAACTATGCTGGTCTGTAAAATAATAAACAGGTATGCTTTTATATTGGACAGATATCCAGACCTCAGAATATGAAACTTATTTTAAAGACAAATTCAATGTGCATGTGCCTGTAACATTATAGTGATTCTGGACACCCTCTCATCATGTCAGAACATGTAACCTGTTGTGTCGGAGGTGATAGAGAATCAAATCCAGATACTAAGAGAATACTGCATGGGTATAGATGGGTACAGAGAAGGGCAAACCTTGTTATGCATCATACTGCGTGCATAATGACCTCCTACTTTCACCTATAGTTAAAACTTTCTGTTCAATCAGCCTATCTATATAAGAGAGACATCAAATCATACCTGAAGTAAAGGAAATATGTCCATGACAAAATTAATAAATCCACTTGGTCTAACCGCAGCATCTCTTCAAATGAGAATAAAAGCAGCACCATTAGAGAGAGAAAATAAGCACAGACTGAAAGTAACAATGAGAGAGGACTTTACTTTAACATCGCTCCAAGAATAATAACTCCAAAGAGGTTAATCGCACCCAAACCAATGACCATTGTTCTCTCCGATGAGCTTGTTTTACTGCAAAACAAATGCTTATCGATAAAAATAAACTCCATAACAGAACAATTCTTACCAACTAAATGCGCTACACAAAAGACACGTATATAGAGAGAGGAGAAGAACCTAAATTGCCACTTCTTCTCCTTAAAAAATTTCTCAATTCCCCCAACCCAATCACTCCATCTTTTTCCTACGTATTCCTTCCTTCCACTCCTCTGAGAAGAAGCTGTCCGCTGCAGGGACGGAAACCTGTACATAATATTTCCCTACACAAATAATTTTGTACTTCATGAGAGCATGAACTCTTTTCCAGAAATGAAACATGAGATACACAATTCTTGGTCTCAGAGACACAGATCAAGTATTGGTACCTTATGCCAGTATCAGAAATTTCAAATATTTACATTTTTTACAATGGAATTTATCATAGTACACAGACACACATAAGCCTTAAATGTAATGAATATAAATTGTTCCTACATACCTCTTCATCTATTTCTGGCTCTCCATCAAACCGCAAAAGAACAGGCAAGACATATGATTCATCACTCTGCAATTGACCAGGAAAGAAAAAGTTCAAATAACTAAAAACAGAAAGAAAAAAAATATAAACACCTTGGGGCCTTGGATGCAGGCAAGAAGTAATTAGTAAAAATAATTCATTGATAAATAATTTGAAATGAGAAAAACCACAACTTCAAACAGTTTTCAACAAAGAGAATTTGGAATATTCTCCAACGAGTTTCAAGCATTTTGTTAAAAGGAAATGTGATAAATAATTCAAATATTTTATAAAAGAGTTGTTAATTATGATTAATTATTTAAGGGAAAGTTGTGCAAGATGAAGAAATTTCACAGCCATGATGACCATAATCAATGCTATTACGTAAGCAGCGTCTACAACAGCGATAAACGTTAGTCACCCTTTCCACATTTTAATCCCAGTGGATCAAGTCTGAATTACTTGACTGTGAACTATTTATGATAACAAAGTATGCATGCAACCATAAATAAAGAAATAACTGAGATCTAATGAGACAATTTAAAAAGATTTTTGTTTAGGAGCTGGTGCAGAAATGACAGACCAAGTATAGTTATATTCTTTTAACCAATTTAAAGAGCAAATGAAAACAAATGTGACTCAGAATATATTGCAAATTCAAGGCAAAGAACGATATACTAGCTCTAAAAGCAACTTGAAAGAATAATTTACATGCTAATTACAAGCTAGATTAAGATTGAATTTAATTTTTAATCGTACCAATGCTCCATTTGAGGTCGGTAAATCAAGATACGGTGCAAGTTCTTCAGCTGTGACAACACCTCCATTAGAAGCTATGTACTGTCCAATCTGCAAATTTTTGTTGCAAAATGGTGAAACTTTGTAGGGAGAATAGAACACTAAATAACCGGAATAATTACTGTCAAAAAGATGAAATTATATGTTTCACACATTGACCAGAAAGCTTAATGTTGAAGTATTACCAACTTCCACCTTTCTTCTTCAATTCCTTGATTTGGATCACCATCCCCGAATACAAAAGAGAAAACCTAAAAAGGTCACAAATGAATAAACTTTCTCGTGTAAAACAACCAAGCAAAATCGCATATGATCCATATGTTTATTTTCATATCTTATATCTTACAGATTCAATAAAGTTCATCTTCTCATCATCATCAGTTCGTAGCCGTCGCCTCCTATAATAATATGGATCCCAGTACCTTTAATAAAATGAAATCAGAGAATGAGGTTATGTGAGCGTTTGAACATATGAAAGGAATACAGATTACAAAGACAATATGTTTAAACAATAGATGATAGCATAAATATGGTGATTCGACTGTCTAATCTCATTTACTCAATGAAATAAAATAAATATAAATCTATTGGGTGTACCCAAACATGGACAACAGAATTCCTAGCACAGTACAAACTGTTTATTGATTCTAGAGCAATTCAGCAAACAAAGTTACTTTAAAGCCCAAGTTTATCTACTTAATCTTGTCTGTCAGCAGCCCCTAGTTGGTCCGATCAGTGACAATTCCAAACTGTAATTAACAGCCTGTTACAGTAAAGCACTGCTAGAGTTCTTCACAATCTAAAAAGTATTACCAAAACAAGTCAGTTGGACTTAAGTAGAAGGTGACTCCTGTGTCATATGATCTGCCCCGTCTTCCTCGATTGTCTTCATCGCTGTCACCAGATCATGTTGTCAGCTTCTTGTTTTCAACAACCACAGGTGTAGAATTATGTTGTTATAATAATACCAAGGGGTCAAGGCTAGTAGGTACCTTCTACTTGTTATTAGGGCAATTATTGTTGTATAAACAAGAACAATTGAAGCTATAAGTGCTGTCCCAAAAGAAACTCTAACCAAATATTCAAGTGCAGCCTGCCAAGCAAGAGAAAGACTAGATTACTGACCATATTGTTTTACATCAAGGATTTTTCTCCTTAGCCTAAAACAATGGTAATGAAAGTTCACCTTTGCTTTATCAACCCAAGGTTCAAATTTAATCCTAAATGACTTGCCAGCAAGTTTTGCACGATAATCTTTTGGAAAGACATAAAGGACATCACCTTCATCTGAAACCTGTTAAACCCATCTTGAAAACAATGGTACTCACAAATCAAGAACTTCAAAGATACCAGAAATAGATATTATAATACTAGAATTAATTCCAAGGAACAACATGATAAACCCATACAAAGTTCAGCAAAGGCTCAACTACAGAATAAGTAAATAACACAGGCGGGCTCCATATCACGCCAGCAAAGAGAAAGCGGCAGACATCCACTATAATTATAGACATCATATAGTTTATCCTCAAAAATAAAACTAAAATAGATAGCAGCAAGGATTCTGAAAACTAAATCTTAAAGTCCAACTAAACCATGTATTTTCATTATGGAACATGTTAATTCAACTAGTAAACAAAAATGCAATTCCCATTTGAATGTTCAAACTGTAACGAAACTCCCTTAACTCCAAAACAACCTACAACAAGCAGCGTATTAGATAGCGGAAACATAAACCGGATTGAAATATTGATCACTTCCAGACCACAACTAAATCTATTTTAGCCTCAATAGAAAAAAAAATCAAATTGTGTGTGTGTGTGTGTGTGTGTGTGTTTGAACGAGCAAAGCAAAACGCATATGAAGTTGATCAATTCACAATCTACTTAGGCATTTCGGTTGAAATTTAATTCCACTCAACAAGAACCCTAAAATAGATCAAATTTAAGGAAGTTATATGAATTCGAAAATTCAAAAACAAAATACCTCCAAGAAACCATTAGTATCGGAAGCTAGTGCTTGCAGAGCCTTTTGAGCTTGACTCAAGTTAAGCCCAGCTTTACTCGAAACATCTCCAACAGTCACCCTTCCCCCAAACGCGTCAACGGCCTCCATTGCTCGTTTTCTCACATCAGACGGTAACTTATCAGTCTCGACCGCACCTCCGGGCCTAATCGCGTTGCTTCCGACATCAAGAGTTGCCTTAATGACCGGAATCGAAATCCTAGATCTCCAAATATTCCCTGATTTTCTCGAGAACGTTGAGGGAGAAGTTAGTGGTTGGATTCCCGGAAAATTGAGAGAAACTGAGGGTTTTGATGTTAGGAGACGGAACTTAGGTGATAGAGTAAGGCAAGTAGAGATTGAGGCCATTTTATGAAGCTCGAGATTTTATTTATTTTATTTTATTTAAAAAAAATAAAATTAGCTTCTTTTAGCTTCGGCCACGGAGGGGGGCTGTTCTAGAGGGTGGAAAAAAAGAGGTAGTAAGCAAGCTTGGTGGAGGAGAAGAGAGAAAGCGGGAGGATTATGTTGCTGTATTTACTTTTTTACCCTTCAGATATTTTTTATTGACCATTAATATTTGGGTATACTATAATAATGATCACTTTTTTTTCATTAGTGTTCTATTTTAATCACTAATTTTGAGAATGTTACATTTTAATCACTTACGTTATAGATTTATTACATTTTGATTGGTTACATAATCGATTTGTTATATTTTCTCTGACCCTTTAATTCCTTATGATGTGACACATTACTAAAGTGGTTTAATTTTAATTTGACCCTTATACTTTAGATATAATATTAATTTAACCCATAAATTTTAGATAAAATATCATTTCACACCTAAACTTTAAGTAAAATATCAACTTAATTCATGAATTCGACTAGTCTTTTGTCACCCTCGCCACTCACCATTGTCGCCAGTCTCCACCGGCCACCGTCAACGATGATCGTTGGACCCTAAAATTTTCAGTTCACTTCATTTTGGCCTACTAAATGCAAATTTGGTGCTCGTTTCACTGAAAAATGTATTAAACTCACCAAATCTAATATAGAACCATTCAACTTTGTTTAAAATTAAATCATAGTAATAAATTTATCATTAATATTCCATTAAAAATAAAGACATCAAAAATTAAAATTTATAGCATATTCAAGTCCATAAATTTTTTGTTTATAATATTGTTATGGTATAATTTCTTGTTATGTTTATAATATAGTGTTTATAATTATAATATAAAGGGTAAACTACACCAGATACCATAAAACTATTAACACTGACTCGTTTATACCACTAAACTTTCAATTTATTTAATCGTAAACTTTGATTTTAGCTTCAATTATGTCACAGAGCCGTTAACTCGATAACATGATGAAGTGGATGACGGTTGTTGATGTGACCAAAAAGACGTCATTTTGACGTGACTATTGATGTCCAAAACCACGTCATTTTAGGCATTGAACTTTTAAGGGTGTATCAATTTTGCCACTAAACTTTAAAACGGTTCTATTTTTGTCACTACAAATTCTGGATGTCGTTTTTAGGGCCTGAGGGCTTTGTCAAATTTTATGGTTTTAGGGTGTTTGTTTAAAAATCTAAACGGTGAGAAGCATTTTTTTAAAAGATTAACAATATACCTCGAAACTAGCCTCATCGGACGAACATCAGAGGAGATAAGAGTATTAGCATGTAGGACATTTCGATGGCTTTTCGTCGATTTTGAATGGATTTCGTGGAAAATCAATCCAAGGAGAAGAAAGTGGAGTAAAACGCGAATATTTTGATACTAATCTTGTCACGAATGGTGATCTGTGACAGGCGGCGATTGCTCGGCAACGACGGCCGAAATGTGCAATGGCAAAAATATAACTGTTTTAAAGTTTAGTGACAAATCGGCACTCCCTTAAAAGTTTAGTGCTTAAAACAATTTCATTTTGGGCATTGATAGCCACGTCAAAATGACATCGGTTTGGCCACGTCGACAACAGTTATCTATGTCGTTATCGAATTAACGACTCAGTGGCATAATTGAAGCTAAAACCAAAGTTTAGTGTTATGATTGAACAAATTGAAAGTTCAATGATATAAACGAGTCAACGTTAATAGTTTGGTGGTATCTAGTGTAGTTTGCCCTAATATAAATTATTTAATGTGAATAAAATTTAAAAATCTACTACAAATAAAGTAAGGTTATACTTTTATCGTGTTCATAATTATAATAATATTTAGGGTAAACTACTTGTGTGACCACCCAACTATTGAGTCCGACCTATTTTGACCATCGACTACAAAAATTGAAAATTCGACCACCGAACTATTTAATTGATCATATTTTGACCACCGACGTTAAAATCTAACGGGGAGGTGATGTGTCAGTTAAAGTAAAATTTGTATAATTGCACATTTGGTCATGTTAATTACCTATTATATAAATTTGGTCCTAATTTTAAAGTAAAATTTGTATAATTGCACATTTCGATGGCTTTTCGTCGATTTTGAATGGATTTTGTGGAAAATCAATCCAAGGAGAAGAAAGTGGAGTAAAATGCGAATATTTTGATACTAATCTTGTCACGAATGGTGATCGGTGACAGGCGGCGATAGGTCGGCAACGACGGCCAAAATGGGCAATGGCAAAAATATAACTGTTTTAAAGTTTAGTGACAAATCGGTACTCCCTTAAAAGTTAGTGCTTAAAACAATGTCATTTTGAGCATTAATAGCCACGTCAAAATGACATCGGTTTGGCCACGTCGACAACAGTTATCTATGTCGTTATCGAATTAACGACTCAGTGGCATAATTGAAGCTAAAACCAAAGTTTAGTGTTATGATTGAACAAATTGAAAGTTCAATGATATAAATGAGTCAACGTTAATAGTTTGGTGGTATCTAGTGTAGTTTGCCCTAATATAAATTATTTAATGTGAATAAAATTGAAAAAACTACTACAAATAAAGTAAGGTTATACTTTTATCGTGTTCATAATTATAATAATTTTTAGGGTAAACTACTTGTGTGACCACCCAACTATTGAATCCGACCTATTTTGACCATCGACTACAAAAACTGAAAATTCGACCACTGAACTATTTAATTGATCCTATTTTGACCACCGACGTTAAAATCTAACGGAGAGGTGATGTGTCAGTTAAAGTAAAATTTGTATAATTACACATTTGGTCCTATTAATTACTTATTATATAAATTTGATCCTAATTTTAATTTAATTAAATAGAATTAATTAACCAATCAGATAACAACACATTTCATCACCCAATTAGATAAATTTACTCTAATTTTTAATTTATTTATTTAATATATTTACCTCTAATCAGGTGGCGACACGTCGCCACATGGTTAAAGGAAAAATTAAAAAAAGATAGAAATATAACCTTAGTGGGGTTTGAACCTAGGACCTTTAAGAGAAAAAGTCAACCTTTTACCAATGCACTAACTACTCCTTAATAATGTAAACTGCGTCATTCTATATATATCTTATACTAAAGTAAATGCTAGGGGAAAAGAAGTAAAAATGTTTGAGAAGGAACTCGAACATGGGTCACATGAGATGTGTAAAAACATGCATATCACTAAATCAATTCATATAATTAAATTAAAAATGAAAACATTTTAATTATATTTAAAGTATAGTTAAAGAAAGATTTAAAATGAAAATAAATTTATAATTTTTTTATTTTTAAATTAAATTAAATATTTTTTCTTTTTCATATTTATTTAATAACTTCATATATATATATATACATTTTAAATCTTTCTTTAACTATATTTTAAATATAATTAAAATGTTTCCATTTTTAATTTAATTATTTGAATTGATATAGTGATATGCGTGCTTTTATACATCTCATGTGACCCATGTTTGACTTCTTTTTCCCTAGCATTTACTTCACTATAAGATATATATATAGAATGATGCAGTTTATATAACCAATGAGTAGTTGGCGTAGTGGTAAAGGCTTGGTTTTTTTCCCTTGAGGTCCTAAGGCAGCATTTTTTTAATTTTTCTTTAACCAGGTGGTAAATATTAAATAAATTAAATTAAAAATTAGAGTAAATTCATCCAATTGGGTAGCGACACATGTCGTTATCTGATTGGTTTAATTAATTTTATTTAATTAAATTAAAACTGGTAGTAAATTGATATAATATGTAACTAATATGGACTAAATGTGTAATTATACAAACTTTACTTTAACCGCCATATCACCTCTTCTTTAGATTTTAACGGTCGGTAGTCAAAATAAGACTAATTAAATAGTTCGGTGGTCGAATTTTCACTTTTTGTAGTTCCGCGGTCAAAATATGTCGAACCCAATAGTTTGGTGATCACCCAAGTAGTTTACCTTAATTTTTAATATTTATAAAATAAAGAAAGCAAATTATTATGGAATAATAACTAATCCTAATGAATTGCTTTCCTTGTTATGATATTTTGAGTTTTTTTGTCTGCAATGAAGCATGTTGGACCTGGAGTATTAAGCATGGCCAACGCAGGTCCTAATTCAGATTTGATATTTATGATAGGATACTTCCACCATTATTTTTTGAAAGTGTGTTTTATGAGAACTTTGAGAATCAATAATGGGTAATGTTAATAGAAGAGGTAGATTTTTCTTTGTGAGTAGAGTATATAATGATAAAACTTTTAACTTTAGTGGCCAAATTGAAAATAGCAAAAAAATTAAGAATTTAATTATGGTATAGATTTAGATTTTTAGTGTCCTTATTTTTAAAGAACATTAATGATAAATTTATTATTATTGTTTAATTTTAAATGAAGTCGAAGGGTTCTAGGCTAGATTTGTTGAGTATAGGGTATTTTTCGGTGAAACAGGCACTTGATTAGCATTCAGGAAGCCAAAAAAATTTTGGGTTCAATGGTTGTCAACAATGACTGTTGGTAGAACTGGCAGTGACCAGCATCATTGGTGAGTGGCAGTCTGCAGCGAAAGACCTTGGTCGAATTTAGGGGTCAAATTGATATTTCACCTAAAGTTTAGGGGTTTAAAATAACATTTTATCTAAAGCTCAAGGGTCAAATTATTATTCTATCTAAAGTCTAGAGGTCAAATTAAAAATTAATCCCTCCTACTAATGTAGCATATCATCAAACTAACAAGAGTTAACCACTCAATGATCAAAATGAAACTTTTTCAAAATAGGTGATCAAAATGTAACTTTTCAAATTCGGTGACCAAACATGAACACTTGAAACAAAAATGACAATTTCAATAGTTTACCCTTATAGATGGGGATGACAATTTGTTTTGCAGATTTGGATATTTGAAGATATGTTATAGACAAACTCCATTCTCAACCAAGAAAGAATGCCATAGCCAAACTCCAATTGATGTGAACGTCCAAGTGAAAGTGCGTCACCCACACACCTTCACAAAAACAGTTCAATTTCAATGTAAGGAAGATTCATTGACTGAACCTTTTAGTGCTACAACTATTTTTGAAAAACAAGCTATTTTTTTAACTAAACTTAGGGCATCAGCCACTAGGGTGTTCAAAAATATCCGATCCGATTATCCGTTGATCCGATCTAAAAATTCGAATATCCGATCTGATTTTTAATTTCGGATCTAATATCCGATCTGATTTTTAATTTCGGATCTAATATCCGATCTGATTTTTAATTTCGGATCTAATATCCGATCTGATTTTAAAATTTTCGGATCAGATACGGATCATAATATTTCAAGTTTCAGATTATCCGAAAATCCGAAAATTCAAATTTGTATGAATATTAATTTTGTTATTTCTAACAATTTGGTCCTTGTTATGTCCGAAAATTAAAAAAATCGAAATTTACATAGATGTGAATCTTGTTATATTTAGTAATTTGTTGTTTGTTATATTCGAAATTCTAAAATTTTCATAAATAAGAATTTTAAATTAAAAAAATAATTAAATCAAAATATATTTTCAGATAATTGGATATCCGAATATCCGATTCGATTATCGGATATCCGAATATCCAGATATCTAATTTTTTCTGGATCGGATACGGACCACTATATGGCCGATCCGAAAAACCGGATATCTGAAAAAACCGGATCGAATCGGATCCGATATCCGGTAATGAACATCCCTATCAGCCACCACCTAGAATATAGCCACATCAATGGAGTAAATTTGAATGAAAAGAATTTGATTCAAGAAAATGTTGAAGATGAAACAAAAATGAAAAAGAAAAAGAAAAAGATATTTATGACAATTTCTTTCTCTTGTTTATTTTATGCGGTATTAAAATGTTACCTAATGTATTAAGAAGATGACATGAAAAAAAATATTTTGCATTAATTTAATTGGCTGGACCTATATCGTATGTGGTGGGAAGGGTCTATAGTATAATTTCTCAAAATATATACTCTCAAATATTTATTATATAAATATCTGTGCTGATTCAAATATTTAACATATGATTTAAAATTTTAAGTTTATTTTGTACGAATTCAAATACCTAATAATATTTAATTTAAACTTGGATTTGAATAATAACACTAAATAATTTATGAATAAAAGAACAAATTCAGATTCTTTAGGAAGATTTATGGATTCAAATAATTTCAAAATTGCAGATATCCACTCGATGTCATTCCTATTATTATCTCAATTTTGAAACCTTTTAATCTTTTTTGGAATTTCTAAAACAATCTCTTAATTTCATTGAATTTGGCTTAATTCATAAACCATCCTTCTAAGTATACTTCTTTTCTCACTTTGCACCTTAAGTTTTTTTTTTTATCTCATTTTGGCCATTAAAGTATACTTTTTTTTGTCATTTTACACTATGAAATAATTTAGACCAATCAACTTATGCCATGTGGCATTGGATTTTGTTTTTTCTTTGTTAGTTATCACGTGCCTTGTTTTCATTGGTCTAAAATTTTCTAGAGTGCAAAATTAAAAAAAGAAAAAGAAAAACAAGAATGCTTTGAGGACAGAACTGGGATAAAAAAGTTTTAAAGTACCATGTGAGAAAATGAATTAACTTTAAGGATCAAATTGTAAATCAAGCCTCTAGTTTACTATTAGAAAGAAGAAAACAGCAATATTTTAAATTAGAAAAACTATATACTATAATTTTATTAAGGAATATTTTTGGCAAAAAAAAAAACTACAAAAGAAAGCTTCACAAATTTTACCAAAAGAACAATAAATAAGCGTTTGAAGATTCAAAATGAAGCTGTGATGAATCATAGGAAGGAGTAAATACCTATCCTGGAAGACTGCTTAATTTTCTCTGCGTCCAAGTGGAACATGCCCTCGCCTCTGATCATAGAATCCGGTAGCTCGCTGGCGGTTAAGTGGATATTTCCCGTCTGTTTTTTCAGATACTATTTTGCAGTGCAGGGTCCTTTGTGCTAATCCCCTATGGCGCATCTCTTTTGCTTATAGAGAAGCAAACTGCATTGCTTATAGGTGAGGATAGGAATGTTGATATGTTATGGATAGTGGACTGGTTTCAGTCAGAGGGAATTGTACGTTGTGCAGTTTGTTTATATTTGCTGGAGTTTTGTAATGTGGTTTGGCAGGTTCGGTGTGTATTAGAATCTTGGTTTCTGTTGAACTATGTATTTCCAATTTCTTCATGGTTAATACAAGCGGGTACTTTTTTCCCTTTTTAAGAGTAGAGGGAGTTTCTTAAATTTTAGTTTCCTCAAGGTTCAACTGTATGTAAAATAAAACATTAATTTTGATTATTTATTATCATCTCTCTGGTATCATTTAATGTTTATTTTTTGTATACACAAACAATTATATGACTTAATTTGAATACGTTATTTTTCTTAAATGTATATACTTGTATTAAAATATAAATTTCATCTGCATAATTACATCAAATCAATATTGTCGTACCATACTTCACATTGAATAAAAAATTATCTATAATTTTAAACAAGAAAAACATTAAATAAAAAATGAGAGAGACTCAATCAAGTACATTTGGTTGATTGGTTAAACTGCTCATCTTTATTCCTTCGCATTTTCTTAAGTCATAGGTTCAAGACCCACTATAAGCACTCTCTTCTTTTCTCTAGATCCTCTCCTCCCCTTTAAATAGGATTAGGTTTTGTCAACAAAAAATAAAGAAAATGAGAGAGTTAATATTATAAGGAAAGGTTAAAAAAGGCTTAACTACCTTCATATCTGATTCACTAAGTTAAACTCTCCAAAACATCTCAAGAACGAAGATGACCCAAAAACTCTGTCATATTGTAGGATTATTTTCCCTTCTCTACTTTTGAGATACTACTACATAAATATAATAGGTAATTATTGCATGCAGAAGTACTTGTGAAAATTTTGTTTGCACAAGTGCCTTAATTTTAGGGTTTAAAGACTTTATTTAGGGTTTAGAGTTTAGGGGTTTAAGTGTATTAGTTTTGAATTTAGGTGGTGTTGATAGAATTTTAGGTTTAGGGTTAAAATTTAGGGTTTATAAGTTAAAATCTAAATCCATATTAACCTAAACCCAAATTCTAAACTATAAACCCAAATTCTAAACTCATACACTAAAACCCCTAAACTAAAACTCTAAACCCTAAAATTAAAGCGCTTGTAAAAATAAAAAGTTTACACCGTCTGTGTATGAGATAATAATCCAAATATAATTTTATGTATTTTTAGGAAGAGATAAATTGTTAGTAAACAAAATTATCTACATTTTGCCTATCGCATGAGAATACTAGTATAAGAAGTCTCATGCAAGAATAATATGGTAAAAATTGCACAATTTTAAGAATAATACAGTACAACTCGTGATGATGTTGGTGGGGCTTCGCTTTGAGTGGAACTCGCTATCCAGCCAATCTCCTCGATTTCAGCTTACCTCAAAGCCATTTCGTACACTTGGCTTAACTTGTCTAACTTCCTCTCCATGATTGCATAAGTGTTGATATTCAAACCTGAAATATAAGTTGTTAGTATATTTTGATATAACAAAGATTTTAGAGTGTTTTTAGACTTGATCAAATATTTCAAAAATAATTCAAAAGTTCTCAAATCTTAGAAAAATATTTTAATTTACTTCATAAAGTTTGTTATACTTGTAAGACTTTAAAACAACTTTTGAAAGTAAAATCACGTCAAAATTAGACATTTTTAACAGTAGGTTTTGAAACCCTTTTAGAGGTTTCGATAACTATGTGCATGTCAATATTTTCCAGATTGCTTATTCGTTTTATACCTCCTTAAAAGTTTTCGAAACCTTCAATAAGATTTCGATACCACACTTTAAGGCTTCAATACATTTGCTTCGAACGGTCAAATTTTGTGTTTAAAAATGTCTAAAGTTTCGATACCTCTGAGTAAGGAATCGATACCTCTATAAGGACAAAAATTTAATGTTCATTTTTAATGGCTCCCAACATGCTGTAGAAACCAAGATCCGAGAAAAACCTCAAAATCTTGGGAACGCTCTAGATCACAATTAATCTAGCAACCTTCACCAAAGATCCGAGAAAACCCCCAAAACTCCAATTTTAGCAAATTGGCAAGAAAACATGATTTTGGTGTAGAAAACAAGAAGATAGATAGTGTAATCCTATGGAACCCTTTCAACTGCAATTGATTGAGCAATCTCCATAATATAGCTCTAATCGACCCTCCAATATACAATTATCTTGGCAACCCGAAGTGTGAAGACGATCTCCATCATGTTGAAGAAAGCTTCGAAAAATTAACACGGTGAATCAATCAACCTTATAAAGAAAATGGCTCATGGTGTAACGACCCGAACTTTGGGATCCGAGAGTCGGGTTAACCCGAAGTGTGGGCTTCGCGATTGAGTCGAGATGTTGGGCTCTTGGGAGCTTTTTGGGCTTACCTTAGTGGGTTTAGGTGGGAGTATGACGGGTTTTATGGTAAAAGCATAATTGAAAGAAAAAGAGGCTGGTGGTTATTTAATTTTCTGCAGAAAAGTGGAAGAGGTCTATAAATCATGGTTAAGGTCTTAATGGGTCTCTTATGACATAAAATGAATGGTAAAATCGGGAAAGTGTGTTTCTAATCTTTGATGTGAATTAATTGGCTAAATGAGAGTCTAAACGAAAGTGAATTGCTTATGTTAGCAAATTCTAGGGATCTATGGTGGACCGATTGTGGTTGTGTGTCAAGTAGGGCACTTGTATGGATCTGTGGTGGATCATGTATGGTCACGTGTCAGGTAAGGCACCTGTTTGGTTACGTGTCTTTGTTTGGTGGGATCCGGATACCTAGTGAGTGAGTGTTGCAACACAAGAATACCATTCGATGTGAGATTCCAAGTGATGAAATGAAGGCCATCCGATGCGAGATTCTAAGCCCTGCTCGATGCGAGATTCTGAGTGAAGACTTGATGTGAGATTCTGAGTATACCGCTCGATGTGAGATTCCGAGCATGGGTGGGTCTCCTAGTGTCGGGTGACATTGGGCCTCACTCTTGGTTTGTTTATTGACGTGTTTATGTTGTTGAGATGCGATTTGTGCATAGCATGTGTTTAGGCGGTTATGGTAGCGCCATTGCTTTATCTTATCTTGATAACATGTCTCATAGCATGCTCTTAATTATGATTCATCTGAAGCATGGTCGAGTGGTTGTGTATCCACTGAGCTTTGTTAGCTCAGCGTTCGGAATCGTTGTTTCCGTTCGCAGGTTAGTAGGTTTGGTACGTTATTGGAGGAGCACCATCAGCAAAGGACTCCAGCGCCTCGTTTCTTTAGAGTACAGTACTTAGGTCTTTGGGCTATGTACTCGTAGAAACCTATTGTACATTGTATATTGTAATTTGTATTTGAAATTTTAAAATGATCGAGTCAAATGTTTTATTTATGTAATTTAAAAGGAGCTCCATTTTATATGTTTTAAATATTCATTATGTATTTTGGGTTTGAAATCAAATGGGTTTTAATAATTGATTTGTGGATTGGGCTAAACTAGGTCGAAATTTTGCAGTAATGGGTTGGACTTGAGGCCCATATATGACATCCGGGTCGAGGGTGTTACACATGGTCAACATTGTTTTATTTCAAATCTTCATCTTGTGTTGTGTATTTTCAAGAGAAGAGGTTATCCATCATCTAACTAATTCTTAATACAAATGATTAATTTTCTAAATTAAAAATAATTTCCTTAATTAAGTGCCTAAATTAAGGAATGAAAATAATAAACTAAAAACGAATCTGGCTAGCATTGTGGACTAGTGCATGGACCATTTTTTTTTTAGAATAGTAAGGAGACCAAAGGCCATTACATTATGTAGTTGTTCTTATAAAGGGGGACCATGAAGGTCACGGTGTAGATTAGATTTTATAAGGTAATAAACATTCATTTTAGTTCAAAAGATAAATTCTTAATTAACCATTTGACCATAGAAATCATCTTTCTCAATCATCTTATATGTTTGCTCTCTTATGAAATAGTTTCATTGGAAGGTTCAAATCAGTTGACTTTTATCCATCTGTGCATGTATCACAACGACTGTAAACCATCCCCAATGACCATAAACGGATAGAAACTCATTCCACACTACAAATGTAAGCCAATGACACTTGAACAAGGTTACTAAACCTATCCATGCTTAATGGTCAAGAGAAAGAGTTTATTTCTTTATTTCTTCATTTCTCTTGTAAATATTTGTAGAGTGCTTTATTGTAAATCTTTAGTACTCATTCTTTGTGAGCTTAATTCTTGTAAACACCCACCTAGAGAGATATTTTTGTTTACCAAAACAAATCTTGTAAAAGGGAGAGGCTGTAGTTTAGTCTTAGAAAAACTAGAATGGTTCTATCTTAGCCACTGAAAAAGATAAGGGTGTAAAGGTTAAACCTTTTCCTTGAAATGTTCGATTCAAGTTAGTGAATTGAAAAATCCTTCTTAGTGGTAAGCTAAGGTAGTGGATGTAGACTTTTGTTGAGAAAGTCGAATCACTCTAAATCGATCGTGCACAAATTGTCTTTACATTTTTTGGTTGCTTCCACCATTATCTTCAACAACCATTTCACCCATTCTTGACGGTTTTTTATTGATTTATTCGAGCCCAACAAAAATCGTAAAAACCATGTCATCCTTCAAGTCTTGGATAATGAATGATCCAACTAAACCTTAAGGTGTAATCTCAAAGATATTTGTTCAATTTCTGAACCACATTCAGAAGGGTTACTTCGGACTTAAGGATAACTTTGTAGGCCAGAATATGTCCCAAAACGTATTGCGGTAACTCCTTAAAATCACAAATAGAGTTGGGGGCAGATAATGGTACCAATTTTGAGCATCTCCTTAAAATCATAACGCGTTGTACTGAGATAAGTGATCTGTTGCATCCTGAGTACCATTATACACCTCTTTTGGTAACTTGAAATTGGTAGTATATGTTGTAGCTAGAAATTGTCGGTAATTGATTCATGCATGCCCACTGGCTGCCCGTCTATTGACAGTAAAAAACTCATTCCAAGCCTTTTGCATGTCTTTCTGCTGACATTGTTCATGTTCTTGATGCTACTGTTGGAGTGTCTGTGAGGCTCTAAACTTATCCTCCAACTGTCCTAAGTTTCACTTGCAACTAGTTCAACTGGAAAAAAGGTTATGCTCCTACAAAACTTGGTGGTCGTGTGACGACTGCAGAAATTGTTGTCGAGGATGACCTCGTTGTTGAAGAGGTTGATTATGTGCATGGTTTAAGGATAGTTGCTAACTTTGAACAGTGTCTAGGTCATTAAGTGGATTCTGGCTATGGTCTCCTTGCTTTGCATGTTGAATTTCACTTTGACACTATTTTTATGATTGTACCTTCAGACGGACGACGTGGTGCAACCATATATATATATATAAAAGTATATTAAAATTTTTCTCATAAATTGAAAAAAAAAATGTCTAATGTTTAATAAATAACGGTTTAAATTAAAATTAAAAATAAAATAATCATTAAATTTACCAAAATTTATCATTACCGTAATATTACGGTGATCATTCTGTAATATGTGAAAGTTTAATTACGGACCAAAATAATCATTTGATCATAATTTACCGACTACTTGTATATAATTATTGTTCCCAGCAGAAATTTAAAAGCAAGAACCAGAGAAAGCAATTGCCTTTTTTTTTTTCAAAGCAATCGATGGCAGCTCAATCTCTTGCCCCAACCCTTCTTCTTTCTTCAACTTCAAACCAAACCCTTCCTACTAATCGACCATCCATGAGCAGGGTCAAGTCCATGGCTCCGATGGAGAGAGCAAAGTCAACGACTTCAACCACCACCTTAGCTCAGCCGCAGAGACGAACCATGTCTGCCTTCGAAGCTCGAATTTCCCTCGTTTTCGCTCTCGCTTCTCAAGCCTCCTCTGTCTCTCAACGGCGTAAATGTTCAGTTTCGAATTCCAAATATTCAAAATTTGTTCTTCTAATTTTATGATTTTTGAAATTGTACTTTCCTTGCAGTTTTGATGGACTTGGCCTCGGAGACTGCAAAGTACGTGTTGCCGAAGAGGTTTGAGAGCCGGAATTTTGAGGAAGCGTTAATGGCAGGTTACTTTTTGTATTGGGTTTAAATCATTAATTTTTGCGAGTATAACTTCATCTTATCAAGATTAGTAGTACTAATTAATGAATGCATTGCAATTTTTGATGATGAAGCCAATTTTTCAAACTGTACTCTGGGGATTTTTTTATGTACCAAAAAGTTAAACCTCAACCCATAGACACCTTTTGAACACCTCAAAGTTGAAAAAAACTTTGATACATATACTTGAATAAACTTTTTAGGTATTTAGTTTAGGGCTTAGTTCTTAGGGTTTTGGAATTTAAGATAGTGTTCAGAATTTAGGGTATAGGGTTTAGAGACTAGTGTTTAGTTTTTAGGGGTTGAAGTTAAGGAATTTAAGATTTGAGTTTTATAGTGTAAATATACATGCTTGTGTAAAATAAATTTTACCCCGCAAAGTTTTACCTTTTTATTTTGTTTTATTAACACTTTCCCGTTTTACATGGATTTATTGATGTAGTCCCTGATCTTGAGACTCTGAGATTTAGGGTTTTGAGCAGGACAGACCAGTATGAGATAAGGGAAGTTGAGGTATGCATTTCATTTCTTGGGTTTGTTTTTAATTTAATGTTTTCTATTTGCAATCTGAAAAGTATTATAATTGTTATTACAGCCTTATTTTATAGCGGAGATAACAATGCCAGGGAAGACCGGATTTGATTTTAATGGTTCATCTCAATCTTTCAATGTTTTAGCTGAGTACCTGTTTGGTAAGGTAGTTAAGATTTCATGCATTAAGTTGGAGCATTTTCATTTTTACAATCATCTCTTTTAATTTTCTTATTCTAGATGTTTGATGCTTATAGAATACAAGCAAGGAAAAAATGGAGATGACTACCCCTGTTATTACAAGTAGGACTCGGTCTGATGGGGAGAGGATGGAAATGACAACACCTGTGATAACGAAGAAGGTAACATTTTGTGTCGGGAATGGGATGGTACGCTTAAACTTTGTAACCTTTCTGCAAAATGTTGTTCTTTACAGATTTGATTTGTTTTGGCATGCAGTGCGTAATCAAGGGTTGAATATTTAAATTTAACTATTTTATGTACCTTTTTACACTTCATTAAAATGGTCCTTGTCTATGTATCGACTTATGGATATAGGTGGAAGATCAAGATAAGTGGCAGATGTCCTTTGTCATGCCATCGAAGTACGGTTCCAATTTGCCATTGCCTAAAGATCCTTCTGTGAGGATCAAAGAGGTGCCGAGGAAAGTAGTTGCAGTTGTTGCCTTCTCAGGTTTATTCTTAACTTCTGTGTAGTCAAAGGCATCATATTTGGTGTTATCCAGTCACCTGAAAACAAAACTGAACCAGGTTAAGATTTTCTAAGTAATTTGCAACTTCAATGGATAATCCAAGCATGAGTTGTCAAGTGCAAGCAATATGCATATTGTCACACAGTTTTTCATTTTGATTTAGATAGTATCTGGTAACTGTTTAGTGAAGGGACCCTCAAATTTTTTTAATTATCGTTTAAACCTCATGTTAAACCTTCATCTGTAGAATGTAAAATTACGATTTAATTTCAATTAAGGATAAAAAAGGCATGACATTGATACACCATGTCTTTCAATTTTGAAGCTCCCCGAACGAAAATTTTAATGAATTATGATTATGATCTTGGACCAGGTTTCGTCACTGATGAAGAAGTTAAACAACGGGAATTGAGATTAAGAGATGCTCTGAAAAACGACAGGCAATTTCAAATTAAGAAAGGTGCTTCGGTGGAAGTTGCACAGGTTAGTTCTATAGTTAATTATCTTCAATGAAGTCAGTCCCTAAATTTGGTTCTGGCTGTACCTTTCTAAATAGCTACATGATTGTGGTTGCAGTACAATCCACCTTTTACACTTCCGTTTTCCCGTCGAAACGAGATTGCGCTGGAACTAGAAAAGAAGGAATAATAGCTCTGGACTATAGATTCTAGAACCCCGAGGTATATACTTACCAAATATGCAATGTTTCCCCTGTAAACTCAGTTACAGACTTACAGCCCTTGTTTAATATTTTGCCTGACCAAGTGGCATCATCATCTACCATCTTTTATATGCGACAAATCCATCTCTATGGTGGTTGTACAAATTTGTTCAGTTATCCTGTTAGATTTCAGTCATACATAACTTATGTATATAGAAGCCTAGCAAACTAAGCTGATGGGTACAATGCGGCTTTCGTTTGGATTTTGGTTATGTTGAACTGTTGATTCATATATATATATATATATATATATCTTTGTACATTGCAATTTCTTTTCTGAAAGCTATGGATCTTAATAATTCCTTAAAATGGAAGCTGTTCTTGTCAAGCAAGTTCAATAACATTCAGAGAAGCAAGTCGGCTAGCATATTAACTTCCTCCACTTTTGGTTTGCGACTCGAACAACTTGGGACATAGCTGAAGTCGGATTCATGGTGCATTTGAATCCTTGATCAGAGGCACCCCCCACCTCTCGTGGGATTCCTCTGAGTATGGATCTAAATGGACCCTCATAGTTATTTGGAATGCAGAGTGATAAGGTTGGCAGAAAACGAAAAGCGAAGCGAACTGCTGTTTAACAAATTCAAATTCTCAGGAAATTAGTAGAAGAATAAATAATAGACAATTTTGATATGGCTGCTATCTTAACTGCAGCAATCCGGTCAGCCCATAGTGAGGATAGATCTGAACACCCTCTCGAGTGGAAGAAGACTCAAACCTGAGGGCTTTTAATATTGAACTTTTTGTTGTCCTAGAAATTGGTGTGTGTTTTTATCAGAAAGAATTTGGTGCATTAGATATAGGGTTGTGTTTGACATGAACATTCTTAATTTTTTTCCATATATTTGAAGGACCATTCTAGCAATCCAGATATATTTAGGATATGTGCTTAGGGGTGTGTATTCGATCGGATTTAGTTAAGTCGAGTCATTTTTTTGAATTATTCGAGTGGAAGAGTTCTATTTTATGACTCATTATTTGAATTTTTTTATTCGAATTGAGTTTATAAAATTCGAGTCGAGTTATCGAGCTTCTATACAAATTTAATTGTAATTATTTATAATGTTATAGTATAAATTTGTTTTAATTTAAACAACTTTCTCTAATCTAAGGTATATATACATATCTTCATATTTTTTTTCACATATGGGAGTAAAATTTATAATGTTATTTAATAAAAAAGTGTAAACGACTTAAATGACCATCTAATTATGGAGTTAATTTCGGTATGACAGCCATACTTTCAATTTTGTCACTATGACCACTTAATTATTTAAGTGGTATCAATCAATTCACCTATCATTAAAACCTAACAGAAAGAGTTACGTGACAATTAATAGAAATTTGTATAATTATACATTTAGTCCATGTTATTTATATATTTTATCAATTTAATCTTAATTTTAATTAATAAAATAAATTAATCTTTCAATTAGACGGTGACACATGTCACCACCTTATTGGGGGAATTTAGTTATAGATATATATATACTTTAATACATTTATTCCTCCCCAATCAAGTTGTGATGTGTCACCTGATTGGAGGAAGAAAATAAGAAAGATCGGGCTGGGCACGATTCAATCCAAGCTAAGGTTGATGTAAGTGACATGTCTTTGTCACTGGGCTAGGTGCAAATTAAAATACATAGTACAAAATTTAATATATCAGTTAATTTATTGTTAATGCTAAGAAAAGGAAAATAAATGTGGTTTAAAGGAACTGAAATATAACACAGTTCGAATGCACAAAACATATAAATCACTGAAAGAAATTTAATAGTTAAATTAAAGTTGGCATCATTTATATAATGATGTCAACTTTAATTTAACTATTAGATATTTTTATGCATCTCAAGTGTGTAATATTCGAGTTCCTCTGAAACATATTTATTCCTTCTCTCCCGAAACTAACAACTATTGAACTAATATTTTGATATGACAAATCATGTGAAAAATATTTTGGAGTTGACTAAAGATTTCAAAAATAATTCAAAGTCCATTTAACTTGAAAAGTGTTATTTAAAATATTTTCTAAGTGTTTTTGACTAAGTACAATATTTTCAAATCTCCTTAAGTGTCAAAATAGCTTTTAGTGCAGGTACTAGACCCCTAGTACCGATACCCAGCCCAAGTATTGATACGACCTTGCTGAGTATCGATACTTAGGATTTTAATCTGATTTTTTAAAACACCAAAGCCATTTTAGTACCAATACTGCCCATCAATATTGATATCCATTCGTCTGTACCAATACTTAGTCCTCAAGTAACGATCCCTGTAGGCTTTCAATGGCTAGTGTAACACCCTTCCCGGTCTGGTAAGAATTCAGGTTGAAAAGCGTCACCAGTGAGCAATACGATGATTAGATCGATGATTGCGATAAATTAGGCAATAATTCATGTATTAATAATTTACAATGCAATACAATAAACATTTCTAATTAATAAATTTTAACCAATTTATAATTTGGACCCATTTGGTAAACTATTCTAGTTTAGGGACTAAATTGTAAAACCGGTAAATTACAGGGTTATAACTTAAATTAGGATTACCAATGTGAAATTCAATGCATGAATATATTGTGTATAAGTTTTCAGTACGACCGGAGTCCAATTACACCTTGAATTAAGCCTCATAAAATTCAGTGACCATTTTGAAAGAATTCTAAAATCTTTTTAATCATCTTTTAACCAATTTACCTACCTCGATATCGATACTCTAAGGGGACGTATCGATACGCCTGTGCCATGATCGTTAAATCATTTATAGGTATTAGGGGTTGTACTGGTACGGATAGGACCGTATTAGTACGCTAAGCTGATATTACTTAAACATGATTTCCAGTAACATAAGGGCGTACTGGTGCGCATAGGGCTGTAGCGGTACGAGACTGGCTACGAAAGAGAGGAGATCGGTACACCTTGTACTCGTACCGATACTCAATTAAACCAAAATTTCCAGCGACAAAGTACCGTACCGATAAGGCTTAGACCCTATCGATACGCTTATCATGACCGTTAAAACGGTTAAGTTCTTTAAAATAGTACCGGTACTGTGTATCGATACACACAGTTAGCGCCAAAATGGTCAACTATAGGGATCGATACGGTATCGATACGATACTACAATAATTTTCTAGATTCAAAAATCTGTACCGATACTCCAATAGTCGTACCGGTACACCTTTATACTTACGACCCATATTGCATACCCGTACTTATACGCCATCACCGTATCGGTACAGATAGACCTATAATGACAGTTTTAGTCTGGTTTTTAAGTAAATTAGGGACCTTAACCTTGTCCAATGATTGCCAAATTTTACGAGCAAGTTTATAATCAACAACCTATATGCATGCTAAATTTTATGTCAATTTGATTCCATTTACTAAGACTTCACTTATTAGTACATCTTAGGCCATTTTACTAATTTTTCTAAAAACACGAACATGCCAAGTTTTATATTTTGACCCTTTCAACATGGTGAACCATATGTACATACAAAATGGGTCTAAACCAATATGTTTAGACCCCATGTGACCATACTAAGAGTTTAAAGGCTAGATTAACATTACATATAGTTTGTGTGACTTGCTTCAAAACACTTCTTGCTCCGATCCTTGATCCGATCAACTTTTAACCTAAAAATGCATGGAAATGAGATGCATTAGGCTTATATAGCCTAGTGAGGTAGTCAATAACAATAACATATATGCCAATAATATCAATAACATGTGAATCAATGTAAATTCATCTCAAGTCATGTTTTAATAATAATTTCGATGTCTTAATTCCTTAGATCGATATGTAAATGTGGATACGCGAATTCCCAACCAACATCGCCCATAATAAATGATCAATATCCTCCAATATCGCCAATAAGACCAAAACCAACATATCCCGCCAACATCGCCAAATAGAGCCTTAGCTCAAGGACCGTAGTCCACTCCGTACCAATGAGCTCATGAATTCTATGGCATGCTAATTGTATCCCATGTTCATTCATATCCAAAGATTCAATACTTAGGCCAATAACAATAACGGTAGCAATGATAATAACAATATAGCAATAACAATATACAATGATCAATATGGCCTCTTTCAATGCTTTAATGATATCGATGACAAAGCAATGATCCAATGATTAATGTAATAAGCTTATCCAAGCTTACCAATAGTACCTCTTATGAGGTTTCGATGTAACCATACCTTGAAGTCATGGATGGAAATGCAATAATCAATATTAATGAAATTGGGAAAGGCACCTAGCCAATCTCGAGACTCCGACTACACTCACCGATACTGTCGAGCCTTTCAAGGCTCCCGGATGACAATTCCTTTGCTCTTGAAATTGTTGGAATTAGAGGGATTTGGTGATTCTTTACCTTCATTTTCTTGAGCTACAAGGAAATGAAAATCACAAGATTTTAATATTAAAAATAGATTCATAGCAACTTATTAGCTATGAAAAACAATAGAGATTGAACTTTGATATCCCTAGGAAATTCTAGGGTTCATAGATTCTTGAACGTAGATTTAGACATGGTTTTAACCATGGAATCTATGAATCATTTACGGGATATTGCTTACCCGATCACTAGGATTGAATTGAAATCAAGAAATCAAAGAAAATACAAGCTTTCCCTAATCAACAATGGAGATGCTTGCTTGAGGTGTGTGGTAGGAGGAAGAAGATAGAGTGTTGGTGATAGATTTTCAACCAGTAAGTTTTCCTTCTTTTCTTTATTTTTCCTTTTTAGTTTATGAGTTTTCCTTCAATTGAAGAAAGCTAACACAAGCATTCCATGTAGGTGGTGATTAAGCTTGGGGAGGGGCTAATCACAAGGTTAGTCCCTCAACTCCTCATTCTTTATACTTTTGTCCCCTAACTTTCAATTTTCACCATTTAGTCACTAGTACAAGTTTCAAAGTTCACAATAAAGTCCTTAATCAATATCAATACTTAATTAGGGTTTAATAATCCAATAATTGACCACTTGGACAAAGGTCGATACTATAGCTTGACTTTCCGATGCAGAGTTCCTCGGTTGCCAGAATTGAATTCTAACTAGGCCCGATTTTAGGGCGTTATAACTTACCCCTTAAGAAAAATTCGTCCTCAAATTTTACCTGAATCGAAGAGAAGCAAATATTAGTTTCTCATGGTCTCTTCCAGTTCTCATGTAGCTTCTTCAATTTTGTGACTTCTCCAAACACCTTGACTAGAGGAATATTATTGTTTCGAAGTCTCTTGACTTCCCTTTCCAATAACATGAGATGGATCAGATCCATACTTGCGGAGCATCGATACATGGAACACTTCACGAATCTTACTTAGCTTTTGAGGCAAAGCTAGTCGGTAAGCCACATGACCAACTCATTCAATCATCTCAAAAGGTCCGATAAATCCAGACCTTAGCTTTTCCTTTTTACCAAAACAGAGAATCTTCTTCTATGGAGAGACTTTCAAAAACACTTTCTCACCAACTTTATACTGCATATCCCTTCTTTTGAGATTAGCATATGCCTTTTTTCGGTCGAAGACAATTTTTAAACGGTCATAAATGAAAGTAACCCGTTCTTTAATTTCCCGAAGTAAGCCAAGTCCCAACATATTGCCTTCACCAAGTTCAGACCAACATAACGATGTTCTACATTTTTTGCCATACAATACTTCATACACTGCCATTTTGATAGATGATTGATAACTATTATTGTAAGCAAACTCGATGAGAGGTAGGGGCCTCTCTCAAGCCCCTTCAAAATTATTGACACATGCACGAAACATGTATTCTAATATCTGAATTACCTTTTTTGAATAACCGTATACTGAGAGTGAAAGGCTATACTAAGATTGACTCGGACTTTTCAAAATCGCGAAGCAAAACAGGGATCTCGATCGGAGATGATTAACTTAGGTACTCTGACCACTTTCTTGATGTACAAGTCAGCTGATTTGGGAAGACTGTAGTCCATCCTGACAGGCAAGAAATGAGTTAACTTGGTAAAACGATTAACGATGACCCAAATAACATCATGCTTAACTGGAGTCAACAGTAGTCCACTAACAAAGTCTATGGTTATTCTTTTCCATTTCCATTGGGGAAGTTCAATGGGTTACGATAATCCTGTAGGGACACAATATTCAACTTTGACTCGTTGGCACGTTAAACACTTAGATACAAATTCTATGATGGCTTTTTTTCATACCAGGCCACCAATACAATTCCCGAAGGCCTTTATACATTTTCACTGACCCCGGGTGAATCGAGAAAGGGCTACAATGAGCTTTCTTGAGAATGTCATCATAAAGGGATTCATCATTCGGTATGCAAATTCTATCACAAATGCACAAGAGTCCTTTAGAGTTAACTTTGGAGTCTGGATCATGATTACTCTGAAGTTTGGAAATGATGGTTTGTAATTCAGGGTTTTGATCTTAGAATGATTTGATTTTCAACACAATGGTAGACTGAACTTGAAGTTTAGCTACTAAAGCTTGGTGTTTCTGTAACTTGAAATGAGTGTTGATAGCTCGAGGAGCTACAACGTAATAACGATATTGTAATTTTTGATATAATAGTCAATGCTTGAGGTTCAATATTCGATACGATACTTACCAGGCGAAGGTTTGTGGCTGAGTGCATCAGTTACAACGTTGGCCTTCCTGGTGATAATCAATAACAATGTTATTGTCCTTGAGAAGTTTCATCCATCTTTGTTAACGAAAATTAAGCTCTTTATGTGTCAATAGGTATTCGAGGCTCTTGTGATCGGTATACATGTAACACTTTTCTCCGTAGAGATAATGCCTCCAGATTTTTAAGGCAAAGACAACTGCAGCCAACTTAAGATCATGGGTAGGATAATTGATTTCGTGCCGCTTAAGTTGTCTCGATGCATAAGAAACAACTTTGCCTTCTTGCATCAATACACATCCTAACCCCTGATGTGATGCATCACTATATACGGTGTAGTCTTTACAGACTCAGGTTGGGTCAGGATCGGTGCATGTGTCAATATTTACTTAAGCTGATCAAAACTGTGTAGTTGCTTCTCAGTTCATTCAAAAGGGATATCATTTCGTAGAAGTTTGGTTAATGGTACTGTTATTATAGAAAATCCTTTAATGAATCTTCTGTAATAGCCAATAAGACTGAGAAAACTACGAACTTCACCAACATTCTTTGGTGGCCTCTACTCAACTATAGCTTGAATCTTCTTTGGATCCACTTGAATACCCTTGGTAGAAACTACATGTCCTAAAAATGATATTTTAGTGAGTCAAAACTCACATTTACTAAACTTGGCATATAACTGTTTCTCCCGAAGGGTTTAGAGTACAACACAAAGGTGGTCTTGATGCTTAACTTGATTCTTAGAGTAAATCAATATGTCATGTATGAACACCACTACAAACTTATCAAGATAGGGTCTAAAAACCTGATTCATGAGATCCATAAAGTCAGCCGGTGCATTGGTTAACCCGAAAGGCATAACCAAAAATTCATAGTGGCCATACCTTATACGAAAAGCTATCTTGGGCACATAGCATTCTTTAACTTTCATTTGATAGTACCCAGATCTTACGCCAATCTTAGAAAAGATGGTTGCATCCTTAAGTTGGTCGAACAAATCGTCAATTCTTGGCAAGTGATATTTATTCTTGACGGTGAGCTTGTTTAGCTGTCGGTAATCAATGCAAAGTCACATAGATCTGTCTTTTTTCTTGAAAAAGAAGACTAGAGCTCTCTATGGCGAGGAACTTGGTCGAATGAAACCTTTACTTAACAGGCACCTTAAGCTCGATGAGTTCAATCGGTGCCATTCGATAAGGTGTAATAAAAATTGGGTGGTTTCGGGTTGCACTTTGATAAGTGTTCAAAAGTACTATTTTTCTTACCCTTTTTACTCATATTATTGTTAGACTTAGGCTCATATTAGTTGCATAATTAGCCATTCATGCATTAATCCATGTTTCCTTCCATCGTTGAGCTTGATTACATAACTTGGTAGTTTTTGTGGGAAAAGATGCTGTTTTGGTGTGTTTTGTGTGTATATGCAGGATCACTTGCCAAAACAAGGCTAGAACCAGTTGCCAGGGCAATAAATGAAGGAGACGCCGAGCTAGTTGCCAGGGCAATGCATGAAGGAGACGCCGAGCCAATTGCCATGGCAATCGACAAGAGCAAATGTGATATGGTAGTCGAAATTGATGACTATACAAGCCCAATATGACGTGGAGCAAAGCCCAAACCCAAAGGAATTTGATTGCCATGCAGAGATTAAAGAAGAATTAAATTCCAAGAAGATAGAAGAAGTTCTAGTAGGAATACAATTATAATAAAGAATTATATTCTTTAAAGATAATTTAATTCCAACTTAAACTCCTCCTCAAAGAAGGACTTTGGCCTAGCCCTATTGATAAGTGTTCAAAAGTACTATTTTTCTTACCCTTTTTACTCATATTATTGTTAGACTTAGGCTCATATTAGTTGCATAATTAGCTATTCATGCATTAATCCATGTTTCCTTCCATCGTTGAGCTTGATTACATAACTTGGTAGTTTTTGTGGAAAAGATGCTGCTTTGGTGTGCTTTGTGTGTGTATGTGCAGGATCACTTGCCAAAGCAATGCCGAGCTAGTTGCCAGGGCAATGCATGAAGGATATGCCGAGCTAGTTGCCAGGGCAATGCATGAAGGAGACGCCGAGCCAGTTGCCATGGCATTTGTCGACAAAGACAAAATGCAATAGGGATGTCGAAATTAATGACTTTACAAGCCCAAGATGACATGGAGCAAGGCCCAAGCCCAAAAGAATTTGATTGCCATGCAGAGATTAAAGAAGAATTAAATTCCAAGAAGATATGATAAGTTCTAATAGGAATAAAATTATACTAAAGAATTATATTCTTTAAAGATAATTTAATTCCAACTCAAACTCCTCCTCAAAGAAGGACTTTGGCCTAGCCCTATAAATAGAAAGGGAATTTCGACAACTCGATAGAGAGAGCAAGAGGGAATTTCGACAAGACCAAGAGAGGAAGCAAAGGGGAATTTTCGACAAGCTTCATCTTTTCTTCATTGTTCGATTGAGTTCATGCTAGGGATTGTTTATCTTGTGTTTCTTTGGAACCTAGCCATGAACTAAATTTACTTGGCTATGGTTATTGTGTTTTGTGGTTGTGAGAAACTATTGGTTTTTGTTTAGGTAATAAGAGTTTGCACTTTTCTATTTCAAGGTTTATTCATTCTTGGTTCTTATTATTGTTTGCGAGTGAATTGGGAGAGGATCTCGTGATTTCATCCATTTATCTAATATCAGGAGAGTTAGATTCAAGAAACGAATGAATATGATCTTTATTCAATCCAATGATGGTGAAGATTAATCAGGCTTAGGAATAAATTAAGGATTTCAACGGCTAAGAGGAGCGCAAGATTGGTTGTTGTTCACCCTTGATTCATGCAGGGATGTATTATCAAGGCATGCACAAGTAGCTAGAGTTTCGACTTAGGGATAAGAAGAAACCATTGAAGAACGCTCCGCCGAACCTTGAAGTTGCTGCCCAGACGCCCAAGTAGTTGCCCAACTATTTGCCCAGGTAACCATCGATTAGTTGCCAAGGCAACCCCGTTGTGCAAGTTGCCACGGCAACTGAGTTGCACGTGCACTCTTTTACCAAGACGATCCAATCGGCTATCACACCTCAACTCACGATAACCTGACCTATCTCTCTCAATTGAATTCATCTTTTCTTTTACTTATTTGCTTTCTAGATTAGTTAAAACTTCTATAATCCTTTACTTGTGTTTTTACTTTTTACAGTGCAAGAGACTAGATTCTTGAAGTGGCACCAATCCCTGTGGAGACGATATCTTTTATACTATAACTTGCGACGTGTATACTTGCACATTTGCGTAAAACTTATTACGCGCAACAAGTTTTTGGCGCCGTTGCCGGGGATTGGCAATAGCGACTTTGTTTTTACTTTCTTGCACTTTCTTTTTATTTTTCTTGTTTAAAATTCAAAGGGCTAACAAACTTTTGTTTTGCATTGGTATATGACCAGGGCGAGACCGACTTCACCAGAATATCCCTTTGATCCAGAAATAGAACGAACCTTACAAAGACTTAGACGAAGGATAAGAGAAGCAATGGCAAATCAAGACGGCAATATGAATCAAGATGTTCGAGCATGAGGAGGAGTGATTATTGCACGGAACAGAACTATTCGAGACTATCTTGAAGAAGATCTTGATGGACTTAACCCAGGAGTTGTCGCACCCGAAATTGAAGCCGACCACTTTGAGTTGAAACTGGTAATTGATAAGTGTTCAAAAGTACTATTTTTCTTACCCTTTTTACTCATATTATTGTTAGACTTAGGCTCATATTAGTTGCATAGTTAGCCATTCATGCATTAATCCATGTTTCCTTGAGCTTGATTTCATAACTTGGTGATTTTTGTGGAAATAGATGCTGCTTTGGTGTGTTTTTGTGTATGTATGTGCAGGATCACTTGCCAAAGCAATGCCGAGCTAGTTGCCAGGGCAATGCATGAAGGATATGCCGAGCTAGTTGCCGTGGCAAAGTGCATGAAGGAGACGCCGAGCCAGTTGCCATGGCATTTGTCGACAAAGACCAAAAGCAATATGGATGTCGAAATTCATGATTTTACAAGCCCAAGATGACATGGAGCAAGGTCCAAGCCCAAAGGAATTTGATTGCCATGCAGAGATTAAAGAAGAATTAAATTCCAAGAGGATAGGAGAAGTTCTAATAGGAATAAAATTATAATAAAGAATTATATTCTTTAAAGATAATTTAATTCCAACTCAAACTCCTCCTCAAAGAAGGACTTTGGCCTAGCCCTATAAATATCAAGGAGATTTCGACAATTCAGGGGGAGGAAGAGGGAAATTTCGGCAAGTCCAAGTAGGGCAAGAGGAGAGAAATTTCGACAAACATCAAGGGCAAGGAGGATTTCGACAAGCCTCTTCCTTCATCTTTGTTCGATTGGGTTCATGCTAGGGATTAATTATCTTGTGTTTCTTTGGAACCTAGCCATGAACTAAATTTACTTGGCTATGGTTATTGTGTTTTGTGGTTGTGAGAAACTATTGGTTTTTGTTTAGGTAATAAGAGTTTGCACTTTTCTATTTCAAGGTTTATTCATTCTTGATTCTTATTATTGTTTGCGAGATTTGCACGACAACATCTGAAATCTTTCCTCGAGATTTGCAACTCGTTCAAGATACACGGAGTCACCCCTGATGTCTTACGATTAAGATTATTCCCCTATTCACTGAGGGATAGGGCGAAAGCATGGCTAAATAGCATTCTGCGGATCCATAGCATCTTGGACTGATCTTTGTCGTGATTTCCTTGCTAGATTTAATCCTACAAATTTAATTGATAAGCTTCAGAACGACATTACTTCTTTTCGGGCAAAAGGATGATGAATCCATGTACGAGGCTTGGGAGCGATATAGAGAACTTCTACACAAATGCCCTCTACACGGATTCCCGGTGTGGACTCAAGTAACAATGTTTTACAACGCCGTGAATACACCAACAAGGATGATGCTAGATGCCTCGGCAAACGGCATACTCTTAGATAAGTCGCCGAAGGAAGCAATGCAAATTTTAAACAGGCTGGCCAAGAATGACTATCAATTCCCATCTACTAGAAGAGGAGGAGTTAGACGCTAAGCCACAATACATGAACTAGGATCATCAGATTCAATTTCGCACAATTGGCCGCTTTAACCAAGATGGTCCGAACATGCAAAAACCAAACAACACACATGAAGTCAAGGTAATGGATTCTTTTTGTGAGTTATGTGGTGATAACCATAATTCTTCCGAATGTATGCGAGAATCCGAATCTAGCTTCTATGTGGGGAATTACAATCGGGGCAACAACATGATGTCAAATACATACAATCCAGCTTGGAAGAAGCACCCGAATTTTTCATGGAGTAATCCCAACAATGCTCTAAACCGTAACAATCGTAATGCACAAGCATCGGGATTCCAATGAATATGCCACGGCAAATGATGCCGCAAAGAACAACCGACAACATCTAGTTCTTTGGAAAATTCTCTAAATGCTTTTATGATGAAAACTGAATCTTATATGGCCGAGAATAGTAATTTCATAAAAAGAACTGATGCTTTTATTAACAGACCGAGATGAGATTGCGTAACCAAGAGGCGGCAATCAAATCATTGGAAAATCAAGTCGGACAATTTGCTCAAAATCAACACTAGACCACAAGGAGGTTTACCTAGCGATCATCAAGTCGCAAGAGGAACTGGCCATGAGCAATGTAAGGCAATCACCACCAGAAGTGGCCAACAACTTAGAGAGGTTCAAACCCGCTCGTCAAACAAAACTCCACAAAAAGATCAAGACGAACCTAGCGGCAAAGTCTCGGATGCTGAACCGAGAATTGCTGCGGCAACCGGCAATAAGCATGCCTCGACAAGAACCGATGACGCCTCGGCAACTTGCGATAAGCACGCCTCAACCCTGGGGTTGGTAACGATCGGGCAACTCGGATGTCCCTATAATGCCGTCAATCAGGTTTCAAACCAATGAAAGGATAGAAGATATCCGACTTCCACCACCATTCCCACAAAGATTGAAGCGACAAAAGCAAGAATACCAATTCAAGAAGTTTTTTGATATCCTAAAGCAAGTCCACATCAACTTGCCATTGGTGGAAGCAATTGAACAAATGCCAAACTATGCCAAGTTTCTTAAAGACATTGTGTCCAAGAGAACAAGGCTAGGAGAGTTTGAAACAGATTGCGCGACAGAGGGATGCATGGCAATGTTGCACAATCGCATGCCGCCCAAGTTGAAGGATCCCGGAAGTTTCACAATACCTGCTCTATTGGAAATCACTATGTCGGAAAGCACTATGCGACCTAGGGGCTAGCATAAACTTGATGCCTAAATCGGTTTTCCGAAACTAGGAATCGGGAAGGCAAGACCTACAACAGCTTATGCTGCAGCTAGCCGACAGATCCTATGTGCATCCGGAGGGAAAAATCGAGGACATACTTGGTAAAAGTTGATAAATTCATTTTTCCCGCGACTTTATTATTTTGGATTGTGAAGCGATGAGCATGCACCTATCATTCTCGGGAGACCATTCCTAGCGACAGGAGAACCTTGATCGACGTTGAAAAGGAGAACTCACAATGAGGGTGAATGACCAGCAGGTAAAACTAAATGTGTTCCAAACACTAAGGCATGCCGATGATCCGTAAGAATGCCAACTACTTCATGCCACGGCAGAAATTAACTTCGATGAGGAATTTAGTTGCCTCGGCAACTACATTGCCGATCAAGAGGAACCCGAGAAGTATGAAGAGCCGGTCGATGAGAAACAACCGTAAGAGGCAAATTGGCTAGTCAATCGACCAGGTACATACTTTGAACCACCGGACTACTCGTAAGGAAGGTAAGATCGAAAAACCCTCATCGAAAATCCACCAATTCTTGAGTTGAAACAATTGCCGAGCAAATCAAATATGTATACTTAGGGATCGATAATACATTACCTGTAATTATTTCTTCTAAGTTACAGCCTGAAAGCAGAAAAAAGAAGCTGATCAACATGTTGAAGCTACATAAAAAGGCAATAGGGTGGACAATTGCCGACTTGAAGGGAATTAGCCCGGCGGTGTGCATGCACAAGATCTTGTTGGAAGATGATCACAAACCTTCAATTGAGGCCCGGAGGAGACTGAATCATGCCATGAAAGGGGTTGTAATGAAAGAAATCATCAAGTGGCTTGACGCCGGCATTATATACCCTATCTCCGATAGTACGTGGGTAAGTCCGGTACAATGTGTGCCGAAAAAAAGAGGTATAACAGTGGTGAGTAATGAAAATAATGAACTTATCCCAACCAGATCAGACCGGTTGGAGGGTTTGTATGGACTATCGAAAGCTAAACAAAGCCACTAGGAAAGATCACTTCCCATTACCCTTTATTGATCAAATGCTTGACCGTCTTGCAAAACCCTTTATCGCTTTTCTTGATGGTTATTCAGGTTAAAATCAGATTGCCATAGCACCGTAAGATCAAGAAAAGACAACCTTCACATGCCCCTACGGTACTTATGCCTTCCGAAGGATGCCGTTCGGATTGTAACGCCGCCCGCAACCTTCCAAAGATGCATGATGGCGCTCTTTTCGGACATGGTCGAAGACTTCCTTGAGATCTTCATGGATGATTTTTCGGTTTTTGGTAATGACTTCGACGGCTGTCTCGGCAATTTAGAGAGGGTGTTGGCAAGATGCGAAGAAACAGATTTAGTCATCAATTGGGAGAAATGCCACTTTATGGTAGATGAAGGAATAGTGCTCAGCCACAAGATTTCATCCAAGGGAATTGAAGTAGACAAAGCCAAGGTGGACGTGATCGAGAGATTACCCCACCAATTTCGGTTAAAGGAATTCAAGTTTTCTGGACATGCGTTTTTTACGGAGGTTCATTCATAATTTTTCTAAAATCACTAAACCCTTGTGTAATCTGCTTGAACAGATAAAGTCTTCGATTTTGATGATTCTTGCACCCAAGCATTCAAAACCCTAAAGAAAAAGCTTGCCTCGGCACCCATTGTCGTTCCACCGTTTGACGCTACCTTTTGAGCTCATGTGCGATGCAAGTGATTTCGCGGTAGGAGCAAATCCTAGGCCAACGCACAGTAAGACATTCCATGTGATATACTACGCTAGTAAAACTCTTAACGATGCTCAAGTGAATTACACAACAACGGAGAAAGAGTTACTAGTCAGTAGTTTTCGCATTTGACAAGTTCCGATCCTATTTAATTGGTACAAAGGTAATTGTTCATACGGACCATTCGCAATCAAATACTTATTTGCTAAAAAGGATGCTAAACCTCGTTTGATTCGTTGGATATTACTTTTACAAGAATTTGATGTTGAAATTAAGGACAGAAAGGAACAAAAATCAAGTGGCGATCACTTATCACGTTTGGAACGCAATAGGGAGGAGGACGCGGATCTAGAGATATGTGATGCATTCCCGATGAACAAATTCTAATCGCCTCGAAACCCTGACGCCTCGGCAGCCCATGACGCCTCGGCAACCATGGATGCACACGCCTCGGCAACTCTCGACGCCACAGCAGTCTTTGACGCACACGCCTCAAAGAATTTTGGGAGCGAGACACTACGGCAAAGACATGCCTCGGTAATACCCCGGTACGCAGATTTAGTTAACTTCCTTGTTTGTGGTATTTTTCCGTATGGCATTACTCACCAAGGGAAGAAGCGGTTCCGCCATGATGCTAAGCATTACTTTTGGGACGAGCCTCTTTTGTTTAAACAATGTGCAGATCAGGTTATACGCCGATGTGTCCTCAAGAAGAGCAATGAATGTACTCGACAATGCCATTCTTCACCCTATGGAGGACATTTTGGAGGAACTCGTACCACGCCAAAGTCTTGCAATCCGGTTTGTATTGGCCAACATTGTACAAAGATGCCCAAGACTTTTACAAGCAATGTGATCGTTGCGGAGGACGGGCAATATCTCTAGACGACATGAGATGCCACTCCGAACATCATCGAGGTGGAACTGCTCGATGTATGGGGATCGATTTTATGGGACCTTTCCCATCTTCATTCGGCAACCTCTACATCTTACTCGCCGTCGACTATGTGTCTAAATGGGTAGAGGCAGCTGCAGCTCCCAACGACGATTCCAAGACCGCAACGATTCCTCGAAAAAACATATTTACACGGTTTGGGATGCCGAGAGCAATTATCAGCGACGGGGCAAGCATTTTGACAATGTACTAATTGCCAAGATGTTGCAACGCTTCGCATATCACACAAGATCGCCACGGCATATCACCCACAAACCAACGGGCAAGCGTAAATTTCCAACCGGGAGTTGAAGGGAATACTCGAGAAAGTTGTAAATCCTCAAGGAAGGATTGGTCATTAAGACTAGATGACGACTTTGGGCATATCGCACCGCATTCAAAACACCATTAGGTATGTCCCCTTCCGGCTTGTCTATGGTAAAACATGTCATCTACCGGTGGAAATCGAGCACAAGGCGTCATTGGGCAATCAAGACCGTGAATATGGATTGGGAAAGTGCCGGACAAAAGCGCTTGATGGATCTCAATGAGATAGAAGAATTTCGTGCACTCGCCTATAACAATGCACGAATCTACAAGGAGAAAACAAAGCGATGGCATGACAAGAAACTATTGCCACGGCAATTCACGCCAGGGCAACTAGTTCTCCTATTCAATTCTCGGCTAAAACTTTTCCGGAAAGTTGAAATCAAGATGGTCGGGACCATTCAAGTCGTCAAACCATTCTCCCACGGTCTTTGATAATCAAGTCCATCTCTGACAACCATGAATTCAAAGTTAATGGACAAAGATTGAAGCACTACAATGGTGCCCATGTGGAACGTAACAAGGAAGTGGTCAATCTAGGAGATGCATGAGCATGCTCTCCCTTTTGATATTTTTATTCTTATTTATTTTTATTTTTGTTTTTGTCGATTATTTAATTATTTATTTTTCATTTTTTTTCGATTTTTTATTATTTTGCCGATTATTAGTAGTTTTAGGATAGATTTTTTTATTCAAGTCTAAGAATCCTATTACACATCTTTATTTATTTTCTTTATTAGTTTATCTTTAATTTTAATCCTTATTTGATTTGTTTTTGAATTGTAGGAAAGGAAGTTCAAGATAAAGAAGGAATTCTAAACCAAGTAGGAAAACATCTTCAACAAGGAAACTAATGGGTTGAATCTAAGGCTTATATAAAGCCTCCAATTCATCCTAACCAAAACCCTTGTCGACAACTCCTACAAAACCCTAAACCCTTTTTCGTTTTACCCTAAACCCTAACCCCACCCACCTATCGATTCTATACAACCCATCACCCTTAACATATTCCTACTTTCTATCTTGCAACTTTTTAGTTTCTTTTCTTTTCTTTGTTTTTACTCAACCAAGATCATACATGGCATCCAAGATTAAACTGTTAGTTCATCCAAGTTCCTCCAAAGAACCAAGATACAAGAAGTTTGCTACACCGGCGGTTCAAGAAAGATTTCAATCCAAGTTTGAAAGCCGGAAGATTCATGAAGAACAAGGCTTTGAATACTCCAGATCTCAAGATTTCGGCCTTGAACCATTCATCTTCAAAAGGATTGCACATCAAAAGTGGCAAATCTTTTGCCATCAACCGGAACCGGGTAACATCTCATGGGTAAGAGAATTCTATGCTCACTCACCTAACCCGGATAATCCTTATGTTTTTGTTCGTGACAAGGCCATACTTATAAGTCCCGAAAGCATCAACACCTTTTACGGACTTTACATTGAGAAGGACGAGCATCAAGCCTTCGTTGACCAAATCAATCCCAAGCAACTCGACAAGGTGCTTCAAGAACTCACTCAACCAGAACTCATTGGAACGACGGTAAATACAAGGGCACGGTAAATCGCCTTCGGCTAAAACCCCGAGCAAAACTATGGAATAAGTTTGTTAAAACTTTTTAATGCCCTCCACACACAATACTACCGTTGATATACCACGTCTTTTGCTCATACATTCTATTTTGCATAATCGCATCATTAACATTGGAAAAATTATTTGCGATGAGATTTTTGTATGCAGCTCAAAAGATAAGGGTTATCTTTTCTTCCCTTGCTTAATTTCCAATCTTTGCAAGGAGATGCATGTCCCGAGTGAGTCCACCGATGAAAAGCCCTACCCAAGTCTGGTTGGAATCAAGCACTAATCCGGAAGCTAATGGGAGAGGCACCGGAGATTCTTCAAGGCCCCCAATTGTCACGGCAACTCCCGCCGCCACGGCAATCCCTAATGCCCAAGCACCTAACGCCAGGGCAACTCGGCCATTAATCCCGGGACACATTGAAGCACTTTGGAAAGCCGCCTAAGGCAAATTGAAGATCGGCAACTAATGTTCATGCGGTACATGAAGGAGCACAACAATGCCATCACCCAAGTCATCCTAGAAAAGTACCCGGACAACCGTGTGCCGTTCCCAATATTTCCCGCGATATCCTTGCCACGGCAACCAAGGAAGCCGACGCCACGGCAAACCAAATCGACAATGCCCGGCAACCACTGAAAAAGCCAAAGGTAAAGCACCTATACCTGAATCAACTCCTACGGAATCATTTTCTGATTTTTCAGATTCGGACGAGTCCTCCATTGAACCAATAAAGACCGCACCAATTGAATCCTCCAAACGAAAAGCCATTGACATTGATGAAGAGGATGATGAGGACAACCCCGTACGAGGATCGATTCCACCACCGGCAACAAGAAAACAACCATCGCGTTCAAGCAAGAAAGTCAAGACGCCAACTAGAAGGAAACTAATCATCTACGATGACGAACTCTCGGAGTAAGTCCTCGCATGCATTTTTATTGTTATTGTTATTTTTCGTTATTTTTATACATGCATTGAGGACAATGCCTCACTCGAGTTTGGGGGGGATTGTTATTAGTAATTACCATGTTTAGTTACATTAATCTTAAGCATTACATTTAGGATACATAAATTGCTTGCCATGCCTTTAATTGGAACAAAAATTGCTTAGATTTGATGAATATTCAATGATGACTTTACCAATGCACTTAATTGATAGAATTTTTATTCTAGGATAACCATGGAAAAAAAACTTAGAATTTTACTATGATGCTAAATTTGATGAAACACTGTTGTGGTTTGATTGATTTAAGGAGTTCTAGTAAACTTAGGGTGATAATTAACTAATTGTGGGATTAGAATAAAATTGGATGAATGCTAGAGGTGCCCAAATTGGCTCTAGCATATGCTAAAAACTTAATCACTAGAGGTGCCCAAACGCTCTAGGAGGCGTTAAAATTTTTAACTAGAGGTGCCCAAAAACCGGCTCTAGTCGATTCAATTAACTTAAGAAAACTAAAAATAAAACACTAGAGGTGCCCAAATTGGCTCTAGTTAAAACATGTTAAAAAGAACCCATCAAGTAATTTGAAAACCTATTGTTTGCATAGAATCCGAAAAAATCAACTTGCACACAACTTCGCACACACTCACAAGCATTATAGTTTGATTCCGAGTAACTCCTCGCTTTTTCGAAAAATAAAAAGCCAATCATACTTTGTGCCCGGTTCGAGAATTGAAATCAAGTTCAAAGCTAAGTTTGTGAAAATTTGAAGTCTTGGCGGTAATTATGAGTTTGCATTGCTTGAGGACAAGCAATAGTTCGAGTTTGGGGTGTGATAAGTGTTCAAAAGTACTATTTTTCTTACCCTTTTACTCATATTATTGTTAGACTTAGGCTCATATTAGTTGCATAGTTAGCCATTCATGCATTAATCCATGTTTCCTTGAGCTTGATTTCATAACTTGGTGATTTTTGTGGAAATAGATGCTGCTTTGGTGTGTTTTTGTGTATGTATGTGCAGGATCACTTGCCAAAGCAATGCCGAGCTAGTTGCCGTGGCAATGCATGAAGGATATGCCGAGCTAGTTGCCGTGGCAAAGTGCATGAAGGAGACGCTGAGCCAGTTGCCCATGGCATTTGTCGACAAAGACCAAAAGCAATATGGATGTCGAAATTCATGATTTTACAAGCCCAAGATGACATGGAGCAAGGTCCAAGCCCAAAGGAATTTGATTGCCATGCAGAGATTAAAGAAGAATTAAATTCCAAGAGGATAGGAGAAGTTCTAATAGGAATAAAATTATAATAAAGAATTATATTCTTTAAAGATAATTTAATTCCAACTCAAACTCCTCCTCAAAGAAGGACTTTGGCCTAGCCCTATAAATATCAAGGAGATTTCGACAATTCAGGGGGAGGAAGAGAGAAATTTCGGCAAGTCCAAGTAGGGCAAGAGGAGAGAAATTTCGACAAGCATCAAGGGCAAGGAGGATTTCGACAAGCCTCTTCCTTCATCTTTGTTCGATTGGGTTCATGCTAGGGATTAATTATCTTGTGTTTCTTTGGAACCTAGCCATGAACTAAATTTACTTGGCTATGGTTATTGTGTTTTGTGGTTGTGAGAAACTATTGGTTTTTGTTTAGGTAATAAGAGTTTGCACTTTTCTATTTCAAGGTTTATTCATTCTTGATTCTTATTATTGTTTGCGAGTGAATTGGGAGAGGATCTCGTGATTTCATCCATTTATCTAATATCGGGAGAGTTAGATTCAAGAAACGAATGAATATGATCTTTATGCAATCCAATGATGGTGAAGATTAATCCGGCTTAGGAATAAGTTAAGGATTTCAACGGCTAAGAGGAGCGCAAGATTGGTTGTTGTTCACCCTTGATTCACGCAGGATGTATTATCAAGGCATGCACAAGTAGCTAGAGTTTCGACTTAGGGATAAGAAGAAACCATTGAAGAACGCTCCGCCAACCTTGAAGTTGCTGCCCGATCGCCCAAGTAGTTGCCCAACTAGTCGCCCAAGCAACCATCAATTAGTTGCCAAGGCAACCCGTTGTGCAAATCGCCACGGCAACCGAGTTGCCCGTGCACTCTTTTTTACCAAGACAATCCAATCGGCTATCACACCTCAACTCACGATAACCTAGCCTATCTCTCTCAATTGAATTCATCTTTTCTTTTACTTAATTGCTTTCTAGATTAGTTATTAGTTAAAACTTCTATAATCCTTCACTTGTGTTTTTACTTTTTACAGTGCAAGAGACTAGATTCTTGAAGTGGCACCAATCCCCAATGGAGACGATATCTTTTATACTATAACTTGCGACGTGTATACTTGCACAATTGCGTAGCACTTATTACGCGCAACAGTAATGTTTAATATGATCAACACAATAGGTCAATTTGGCGGCTCAGCAACTGAAGATGCACGACAACATCTGAAATCTTTCCTCGAGATTTGCAACTCGTTCAAGATACACGGAGTCACCCCGATGTCCTACGATTAAGATTATTCCCTATTCACTGAGGGATAGGGCGAAAGCATGGCTGAATAGCATTCCTGCCGGATCCATAGCATCTTGGACTGATCTTTGTCGTGATTTCCTTGCTAGATTTAATCCTACAAATTTGACGGATAAGTTTCGTAACGACATTACTTCTTTTCGGCAGGCAGATGATGAATCCATGTATGAGGCTTGGGAGCGATATAGAGAACTTCTACACAAATGCCCCCTACACGGATTCCCGATGTGGACTCAAGTAACAATGTTTTACAACGCCGTGAATACACCTACAAGGATGATGCTAGATGCCTCGGCAAACGACATACTTCTAGATAAGTCGCCGGAGGAAGCAATGCAAATTTTAAACAGGCTGGCCAAGAATGATTATCAATTCCCATCTACTAGAAGAGGAGTTAGACGCCAAGCCACAATACATGAACTAAGATCATCAGATTCAATTTCGGCACAATTGGCTGCTTTAACCAAGATGGTCCAGAACATGCAAAAACCAAACAACACACACGAAGTCAAGGTAATGGATTCTTTTTGTGAGTTATGTGGTGATAACCATAATTCTTCCGAATGTATGCGAGAATCCGAATCCAAATTTTCTATGTGGGGAATTACAATCGAGCAACAACATGATGTCCAACACATACAATCCAGCTTGGAAGAAGCACCCGAATTTTTCATGGAGTAATCCCAACAATGCTCTAAACCGAACAATCGAATGCACAAGCATCGGGATTCCAGCAGAATATGCCACGACAAATGGATGCGCGGCAACAACAACCGACGACATCTAGTTCTTTGGAAAATTCTCTAAATGCTTTTATGATGAAAACTGAATCTTATATGGTCTGAGAATAGTAATTTCATAAAAAGAACTGATTCTTTTATTAACAGACCGAGATGAGATTGCAAAACCAAGAGGCGACAATCAAATCATTGGAAAATCAAGTCGGACGGTTTGCTCAAAATCAAATACTAGACCACAAGGAGGTTTACCTAGCGATACTGAAGTCGCAAGAGGAACCGCCATGAGCAATGTAAGCGATCACCACTAGAAGTGGCCAACAACTTAGAGAGGTTCAAACCCGCTCATCAAACAAAACTCCACAAAAAGATCAAGACGAACCTAGCGGCAAAGCCTCAGATGCTAAACCAGGAATTGCCGCCGCAACCGGCAATAAGCATGCCTCGGCAACCGATGATAAAGACGCCTCAGCAACCTACGATAAGCATGAATCGACAATCCCAGTTGATAATGCCTCGGAACCTCCAGATGCCCCGACAATGCCGTCAATCAGGTTTTAAACCAATGAAAGGATCGAAGATATCCGACTTCCACCACCATTCCCACAAAGGTTGAAGCGACAAAAGCAAGAATACCAATTCAAGAAGTTTCTTGATATCCTAAAGCAAGTCCACATCAACTTGCCATTGGTGGAAGCAATTGAACAAATGCCAAACTATGCCAAGTTTCTTAAAGACATTGTGTCCAAGAGAACAAGGCTATGAGAGTTTGAAACAGTTGCCGTGACAGAGGGATGCATGGCAATGTTGCACAATCGTATGCCACCTATGTTGAAGGATCCCTAAGTTTCACAATACCTGCTCCATTGGAAATCACTATGTCGGGAAAGCATTATGCGACCTTGGGGCTAGCATAAACTTGATGCCTAAATCGGTTTTCCAAAAACTAGGAATCGGGAAGGCAAGACCTACAACAGTCATGCTGCAGCTAGCCAAGACAGATCCTATGTGCATCCAGAGGGAAAAATCGAAGACATACCGGGTAAAAGTCGATAAATTTATTTTTCCCACGCTGACTTTATTATTTTGGATTGTGAAGCGGATGAGCATGCACCCATCATTCTCGGGAGACCATTCCTAGCAACAGGAGAACCTTGATTGATGTTGAAAAGGAGAACTCACACCGAGGGTGAATGACCAGCAAGTTAAACTAAATGTGTTCCAAACACTAAGGCATGCCGATGATCCGAAGAATGCCAACTACTTCATGCCATGGCGAGTTTAACCGATGAGGAATTTAGTTGCCTCGGCAACTACATTGCCGACCAAGAGGAACATGAGGAGTATGAAGAACTGGTTGATGAGGAACAACCGGAAGAGGCAAATTGGCTAGTCAATCGACCGTGTACATACTTTGAACCACCGGACTACTCGTAAGGAAGGTAAGCTCGAAAAACCTCTATTGAACAACCACCAATTCTTGAGTTGAAACAATTGCGAGCAACTAAAATATGTATACTTAGGGACCGATAATACATTGCCTGTAATTATTTCTTCTAAGTTACAGCCTGAAAGGGAAAAAGAAGTCGATCAAGATGCTTTGAAGCTACACAAAAAAGGCAATAGGGTGGACAATTGCCGACTTGAAGGGAATTAGCCGGCGGTGTGCATGCACAAGATCTTGTTGGAAGATGATCACAAACCTTCAATTGAGGCCCAGAGGAGACTGAATCATGTCATGAAAGGGGTTGTAATGAAAGAAATCATCAAGTGGCTTGACGTCGGCATTATATACCCTATCTCTGATAGTACGTGGGTAAGCCCGGTACAATGTGTACCGAAAAAGGGAGGTATAACAGTGGTAAGCAATGAAAATAATGAACTTATCCCAACCAGGACTGTGACCGGTTGGAGGGTTTGTATGGACTATCGAAAGCTAAACAAAGCCACTAGAAAAGATCACTTCTCATTACCCTTTATTGATCAAATGCTTGACCGTCTTGCAGGTAAACCCTTTTATTGTTTTCTTGATGGTTATTCAGGTTACAATCAGATTGCCATAGCACCAGAAGATCAAGAAAAGACAACCTTCACATGCCCATACGGTACTTATGCCTTCCGAAGGATACCGTTCGGATTGTGTAACGCCCCGTCAACCTTCCAAAGATGCATGATGGCACTCTTTTCAGACATGGTCGAAGACTTCCTTGAAATCTTCATGGATGATTTTTCAGTTTTTGGTAATGACTTCGACGGCTGTGTCGGCAATTTAGAAAGGGTGTTGGCAAGATGCGAAGAAACGGACTTAGTCCTCAATTGGGAGAAATGCCACTTTATGGTAGATGAAGGAATAGTGCTCGGCCACAAGATTTCATCCAAGGGAATTGAAGTAGACAAAGCCAAGGTGGACGTGATCGAGAGATTACCCCCACCAAATTCAGTTAAAGGAATTCGAAGTTTTCTCGGACATGTAGGTTTTTACAGGAGGTTCATTCATAATTTTTCTAAAATCACTAAACCTTTGTGTAATCTGCTTGAACAGGATAAAGTCTTCGATTTTGATAATTCTTGCACTCAAGCATTCAAAACCCTAAAGAAAAAGCTTGCCTCGGCACCCTTGTCGTTCCACCAGATTGGACGCTACCTTTTGAGCTCATGTGTGATGCAAGTGATTTCGCGGTAGGAGCAATCCTAGGCCAACGTACAGGTAAGACCTTCCATGTGATATACTACGCTAGTAAAACTCTTAATGGTGCACAAGTGAATTACACAACAACGGAGAAAGAGTTACTAGCTGTAGTTTTCGCATTTGACAAGTTCCGATCCTATTTAATTGGTACAAAGGTAATTGTTCATACGGACCATTCGGCAATCAAATACTTATTTGCTAAAAAGGATGCTAAACCTCGTTTGATTCGTTAGATATTACTTTTACAAGAATTTGATATTGAAATTAAGGACAGGAAAGGAACAGAAAATCACGTTTGGAACGCAATAGGGAAGAGGACGCGGATCTAGAGATATGCGATGCATTCCCGGATGAACAAATTTTAGTTGCCTCGGCAACCCTAGACGCCTCGGCAACCCTAGATGCCTCAGCAACCCATGACGCCTCAGCAACCATGGATGCACATGCCTCGGCAACTCTCGACGCCGCAACAGTCTTTGACGCGCACGCCTCGGCAATCTTGGGAGCAGTCGCCACGGCGGCACATGCCTCGGCAATACCCTGGTACGCAGATTTAGTTAACTTCCTTGTTTGTGGTATTTTTCCTTATGGCATTACTCACCAAGGGAAGAAGCGGTTCCGCCATGATGCTAAGCATTACTTTTGGGACGAGCCTCTTTTGTTTAAACAATGTGCAGATCAGGTTATATGCCGATGTGTCCCTGAAGAAGAGCAACAAAATGTACTCCGGCAATGCCATTCTTCACCCTATGGAGGACATTTTGGAGGAACTCGCATCATGCCCAAAGTCTTACAATCTGGTTTGTATTGGCCAACATTGTACAAAGATGCCCAAGACTTTTACAAGCAATGTGATCGTTGCGGAGGGGCGGGCAATATCTCTAGACGACATGAGATGCCACTCCGAACATTATCGAGGTGGAACTGTTTGATGTATGGGGATCGATTTTATGGGACCTTTCCCATCTTCATTCGGCAACCTCTACATCTTACTCGCCGTCGACTATGTGTCTAAATGGGTAGAGGCAGCTGTAGTTCCCAACGATGATTCCAAGACCGTGCAACGATTCTTGCAGAAAAACATATTTACACGGTTTGGGATGCCGAGAGCAATTATCGCGACGGGGCAAGCATTTTGACAATGCAGACTAATTGCCAAGATGTTGCAACGCTTCGCATATCACACAAGATCGCCACGACATATCACCCACAAACCAACAGGCAAGCAGAAATTTCCAACCGAGAGTTGAAGGGAATACTCGAGAAAGTTGTAAATCCCTCAAGGAAGGATTGGTCATTAAGACTAGATGACGCACTTTGGGCATATCGCACTGCATTCAAAACACCATTAGGTATGTCCCCCTTCCGGCTTGTCTATGGCAAAACATGCCATCTACCGGTGGAAATCGAGCACAAGGCGTACTGGGTAATCAAGACCGTGAATATGGATTGGGAAAGTGCCGGACAAAAGCGCTTGATGGATCTCAATGAGATAGAAGAATTTCGTGCACTCGCCTATAACAATGCACAAATCTACAAGGAGAAAACAAAGCGATGGCACGACAAGAAACTATTGCCACGACAATTCACGCCAGGGAAACTAGTTCTCCTATTCAATTCTCGGCTAAAGCTTTTCCCGGGAAAGCTGAAATCAAGATGGTCAGGACCATTTGAAGTCGTCAAACCATTCTCTCATGGTGCCGTGATAATCAAGTCCATCTCTGACAACCATGAATTCAAAGTTAATGGACAAAGATTGAAGCACTATAATGGTGCCCATGTGGAACGTAACAAGGAAGTTGTCAACTTAGGAGATGCATGAGCATGCTCTCCTTTCAGTATTTTCTTTTTATTTTTATTTTTATTTTTAGGAGATATTTTATTTTTTCATTATCTTTAGTTTTCAGGCTTTCTTTGTTTTCTTTTTCACAACAAGACTCACAACTACTATGCTAAGGAAATTTACTGCCGAGATTCTTGCCCCGGCAACCAATGAAGCAGTCGCCACGGTAACCAATAAAGCTGACTCCACGGCAACCAACCCTGAAGATGCCACGACAACCAAAACTAAAGACATCCCGGCAACCACTGCAAAACCAAAGGTAAAGCACATATGCCCGAATCAACTCCTACAGAATTATTTTCTGATTTTTCAGATTCGGACGAGTCCTCCATTGAACCAATAAAGACCGCACCAATTGAATCCTCCAAGCGAAAAGCCATTGACATTGATGAAGATGACGATGAGGACAACCCCGTACGAGGATCGATTCCACCACCGGCAACAAGAAAACAACCATCGCGTTCAAGCAAGAAAATCAAGACGCCAACTAGAAGGAAACTAATCATCTACGATGATGAACTCTCGGAGTAAGTCCTCGTATGCATTTTTATTTTTATTTTTCTTTATTTTTATGCATGCATTGAGGACAATGCCTCACTCGAGTTTTGGGGGGGGATTGTTATTAGTAATTACCATGTTTAGTTACATTAATCTTAAGTATTACATTTAGGATACATAAATTGTTTGCCATGCCTTTAATTGGAACAAGAATTGCTTAGATTTGATGAATATTCGATGATGACTTTGCCAATGCACTTAATTGATAGAATTTTTATTCTAGGATAACCATGGAAAAACTTAGAATTTTACTATGATGCTAAATTTGATGAAACACTATTGTGGTTTGATTGATTTAAGGAATTCTAGTAAACTTAGGTCGATAATTAACAAATTGGGGGATTAGAATAAAAATTGGATGAATGCTAGAGGTGCCCGAAATTGGCTCTAGCGTGTGCTAAAAAAATTGATCACTAGAGGTGCCCGAAACTGGCTCTAGGAGGCGTTAAATTTTTTAAAAAAAACTAGAGGTGCCCGAAACCGGCTCTAGTCGATTAATTTAACTTAAGAAAACTAAAAACAAAACACTAGAGGTGCCCAACACTGGCTCTAGTTAAAACATGTTAAAAAGAACCCAATGAAGTAATTTGAAAACCTATTGTTTGCATAGAATCCGAAAAATCAACTTGCACACAACTCCGCACACACTCACAAGCATTATAGTTTGATTCCGAGTAATTCCTCAGTTTTCCGAAAAATAAAAAGCCAATCATACTTTGTGCCCCGGTTCAGAGAATTGAAATCAAGTTCAAAGCTGAGTTTGTGAAAATTGAAGTCTTGGCAGGTAATTATGAGTTTGCATTGCTTGAGGACAAGCAATAGTTCGAGTTTGGGGTGTGGTAAGTGTTCAAAAGTACTATTTTTCTTACCCTTTTTACTCATATTATTGTTAGACTTAGGCTCATATTAGTTGCATAATTAGCTATTCATGCATTAATCCATGTTTCCTTCCATCGTTGAGCTTGATTACATAACTTGGTAGTTTTTGTGGAAAAAATGCTGCTTTGGTGTGCTTTGTGTGTGTATGTGCAGGATCACTTGCCAAAGCAATGCCGAGCTAGTTGCCAGGGTAATGCATGAAGGATATGCCGAGCTAGTTGCCAGGGCAATGCATGAAGGAGACGCCGAGCCAGTTGCCATGACATTTGTCGACAAAGACAAAATGCAATAGGGATGTCGAAATTAATGACTTTACAAGCCCAAGATGACATGGAGCAAGGCCCAAGCCCAAAGGAATTTGATTGCCATGCAGAGATTAAAGAAGAATTAAATTCCAAGAAGATAAGAGAAGTTCTAATAGGAATAAAATTATAATAAAGAATTATATTCTTTAAAGATAATTTAATTCCAACTCAAACTCCTCCTCAAAGAAGGACTTTGGCCTAGCCCTATAAATAGCAAGGGAATTTCGACAACTCGATAAAGAGAGCAAGAGGGAATTTTGACAAGACCAAGAGAGGAAGCAAAGGGGAATTTTCGACAAGCTTCATCTTTTCTTCATTGTTCGATTGGGTTCATGCTAGGGATTGTTTATCTTGTGTTTCTTTGGAACCTAGCCATGAACTAAATTTACTTGGCTATGGTTATTGTGTTTTGTGGTTGTGAGAAACTATTGGTTTTTGTTTAGGTAATAAGAGTTTGCACTTTTCTATTTCAAGGTTTATTCATTCTTGGTTCTTATTATTGTTTGCGAGTGAATTGGGAGAGGATCTCGTGATTTCATCCATTTATCTAATATCGGGAGAGTTAGATTCAAGAAACGAATGAATATGATCTTTATTCAATCCAATGATGGTGAAGATTAATCAGGCTTAGGAATAAGTTAAGGATTTCAACGGCTAAGAGGAGCGCAAGATTGGTTGTTGTTCACCCTTGATTCACGCAGGGATGTATTATCAAGGCATGCACAAGTAGCTAGAGTTTCGACTTAGGGATAAGAAGAAACCATTGAAGAACGCTCCGCCGAACCTTGAAGTTGCTGCCCAGACGCCCAAGTAGTTGCCCAACTATTTGCCCAGGCAACCATCGATTAGTTGCCAAGGCAACCCCGTTATGCAAGTTGCCACGGCAACTGAGTTGCCCGTGCACTCTTTTACCAAGACGATCCAATCGGCTATCACACCTCAACTCACGATAACCTGGCCTATCTCTCTCAATTGAATTCATCTTTTCTTTTACTTATTTGCTTTCTAGATTAGTTAAAACTTCTATAATCCTTTACTTGTGTTTTTACTTTTTACAGTGCAAGAGACTAGATTCTTGAAGTGGCACCAATCCCTGTGGAGACGATATCTTTTATACTATAACTTGCGACGTGTATACTTGCACATTTGTGTAGCACTTATTACGCGCAACACCTATAAATAAGATGGAGATTTCAACAAGATGGAGAGTGCAAAGAGAGGGGAATTTCGACAAGTCCAAGGAGGGCAAGAGGAGAGAATTTTCGACAAGCATCTAGGGCAAGGAGGATTTCGACAAGCCTCATTCTTCATCCTTTTCTTTCTTGTTCGATTGGGTTTATGCTAGGGATTATTTATCTTGTGTTTCTTTGGAACCTAGCCATAATTTAAATCTATTTGGCTATGGTTATTGTGTTTTGAGGTTGTGAGAAACTATTGGTTTTTGTTTAGGTAATAAGAGTTTGCACTTTTCTATTTCAAGGTTTATTCATTCTTGGTTCTTATACTTGTTTGCGAGTGAATTGGGTGAAGATCTCGTGATTTCATCTATTTATCTAATATCGGGAGAGTTAGATTCAAGAAACGAATGAATATGATCTTTATTCAATCTATTGATGGTGAATATTAATCCGGCATAGGAATAAGTTATGGATTTCAACGGCTAATAGGAGCGCAAGATTGGTTGTTGTTCACCCTTGATTCACGCAGGGATGTATTATCAAGGCATGCACAAGTAGCTAGAGTTTCGACTTAGGGATAAGAAGAAATCATTGAAGAACGCTCTGCTGAACCTTGAAGGTTGCTGCCAGATGCCCAAGTAGATGCCCAACTAGTTACCCAGGCAACCATCGATTAGTTGCCAAGGCAACCCCGTTGTTCAAGTTGCCACGACAACTGAGTTGCCCGTGCACTCTTTTACCAAGACGATCCAATCGGCTATCACACCTCAACTCACGATAACCTGGCCAACTCTCTCTCAATTGATCTCATCTATTCATTTACTTTATTGCTTTCTAGATTAGTTATTAGTTAAACTCCTATAATCCTTTACTTGAGTTTTTACTTTTCACAGTGCAAGAGACTAGATTCTTGAAGTGGCACCAATCCCTGTGGAGACGATATCTTTTATACTATAACTTGCGACGTGTATACTTGCACATTTGCGTAGCACTTATTACGCGCAACAAGTTTTTGGCGCCGTTGCCGGGGATTGGCAATAGCGACTTTGTTTTTATTTTCTTGCACTTTCTTTTTACTTTTCTTGTTTAAAATTCAAAGGGCTAACAAACTTTGGTTTTGCATTGGTATATGACCAGGGCGAGACCGACTTCACCAGAATATCCCTTTGATCCAGAAATCGAACGAACCTTACAAAGACTTAGACGAAGGATAAGAGAAACAATGGCAAATCAAGACAGCAATATGAATCAAGATGTTCGAGCAGGAGGAGGAGTAATTCTTGCACGAAACAGAACTATTCGAGACTATCTTGAAAAAGATCTTGATGGACTTAACCCAGGAGTTGTCGCACCTGAAACTGAAGCCGACCACTTTGAGTTGAAACCGGTAATGTTTAATATGATCAACACAATAGGTCAATTTGGCGGCTCAGCAACTGAAGATGAACGGCAACATCTGAAATCTTTCCTCGAGATTTGTAACTCGTTCAAGATACACGGAGTCACCCCCGATGTATTACGATTAAGATTATTCCCTTATTCACTGAGGGATAGGGCGAAAGCATGGTTGAATAGCATTCCTGCCGGATCTATAGCATCTTAGACTGATCTTTGTCGTGATTTCCTTGCTAGATTTAATCCTACAAATTTGACTGATAAGCTTCGTAACGACTTTACTTCTTTTCGGCAGACATATGATGAATCTATGTACGAGGCTTGGGAGCGATATAGAGAACTTCTACAAAAATGCCCCATACACGGATTCCCGGTGTGGACTCAAGTAACAATGTTTTACAACGCCGTGAATACACCAACAAGGATGATGCTAGATGCCTCGACAAACGGCATACTCCTAGATAAGTTGTCGGAGGAAGCAATGCAAATTTTAAACAGGCTGGCCAAGAATGATTATCAATTCCCATCTACTAGAAGAGGATGAGTTAGACGCCAAGCCACAATACATGAACTAGGATCATCAGATTCAATTTCGGCACAATTGGCCACTTTAACCAAGATCGTCCAGAACATGCAAAAACCAAACAACACACATGAAGTCAAGGTAATGGATTCTTTTTGTGAGTTATGTGGTGATAACCATAATTCTTCTAAATGTATGCAGAATCTGGAATCCAGCTTCTATGTGGGGAATTACAATCAGAACAACAATGTGATGTCCAATACATACAATCCAGCTTGGAAGAAGCACCCAAATTTTTCATGGAGTAATCCCAACAATGCTCTAAACCGTAACAATCGAATGCACAAGCATCGGGATTCCAGCAAAATATGCCACGGCAACAGTTGCCACAGCAACAACCGACGACATCTAGTTCTTTGGAAAATTCTCTAAATGCTTTTATGATGAAAACTGAATCTTATATGGCTGAGAATAGTAATTTCATAAAAAAACTGATGCTTTTATTAACAGGACCGAGATGAGATTGCAAAACCAAGAGGCGTCAATCAAATTATTGGAAAATCAAGTCGGACAGTTTGCTCAAAATCTGAATACTAGACCGCAAGGAGGTTTACCTAGCGATACTGAAGTCGCAAGAGGAACTGGCCATGAGCAATGTAAGGCAATCACCACTAGAAGTGGCCAACAACTTAGAGAGGTTCAAACCCGCTCATCAAACAAAACTCCACAAAAAGATCAAGATGAACCTAGCGGCAAAGCCTCAGATGCTGAACCAGGAATTGCCGCGGCAACCGGCAATAAGCATACCTCGGCAACCGACGATAAAGACGCCTCGGCAACTGGCGATGAGCATGCCTCGGCAACCCCAGTTGATAACGCCTCGGCAACTCCAGTTGTCCCGGCAATGCCGTCAATCAGGTTCCAAACCAATGAAAGGATCGAAGATATCCGACTTCCACCACCATTCCCACAAAGGTTGAAGCGACAAAAGCAAGAATACCAATTCAAGAAGTTTCTTGATATCCTAAAGCAAGTCCATATCAACTTACCATTGGTGGAAGCAATTGAACAAATGCCAAACTATGCCAAGTTTCTTAAAGACATTGTGTCCAAGAGAACAAGGCTAGGAGAGTTTGAAACAGTTGCCGCAACAAAGGGATACATGGCAATGTTGCACAATCGTATACCACCTAAGTTGAAGGATCCCAGAAGTTTCACAATACCCTGTTCTATTGGAAATCACTATGTCGGGAAAACACTATGCAACCTTGGGGCTAGCATAAACTTGATGCCTAAATCAGTTTTCCAGAAACTAGGAATCGGGAAGGCAAGACCTACAACAGTTATGCTACAACTAGCTGACAGATCCTATGTGCATCCAGAGGGAAAAATCGAGGACATACTGGTAAAAGTTGATAAATTTATTTTCCCGCTGACTTTATTGTTTTGGATTGTGAAGCAGATGAGCATGCACCCATCATTCTCGGGAGACCATTCCTAGCAACAGGGAGAACCTTGATCGATGTTGAAAAAGGAGAACTCACAATGAGGGTGAATGACCAGCAAGTTAAACTAAATGTGTTCCAAACACTAAGGCATGCCGATGATCCAGAAGAATGCCAACTTCTTCATGCCACGACAGAGTTTAACTTCGACGAGGAATTTAGTTGCCTCGGCAACTACATTGCAGATCAAGAGGAACCTGAGGAGTATGAAGAACCGGTCGATGAGGAACAAAAAGAAGAGGCAAATTGGCTAGTAAATCGACCAAGTACATACTTTGAACCACTGGATTACTCAGGTAAGGAAGGTAAACTCGAAAAACCCTCTATTGAACAACCACCGATTCTTGAGTTGAAACAATTGTCAGAGCAACTAAAATATGCATACTTAGGAACCGATAATACATTGCCTGTAATTATTTCTTCTAAGTTACAGCCTGAGCAGGAAAAGAAGCTGATCAAGATGTTGAAGATACACAAAAAGGCAATAGGGTGGACAATTGCCGACTTGAAGGGAATTAGCCCGGCAGTGTGCATGCACAAGATTCTGTTGGAAGACGATCACAAACCTTCAATTGAAGCCCAGAGGAGACTGAATCATGTCATGAAAGGGGTTGTAATGAAAGAAATCATCAAGTGGCTTGACGCCGGTATTATATACCCTATCTCTGATAGTACGTGGGTAAGTCTGGTACAATGTGTACCAAAAAAGTGAGGTATAACAGTGGTAAGTAATGAAAATAATGAACTCATTCCAACCAGGACTATGACCGGTTGGAGGGTTTGTATGGATTATCGAACGCTAAACAAAGCCACCAGGAAATATCACTTTCCATTACCCTTTATGGATCAAATGCTTGACCGTCTTGCAGGTAAACCCTTTTATTGTTTTCTTGATGGTTATTCAGGTTACAATCAAATTGCCATAGCACCAGAAGATCAAGAAAAGATAACCTTCACATGCCCATACGATACTTATGCCTTCCGAAGGATGCCGTTCGGATTGTGTAACGCCCCGGCAACCTTCCAAAGATGCATGATGGCGCTCTTTTCAGACATGGTCGAAGACTTCCTTGAGATCTTCATGGATGATTTTTCTGTTTTTGGTAATGACTTCGACAGCTATCTCGGCAATTTAGAGAAGGTGTTGGCAAGATGTGAAGAAACGGATTTAGTCCTCAATTGGGAGAAATGCCATTTTATGGTAGATGAAGGAATAGTGCTCGGCCAAAAGATTTCATCCAAGGGAATTGAAGTAGACAAAGCCAAGGTGGACGTGATCGAGAGATTACCCCCACCAAGTTCAATTAAAGGAATTCGAAGTTTTCTCGGACATGCAGGTTTTTACAGGAGGTTCATTCATAACTTTTCTAAAATTACTGAACCCTTGTGTAATCTGCTTGAACAGGATAAAGTCTTCAATTTTGATGATTCTTGCAACCAAGCATTCGAAACCCTAAAGAAAAAGCTTGCCTCGGCACCCATTGTCATTCCACCAGATTGGATGCTACCTTTTAAGCTCATGTGTGATGCAAGTGATTTCGCGGTAGGAGCAGTCCTAGGCCAACGCACAGGTAAGACCTTCCATGTGATATACTACGCTAGTAAAACTCTTAATAGTGCTCAAGTGAATTACACAACAACGGAGAAAGAGTTACTAGCTGTAGTTTTCGCATTTGACAAGTTCCGATCCTATTTGATTGGTACAAAGGTAATTGTTCATACGGACCATTCGACAATCAAATACTTATTTGCTAAAAAGGATGCTAAACCTCGTTTGATTCGTTGGATATTACTTTTACAAGAATTTGATATTGAAATTAAGGACATGAAAGGAACAGAAAATCATGTGGCCGATCACTTATCACGTTTGGAACGCAATAGGGAGGAGGACGCGGATCTAGAGATATACGATGCATTCCTGGATGAACAAATTTTAGTTGCCTCGGCAACCCTTGATGCCTCGGTAACCCTCGACGCCTCGGAAACTATTGATGCACACGCCTCGGCAACCCTCAACGCCGCAGCAGCCTTTGACGCGCACGCCTCGGCAATTTTGGGAGCAGTCACCACGGCAGCACATGCCTCGGCAATACCCTGGTACGCGGATTTAGTTAATTTCCTTGTTTGTGGTATTTTACCTTATGGCATTACTCACCAAGGGAAGAAGCGGTTCCGCCATGATGCTAAGCATTACTTTTGGGATGAGCCTCTTTTGTTTAAACAATGTGCAGATCAGGTTATACGCCGATGTGTCCCTGAAGAAGAGCAACAAAATGTACTCCGGCAATGCCATTCTTCACCCTATGGAGGACATTTTGGAGGAACTCGTACCGCGGCCAAAGTTCTGCAATCCGGTTTGTATTGGCCAACATTGTACAAAGATGCCCAAGACTTTTACAAGCAATGTGATCGTTGCCAGAGGATGGGCAATATCTCTAGACGACATGAGATGCCGCTCCAGAACATCATCGAGGTGGAACTGTTCGATGTATGGGGGATCAATTTTATGGGACCTTTCCCATCTTCATTCGACAACCTCTACATCTTACTTGCCGTCGACTATGTGTCTAAATGGGTGGAGGCAGCTGCAGTTCCCAACAACGATTCCAAGACCGTGAACCGATTCTTGCAGAAAAACATATTTACACGGTTTGGGATACCGAGAGCAATTATCAGCGACAAAGGCAAGCATTTTGACAACAGACTAATTGCCAAGATGTTGCAACGCTTCGGCATATCACACAAGATCGCCACGGCATATCACCCACAAACCAACGGGCAAGTAGAAATTTCCAACCGGGAGTTGAAGGGAATACTCGAGAAAGTCGTAATCCCTCTAGGAAGGAGTGGTCATTAAAACTAGATGACGCACTTTGGGCATATCGCACTGCATTCAAAACACCCTTAGGTATGTCCCCCTTCCGACTTGTCTATGGTAAAACATGTCATCTACCGGTGGAAATCGAACACAAGGCATACTGGGCAATCAAGACCGTGAATATGGATTGGGAAAGTGCCGGACAAAAGCGTTTGTTGGACCTCAACGAGATAGAAGAATTCCGTGCACTCGCCTATAACAATGCCACGGTGCTGTGATAATCAAGTCCATCTCTGACAACCATGAATTCAAAGTTAATGGACAAAGATTGAAGCACTACAATGGTGCCCATGTGGAACGTAACAAAGAAGTGGTCAACTTAGGAGATGCATGAGCATGCTCTCCTTTCAATATTTTCTTTTTCTTTTTCTTTTTCTTTTTAGGAGATATTTTATTTTTCTTCATTATCTTTAGTTTTCAGGTTTTCTTTGTTTTCTTTTTCACAACAAGACTCACAACTACTATGCTAAGGAAATTTACTGCCGAGATCCTTGCCCTGGCAACCAATGAAGAAGATACCGCGGCAACCTACATCGTGCCTGCACAAGCTGATGCCACGACAACTAACCCTGAAGATGCCATGGCAACCAAAGCTAAAGACATCATGCCAACAAGAAAACAACCATCGCGTTCAAGCAAGAGAATCAAGACATCGACCAAAAGGAAACTAATCATCTACGATGATGAACTCTCGGAGTAAGTCCTCGTATGCATTTTTATTTTTATTTTTATTCGTTATTTTTATGCATGCATTGAGGACAATGCCTCACTCGAGTTTGGGGGGATTGTTATCAGTAGTTACCATGTTTAGTTACATTCACTTAAGTATTACATTTAGGATACATAAATTGCTTTCCATGCCTTTAATTGGAACAAGAATTGCTTAGATTTGATGAATATTCGATGATGACTTTGCCAATGCACTTAATTGATAGAATTTTTATTCTAGGATAACCATGGAAAAACTTAGAATGTTACTATGATGCTAATTTTGATGAAACACTATTGTGGTTTGATTGATTTAAGGAATTCTAGTGAATTTAGGTTGATAATTAACAAATTGAGGGATTAGAATAAAAATTGGATGAATGCTAGAGGTGCCCGAAATTGGCTCTAACATGTGCTAAAAAATTGATCGCTAGAGCTCTAGTATGTGTTAAAAAATAATTGATCACTAGAGGTGCCCGAAACTGGCTCTAGTTGAATAAATTAACTTAAGAAAACTAAACACTAGAGGTGCCCAAAACTGGCTCTAGTTAAAACATGTTAAAAAGAACCCAATAAAGTAATTTGAAAACCTATTGTTTGCATAGAATCCGAAAAATCAACTTGCACACAACTCCGCACACACTCACAAGCATTATAGTTTGATTCCAAGTAACTCCTAAGTTTTTCGAAAAATAAAAAGCCAATCATACTTTGTGCTCCGGTTCAGAGAATTGAAATCAAGTTCAAAGCTAAGTTTGTGAAAATTGAAGTCTTGGCAGGTAATTATGAGTTTGCATTGCTTGAGGACAAGCAATAGTTCGAGTTTGGGGGTGTGATAAGTGTTCAAAAGTACTATTTTTCTTACCCTTTTTACTCATATTATTGTTAGACTTAGGCTCATATTAGTTGCATAATTAGCCATTCATGCATTAACCCATGTTTCCTTCCATCGTTGAGCTTGATTACATAACTTGGTAGTTTTTGTGGGAAAAGATGCTGCTTTGGTGTGTTTTGTGTGTATATGCAGGATCACTTGCCAAAACAAGGCTAGAACCAGTTGCCAAGGCAATACATGAAGGAGACGCCGAGCTAGTTGCCAGGGCAATACATGAAGGAGACGCCGAGCTAGTTGCCATGGCAATTGTCGACAAGAGCAAAGGTGATATGGTAGTCGAAATTGATGACTATACAAGCCCAAGATGACGTGGAGCAAAGCCCAAACCCAAAGGAATTTGATTGCCATGCAGAGATTAAAGAAGAATTAAATTCCAAAAAGATAGGAGAAGCTCTAGTAGGAATAAAATTATAATAAAGAATTATATTCTTTAAAGATAATTTAATTCCAACTTAAACTCCTCCTCAAAGAAGGACTTTGGCCTAGCCCTATAAATAAGATGGAGATTTCGACAAGATGGAGAGAGCAAAGAGAGGGAAATTTTGACAAGTCCAAGGAGGGCAAGAGGAGAGAATTTTCGACAAGCATTTAGGGTAAGGAGGATTTCGACAAGCCTCATTCTTCATCCTTTTCTTTCTTGTTCGATTGGGTTCATGCTAGGGATTATTTATCTTGTGTTTCTTTGGAATCTAGCCATGAACTAAATCTACTTAGCTATGGTTTTTGTGTTTTGTGGTTGTGAGAAACTATTGGTTTTTGTTTAGGTAATAAGAGTTTGCACTTTTCTATTTCAAGGTTTATTCATTCTTGGTTCTTATACTTGTTTGCGAGTGAATTGGGAGAGGATCTCGTGATTTCATCTATTTATCTAATATCGAGAGAGTTAGATTCAAGAAATGAATTAATATGATCTTTATTCAATCTATTGATGGTGAAGATTAATCCGGCTTAGGAATAAGTTAAGGATTTCAACGGCTAAGAGGAGCGCAAGATTGGTTGTTGTTCACCCTTGATTCACGCAGAGATGTATTATCAAGGCATGCACAAGTAGCTAGAGTTTCGACTTAGGGATAAGAAGAAACCATTGAAGAACGCTCTGCCGAACCTTGAAGGTTGCTGCCCAGACGCCCAAGTAGTTGCCCAACTAGTTGCCCAGGCAACCATCGATTAGTTGCCAAGGCAACCCCGTTGTGCAAGTTGCCACGGCAACTGAGTTGCCCGTGCACTCTTTTACCAAGACGATCCAATCGGCTATCACACCTCAACTCACGATAACCTGGCCTATCTCTCTCTCAATTGATCTCATCTATTCATTTACTTTATTGTTTTCTAGATTAGTTATTAGTTAAACTCCTATAATCCTTTACTTGTGTTTTTACTTTTCATAGTGCAAGAGACTAGATTCTTGAAGTGGAACTAATCCCTGTGGAGACGATATATTTTATGCTATAACTTACGACGTGTATACTTGCACATTTGCGTAGCACTTATTACGCGCAACACACTTCAATCCCAAATTCTACTTCACGGGTGGGTGGTAAGCCCAAAAGCTTATCAGAAAACACATTAGGAAATTCTTGCACGGTATTTATATCTTGTAATTGAGGTTCTTCCCTACTTGTAATAGCATATAACAATGATCTCTTACCCCTAGAGTCCATAAGTGTTACACTCTCTTTGCCAAGTCCTCTAAGATACAATTTCCTCTTCGAACAATCCACTTAAGCTTGATACTCTCCGAGCCAATCAAGCCCCAAAATAACATCAAACTCATGAATTGGGTGGGCTATTAGATTGGCCAGAAAATGTATCTCTTGTATCATGAGGGGACAATCTTTACATACTAATCTAATTACAAAACTATCACCTAAAAGATTGGTTATGGTGATTTTAGAGGTTATAGGCTCGAATGTTAATTTAAATCTTTTAATCAACATAGTACTTATAAAAGAATATGTGCATCTAGGATCAATTAATGCATAAACAAGATGGGAATAAAATTCAATAGTACATTCTATAATATTTGGATCCTCATCATCCCCCATGCTCCTCACATGATAAACTTAAGCTGAAGCATTGGATTCTTGTCGACTTGGGGTTCTTGTAAAGCCACCAGGCCTCTTAGAAGCTCATGTTGCAGCATGTTTCTGTCTCTTACCCTTGAAGGACTGAGTAGGGGATACTGGGTTTGTTGGTGCAAAAGACTTAGATGTGTTCATCGGACAATCTTTGATGTAATGGCCTTGTTCACCACAGAAGAAACAAGCGTCAGTCTGTCTACAATATTGTCCCGTATGATGCATTCTCTAACAGAAATTACAAATGAGATACTGAGATTCTCGGCCTAAACCTCTAGTACTCCCAATGAAAGTTGTTCTTGCAGCAGATTGAGACATGGTTTATGGTTTGGCAAAATTGACTGATCAGGTAGGCTGCTGATGGTACTGTTACTTAAACCCTTGTTGCTTAACCTTCTTATACGACAAAAGAGGACAAGAATTTTCTCAAGGCCGCTTTTCAGATCGAGTTAGCCCACTAGTCATCTGTGACCTTTGAGCAGCTTCGGTGGAGATAGCTCGAATCACGAGTTCTTGGAAATCTGTGAACCCCAATGCAGTGAACAAAGATCAAAGCTCATTACTCAGACATGCTACAAACATTCTACATTTCTCTTCTTTCTTCTTAATGTACTTAGCTTCGTATTTGTAATATTTACAGAAGTCGTGGATATACTTCTCTACAAGTCTCTCACCTTGTTTGAGATGCAGAAAAATATCCCGCATTTCAGCCAAATAATATTCAGTAATGTATTTCTTTGTGAACTCACGCAGAAAGAACTCCCAGGCCACAGCTTCTTCGGGAGCAGTAAGTATAGTGGTTTCCCACCATTGTAGGGCATCGTCTACTAACAAAGCTAAGGCACATTCGAGTTTATGTTCATTCGAACATTGTAACTGCTTAGTCAATACTCTTATTGTGTTGTCCAACCAATATTCTACCGCCTCAAGGTCCTTACCGGCCTTGCCTATAAAGGAAGTAGCTTGGTGTTGAGCCAGCTTATCAATAGGGGCCCAGGACGTAGAAGTAGAAGCTACAGAAGATTGTGCAGACTGCTCGGACTTAAGAGTAGCCATAAACTTTTTGAACATATCAGTCATGTTCTTGTAGCATTCAAATTGAGCAGTCTGCAATATAAGTTTGAGATTCGGTGGTTCTTGTTAGGGAACTTGTGAATTTGGAGGGTATTCTCCCCTTTTCTCGTTGACATGTGTCGAGGAGCCAGTGGTATGCTCAACATCTCCGTGAGCTTTCTCGGAGTCAAACATCATATACTATAAAAGGAAAAAAAGACCAAATTAATCGCAAGTCACAATATACACAACAATAAACTTATAAGTGGCATATACAATGCAATAACAATACCATGGACTTCAATTTAGTCCTAGAATCGATTAAACTCTAGCTTTGATACCACAAATGTAACACCCATTCCCGGTACAGTAAGAATCAGGTCAAAAAGCATTACCGGTGAGCAATACGATGATGGGATCGATGATTACGATAACTTAGGCAATAATTCATGTATTAATAATTTATAATGCAATACAGTAAACATTCCTAATCAATAAAGTTTACCCAATTTATAATTTGGACCTATTTGGCGAACTATTCTAGTTTAGAGACTGAATTATAAAATTGGTAAATTACAGGGTTCTAACTTAAATTAGGATTACCAATGTGAAATTCAATACATGAATATCTTGTGTATAAGTTTTCAGTACAATTGGAGTCCAATTACACCTTGAATTAAGCCTCATAAAATTCAGTGACCATTTTGAAAGAATTCTAAAATCTTTTTAATCATCTTTTAACCAATATACCTACCTCGATATCGATACTCGAAGGGGCCGTATCGATACTCCTGTGCCATTATCATTAAATCAGTTATAGGTATTAGGGGTCGTATTGGTACTGATATGATCCTTATCAGTACGCTAAGCTAATATTACTTAAACATGGTTTCCAGTAACATAAGGGTGTATCGGTGCGCATAGGGTTGTATCGGTACGAGACTGGCTACACAAGAGAGAGGATCGGTAAACAAGTACTCGTACCGATACTCAATTACACCAAAATTTCCAGTGACAAAGTACAGTACCGATACACCTTAGGCCGTATCGATACGCCTATCATGACCGTTAAAACGGTTAAGTTCTTTAAAATTATACCGATACTGTGTATCGGTACGTACAGTCAATGCAAAAATGGTCAACTATAGGGATCATTACGGCATCGATACGATACTACAATAATTTTCCAGATTCAAAAATATGTATCGATACTGTAATAGTTGTATCAGTACGCCTTTATACTTACGACTCATATTGCATACTCGTACCGATACGCCATCACCCGTATCGGTGCAGATAGACCTGTAATGACAGTTTTAGTCTGGTTTTTAAGCAAATTAGGGACCTTAACCTTGTCCAATAATTGCCAAATTTTAGCAGCAAGTTTATAATCATTAAACCTATATGCATGCTAAATTTTATGTCAATTCGAATCCATTTACTAAGACTTCACTTATTAGTACATCTTAGGCCATTTTACCAATTTTGCTAAAAACACCGACATGCCAAGTTTTATATTTTGACCCTTTCAACAAGGAGAACCATATGTACATACAAAATGGGTATAAACTAACATGTCTAGACCCTATGCGACCATACGAGGAGTTCAAAGGCTAGATTAACATTACATATAGTTTGTGTGACTTGCTTCAAAACACTTTTTGCTTCGATCCTTGATCTGATCAACTCTTAGCCTAAAAATATATGGAAATGAGATGCATTAGGCTTATATAGCCTAGTGAGGTAGTCAATAACAATAACATATATGCCAATAATATAAATAACATGTGAATCAATGTAAATGCATCTCAAGTCATGTTTTAATAATAATTTCGATGTCTTAATTCCTTGGACCGATATGTAAATGTGTATACGCAAATTCCCAACCAACATCGCCCACAATAAATGATCAATATCCTCCAACATCGCCAATAAGACCAAAATAACACATCCTACCAACATCGCCAAATAGAGCCTTAGCTCAAGGACCGTAGTCCACTCTGTACCTATGAGCTCAGGAATTCTATGGCATGCCAATTGTATCCCACGTCTATTCGTATCCAAGGATTTAATACTTAGGACAATAATAATAACAGTAGCAATGCCAATAACGATTTAGCAATAACAATATACAATGATCAATATGGCCCCTTTCAATGCTTTGATAATACAAGGAATTTGAGGGATTTGGTGATTCTTCACCTTGATTTTCTTGAGCTACAAGGAAATGGAAATCACAAGATTTTAATATCAAAAATAGATTCATAGCAACTTATTAGCTATGAAAAACAATATAAATTGAACTTTGATATCCCTAGGAAATTCCAGGGTTCATAGCTTCTTGAACTTAGATTTAGACATGGTTTTAACCATGGAATCTATGAAGCATTTAAGGGATATTGCTTACCCGATCACTAGGATTGAATTGAAATCGAGAAATCAAAGAAAATATAAGCTTTCTCTAGTCAACAATGGAGGTGCTTGCTTGAGGTATGTGGTTGAAGGAAGAAGATGGAGTGCTGGTGATAGAATTTCAATGGTAAGTTCTCATTCTTTTCTTTATTTTCCCTTTTTACTTTATGAGTTTTCCTTCAATTAAAGGAAGCTAACACAAGCATCCCACGTAGGTGGTGATTAAGCTTGGGGATGGGCTAATCGCAAGGTTAGTCCCTCAACTTCTCATTCTTTATACTTTTGTCCTCTAACTTTCAATTTTCACCATTTAGTCACTAGTACAAGTTTCAAAGTTCACAATAAGGTCCTTAATCAATATCAATACTTAATTAGGATTTAATAATCCAATAATTGACCACTTGGTCAAAGGTTGATACTATAGTTTTACTTTTCGATACAGAGTTTCCCAGTTACCAGAATTGAATTCTGACTAGGCCTGGTTTTGGGGTGTTATAACTAGCTTATTTGAATTTAATGTAGGTACCGATACCTACTTTCGAGTATCGATACCCTCTATTTAGAACTACAATAAATGAAGGAAAATCACCCTCCAATGGCTCCAAACCTTCCCTAATGATCATAAACAGATAGAAACTCATTCCACACTATAAAACCAAACCAAGAATGCTTGAAAATGATTAGAGAAATTATCCAAGCTTAATGATCAAGAGAACGAGTCTTTAATTCTTTATTTCTTCATTTCTCTTGTAAATATTTGTAGAGTGCTTTCTTGTAAATCTTTAGTACTCATTGGTTTATGAGCATAATTCTTGTAAACACCCACCTAGAGAGGCCTTCATTGTTTACACAAACAAACCTTGTAAAAGGGAGAGATTTTAGTTTAGCCTTAATAAACTAGAGTGGTTGATGTCTTTGTTCCGACATTTAAATTAGTGCATGTATACACTGTCGGCATAAGTAATAAAGTGAACACACACAAGGTGTATGTCGGGTTGTCAAATCCCACAGGGAATGTGCAACATTTATTATATGCTGTTGGTTGTAACATTTTAATAAGTTCGATGAGTTTTAGCAATGCAACTGAGAAACTAGAGATACTCGGATAACTAGAAGAGGAGATCTTGATACTTCCAAAAGAAACCAACATTTGTAATCTAAAAGATGAAAATTATCTAATGAAGCTACAAATATACCCACATTTGTATTGTTACGGTATCGACATAGTTGATGGGCAATACTATTTTGAGGCCACAAATAGATATATCCATTCTAGCCCTAACGTGTCACTTGACATAGTCTGTCGATACATTCATCCATTCAAGTGTTGATACAACCAGTCCTAGCTAATCCTCAAGTTTCACTTGACTTAGCAAGGCGATAACTTTTATTACTCATGGAGCTTAAATCATTGTATATCCTGTTAAGGCATGTTTAATGCAACCCTATATTTCTATAGTGGTTTGAGTTAAACACAAGACAATAACAAAGAACATAAGCATGATTAAATGCATTAAATAAAGTATTAAGTCTTACAAAACATAAAATATGAAATAAGTTCAGAAAACACCATATCTCTAAGATCACGCAGGATCAGTAGCAAGAAACAAGTCATTCTCGATCTCTTGAACTCTAATAATTACGAACGGTCGAGCCTTACGCTGACCATTACTGCAGTTGTCGATCTAGATAGCCTTTCAATCGCCCTGTTGCTTCCTTCTACAACAAGACCTCCAAACTTCTTAAGCTACCATGGCCATGGTTATTTTCTTGGGAAGAAGAAAAACTTTTTCCGAGAAAATAAGCTCTCTAAAACTCAATAAACATACATTCTTTCTTGTAAAAAGGGCTTGTTTTTATATAAGCGAAGGAGTAAGAAATGACAGCCAATGATATTGCAACACTTGTTGATCCTCCTTGTGGTCTTGTGCCGACAATAGTGTTTGTCTTGATGCATATGTCATCTTGTAACTCTAGGAATTGTCTGATGACCCGACTTAGAAATTTATCTTGATGCAGGGGCAGTCTGTGGCCTCTGGCGCACATCGATCTTGGCTCCTCCACACTCCACGTGGCCTTGATATAGCTATATTGGGGCACCCGTGAATGCATGTGTCGGGAGGCTTGACAATCAACCGAGATAGCCAATAGGGGGTGAATTGGTTTTTGAGTGATAATGGTGGAAGCAATGAAATTCTAAAAATAGACACAATGATTTATAGTGGTTCAAGCTTTTAACCAAGCTCTACATCCACTACGTTAGCTCCAACTAAGGATTTTCTCAAATTCACTATAAATTTCTTCCTTTTTTCTATGTTCAAGAGGAAACCTTTACAACCTCAAAGATTTGATAAAACTCTCTTACAAGAAAAAAAAAACAAATAGCAAACAAGAAAACCCTCACAAGGTACAATGTTTGCACAATTAAGCTCTCACTCAAAACCTAACACTTGATCATATATGACAATTAAGCTTTTATGAGTGAAATAAATAAAAGTCAAAGGATAAAAAATTAAATTTTGAATCAATGATATATTTACCTTTGAGAGCTTTCAAGTTTGATTTTTTTTCAAAATGGTCCTTTTATTAAAATTCTAAAACCATAACATCTAAAAATTTTCGGTTTTGACTCTAAATTTATCTAGTAAATTGTAGTTTAATATATATATATATATATATATATATTCGAAAAGTTCTTTTCAAAAATCTGATTTAGAAATCAAAATTAATTTTCTGATTTTTTAGTAGCCATTTTCGGAATGAAATCCCACCCGATCCTCCTAACTCGGTTTTATAAATGTGGTATACTCATCTCCATTGTGTGTGGCCATGCTTTAATTTTACTTGATTTTTTACACACACTCATCTCCATTGTGCGTGGCCATGGAAGTGTCACTTGTCCATATCGAAGTCCACCCCCATTAAATTCCCACCTTTCATGGAGGGTTTAATGGCACTGTGGACCCTTCAAAAAAAAATAATGGCACTGTGGACCTGGAAATGGAATCTGATCCATCGCGTTTAAGTACAGATTTTCTTTTTCATTCAAATTAGACAAAACTTGGACATATTTATTTTGATCTGTTATCATTCTCATCAATGTCGGTTGCTAAACAAGATTTCATATATTAAAAAAATCATTTTTCGCAAAAAAAAAATCTTTTTTTACAAATATATTTGAATAAGTGTCGATTTTTTTAAGAAAAATAAATAAAAAAATTCATACCAATCCTCCACTCAACATTTCCGTATATGATATTTTTATGCACATTATGAAAGAATGATAGGTTTTCATTTTCAATTGTTTCTCTCTTTCTAATTTTTTTTCTGCTACTAAATGCCATTGTTTCATATTATATTTTCCTTTGTATCACGAGCCAAACTTTAACGTAAATCTTATTGTTACTGATATAATAATATTAATATTCTCTGGTTACTCTCTATATATAATTTGTTAGAAAGGCCTAGTTGCGTAATTAATCCATAAGGCACGAGTGAAATCTCAAATTTAACAGTTTTTTTGGCCATCTTCTATATAAACAGCATGGTATTTGTCTTTTGTAACGTCTGTTTTCGAAAATTATTTCAGCCCTTTTCAGTTTGGGAAAAGGCATTAGGTCTGTCTTTTATGTTTTATATGCCATTAGGCCTTAATGGGTGCACAAAAAACCAGAGATTGCAGAATAGGAAATTGCACATCACATTTGGTACATGTATTTTGATAAAAAAATTTAATACAATACTTATATTTTGATAAAATATTCAATGTAATACATGTAATTTTAAATTGTCCAATGTGATACTTACATTTTGACAAAATATCTAATCTAAAACATGAATTATCATTTCATGTAATATTATAGTACATGAGTTTACCTTAGTAGTATCGAATCAATCAACGAAATTTATACGCTTTGAAAAAAAATCTCAATAAATTCATATGAATTACAATATTATGTGAAAAAAATAAAACGAATGATTATTTTTCATATTAGACATTTTATCGAAGTATAAATACCACAATTGATTTTAAAGGTACAGAGACATCACATTGGATATTATATCAAATTACATATACTACATTGGACATTTTAAAAGATCATATACTATATTAATCATTTTTTAAAAATACATGTACCAAATGTAATATTATGCCAGCTCAAACTAGATGAGTCTTTGGGCCACATTTCGAAATTTCTCAAGTTGCATACTTGAGTCCATTGGTTAGTAGTTCATATTTATTTTAATGGGTCAGGGTATCCAAATTTATTAATTAATAAGTGTTGGCTGGTATGAATAAAACATTGAAAAGGAAGAGATATCTTGAAGTTGAGCTTAAATTCTTTCACCTAAATGGTGCATGGGTGGGTACCATATAACTAAATTCTTCACCTAAACTGCCCAATGGTGGAACTATACCAGGGGAAGGTGGTATTTGCCTTTGGTGCACTTGAAAAAAAGATAAAAAGGAAAATACTAGATGATTAAATGGACTGATTGATGGAATCCCACTTTAAATTTAGCCTATACCTTTGCCATTCTCAATAGTGCCTTTCTCTTTCTGGTTTCAAACCCTTGTCTTTGTTTTTTCTTCCTTGTCCTACTTCTACTTCGAAACGGATGGCCAGTTTGTTGCTAGAAAAGAAAATAAGTCTAAAATAACCTAATTAAAAGTATTTCGGTGAATGCAGGTTGGTATCGCTTAAATAGGTCTTGAGTTTGAGACTTTGTGTATGCAAAATACTCTTCTAAAGAGATTCACTTACCAAAATCAAGTGTGCAATGCGAGTTGACCCAAATTAACTAGGACAAAACTTTAGAGAACCGAGAAGACAACAAAAAAAAAAAAGGTACGGCGGTGGATGAATATACAGTATACAATATTTAATGAATAGATGAGGTGATGCTGATTGGAAAGAGAAAAGGCTTTAGAAGAAGTTAAGATCAGCCTTCCTTCCACCTCCACTAAAATCATCACATTTGATTTGAGGTGTGGAGAGGTCAACCTTGGTGCTTCCTGCACTAACTCAACAGTGGGAATTTCTCTTTTCTGTTTAACCTTTTTTTCTTCCAAAACCAATGGTTGGGAATGAATGCCTAATACTTTCTGAATCAGTTCTGCCCTAATCTTTTAAATTCGAACATGAAGTTTGCTGCATATGATCACTTGTAAATAATGAACTGTTTTGTAAGAAACCAAAAATCAAAAACTTAATCTGACTCAGTCCCGTGAACATATTCCATGTGACACTGCCTCTTTTAAAATGAATGAATGAAACTATTTAATTATGTCTTCTTATCCCATATATTCTCTCTCCATTTATATAATTAAAGAATTATACCCATACTCGCCAACAAGACTCAACCGAGTAAACAATACAGGTTTGATTTGTTTTTTTTTACTTAGTTTAACACAACATTTTATCCATATATTACTACTTGCTACATACTTATAAATAGACAACAACATTCGAGTGTAAGCTGCACTAAAACTGAAACTCTAAATATATGATAATTATATAAGTTTCTCTCTTCTCTTTGTGAAAGGTGATCGGTTTCTACGTAGTTCAAGATTTGGATCATGTTATCAATGGCCCCTCTCGTCGTCTTCGCCCTCGGTTTGCTCCTCGGCATTGCTTCTGCCATTGATGGTACGACTATCATCATCTTTTGCTGCAATATATGTCGTTTGAAATCCAGATTCAGCTGATGATTTTGTTTTACCTTTTGGGGTTAGTTTATAGAGAAATGGCGTTCAGTTATTCAGGCACGGATGGCCCAAACAACTGGGGGAAATTGGATCCAACGTTCACGCCATGTTCAGTAGGCAAAAGACAGTCTCCGATAGACATTCGGAAGAATATGACTGCCCACAACAAGCAATTGAAACCTTTGGCCAGGATTTACAAACCTGCAAACGCTACCCTCGTTAACAAAGGCTTCAGCGTTGGGGTGCGTTTCGAGGAATATGCTGGAGACTTATGGATTGATGGCAAAAGCTACACACTCAAGCAAATTCACTGGCATTTACCTTCAGAGCATCGCATTGATGGACAAGAGTAAGCTTTCACTTTCTCTCTCTAACTCTAAATATTGTGTGATTCGGTCGGTCCAATTTGATTATAACTATAAGCCTCTAAATATACAGATTTGCTGCTGAGCTTCATATGGTCCACCGGGCACCAGATAACAGCACTGCTGTTGTAGCAGTGCTCTACCAAGAAGCCAATACTGCGGATCCATTTATTTGTAAGGTAGGAGAGTTCTTAAAAATGTCCCAATTTCATATTTAAAACAATAGGGACATCAAAGTTCAACCAAAAAAGAAATTGACCCAATTCTAAATCTTTATCTATACAACTCACCAAATTGAAATATATAATTCTAAAGATACAGATACTTATAACATAGCCCAACATGTGATCCAAGTGAAAAAAAGGAATATTGTTAACCCTTGGTGATTCGAGTTCGAACAGTTTCTCCATACCATATGTGTGCATTATTAAAAAGTTACAATTAATGAACATTTATTATGATTTCAGCTAATGGGAGGAATAAATAAATTGCGAAGGGCAAACTCAGAGGTTCCTCTTGGTACCCTAAGCATAAATGAACTGAATCGAAAAAGCCGCAAGTATTACAGATATGTTGGTTCTCTTACCACCCCTCCATGTATCGAGGATATCAAATGGAGCATCCTCGGAAAGGTAAGGTTTTTTTTTTGTTATTGTTGTTGTTCTTTGGCAGCGTGGAAAACAGAAAGAGCATTATTTATTACACAAAAATGGCTAAAAAAACGCAGGTTATGTCCATTTCGAAAGAGCAGATAGCCGCCATAGATAGTCCGTTGAACTCAAATTGCAAGAGAAACGCTAGGCCTTGTCAGCCATTGAATGGTCGAGAGGTTGACCTCTACGATGAGCTCAGTTGTTAATGTTATCTATGGTCCGAGTATGAACGAATGGTTCTATGTTGATGATTTTATGTTTGTTTTTAAGTTTACTTGCATTTAGTTTGTGTTCGGTAAAAATTTCGTAATTAAATAAACTTGTTTATAAATATTAAAGGAACATGTATTCAAAAATGGTCCTGAATAATTAAAAAAAGTAAATTGTAAATAACTATTTTTAAATTTTAAATATAAAATGATCAAACATAAATACAAAGAACTATACTCTAAATAAAACAAAAAACATAATCAATAATGATATTATTAATTATTATATTTTGTTGTACTCAAACAAAATCATATGGCCTGCATCGTACGGGTGTGCCCCCAACCCCGACGGGGTTCGACGAGCTGGGATTTGCACTTCCTACACTTGCAGGTGAGGTACAATATCAACCCAAGTCATTTAATGATTGACAAGTGGGATAGTTTATATAAACACTTCCCATACTTGATATCTTATCAATGTGGGATATGAGTTTCAGATTTTTTTTTCCTTACACAATTCACAAGTCCTCTACTTTGAGCATCAATTTCTCATTTATCACTCGACCATATTGAGCAGATGAGATATCATTGTAAAAGTCTCATCGAGTAGTATATGAATCTATAAATTCATCACTCGAATCTCTACCTTTGAAAATATGGCTCAAAGTTTCCAATTTATCACATTTTTTCAACAATCCCCCACATGAATGAAATTGATGAATTTTTATCAAAAACATTTTTACTCGATGTGGTGATAGGTTCTACGATCGGTAGCTGCATAGGATAGGTATGTGTCCTCATTTGAACCTTCCCTTGTGAAAATATATTTACTTTACTAGCTGACTAATAGATGTGATGTCCTTGAACTGTTCTGGCGTTTGTGTAGACGATGATATACTTCACAGAACTATCTCTCTGATAAGAATATTAGTTCTCATGGGTATGTCCATATAGTATGAACATTTCTTGGTTCTGCAATAGTTTGAAAGAACTATGTTCAATAGTCTCCTTGAAGCGACTCCACTTCACTCTCACATAGGTGAATTATGTTGCTCGACTTATTGAAACACAAAATGGTCATTAAAAGCTTTGCTTACTTGATATCACTTTGATAATTGTTTATATCATAGAAACAAAATTGTGATAAGAAACCCCCATAGTGACTGCACAAGGTTTATGCAATTAGGTAGTCTATTTGAACCTAAATCTTGGGATCTCTAGTCTACTAGGTGAGGTTTTCCTTTCCATAACACCTTTAATTTTCATAGGCTTTAGTCTCATTCCTTTTGATGTTTTCTCAACTTGATCTAGATTTAACCCTATGGTTTGCGGATCCACGACGTTATCCTTTGATATTATAAATCAATAGGGATAACTCCATTTGAGATAAGTTGTCTAACGATATTATGTCAACGACGCATATGTCTTGATTTACCATTATACATAAAGTTTTGTGCTCTAGTAATTGTTGCTTGGTTGTAACAGTATATGCATACTGTGGGCACATGCTTCAGCCGTTCAGGGATATCCTCAAGAAAGTATTAAAGCCATTCAAATTCTTCTCTAGATTTGTCTAGAGCTATAAACTCATATTCTATTGTGGGTTTGGCTATTATCATTTGTCTTGAGGATTTCCATTCACAACTTTTTTCCTAATGTGAATATATATCCATTTGTACCTTTGGTATCTTGAATATTATATATTCAATTGGCACCAAAGTATCCTTTTAAGACAACATTATCTCTAGAATAATGCAATTCTTAGTCCCAAGTATATTTGAGATATTCACTCACAATTGCTTTACAAGGGTTTTTCTTAAGATTGCTTGTGAATTTGCTTAGATTGGTCATAGCGAAAGCAATATCTGGTCTAGTATAACTCATGAGATACATTAGACTGTCTATGACCTTTTCATATTCCACTTGGTGTCCACTTTGACATTATTTTTTAGACATATGTGAACAGGAATCCATTAGAGTTATGGCTATATCAGAATCATCCTTGTTAAATTTTTTTAATAATTTTGTCCACATAGTGTGACTGAGTCATTATAAGACCTTCAGATGACCTTTTGATTTGGATGCCCAGAACCGTATCAGGCAGTTCCATATCGTTTATGTCAAATCTTGAATTTAACATGTTTTTGGTACGTTTTACCATTTCACTGTTGCTTTCAAAAATGAGTATGTTATCAACATGCATACATAAAATAATATATCCAATGTTGGTAGTTTTGACAAGAACACATTTGTCACACTTATTGATTTTGAAGTTGTTTTTCATCATGAAACTATCAAACTTCTCATGGCATTGCTTTGGTGCATGGTTAAGTTCGTACAAAGACTTCACAAATCTATAGACTTTCCTCTCTTGACCTGAAGTTACATGACCCTTAGGTTGTTTTATGTATATATTTTCATCACGATCTCCATTCAAGAAAGTTGTTTTAACATCCATTTGATGTACTTCTGGACTCCGCAAAATGGAAATTGCAAGTATTATTCTTATAGATGTTATTTTTGATATAGAAGAAAATATATCAAAATAAACAAGACATTCCTTTTCTCGGCAACCTTCTATAACCAACCTCACCTTGTACTTATCAATTGCTCTATCTGATTTCATATATCATTTGAAAATTCATTTAGAATTTAGTGGTTTATTTCACGAAAAAAAGATCCATTAATTCTTACGTATAATTTTGCATGATGGAATCAATTTCACTTTTAATGGCTTCCTTCCATATTGTGTTGTCAAAAGAACGTATAACATCATTATATGTTTGAGGTTCAACCTCTAGCATAAAAGGTTAGGAAATCTGATCCAAAGGATCTTTCCACCTTTTCTCGTTTACTCCTTCTTGGATCAATTTTAGTTTCAGCCTCTTGTTGATCATTTGGACAATCTTCATCGTTAGTCTCTAAAGTTCCTTTAGTTAGACTTTGATCAACCTCCCTAGATTTATAAAGGTATATATTTTTTAAAGAATAATGCATTCTTTGATTCTAGTATCGTGTTCTTGTGAATCTCGCGGTTCTTTGATTCATACAAAAAAATTGATATGTATTATTATGTTCTACATAGAAAATGAAAATAAAACCCATGGTTTAGGGCCTATTTTCATTTGCTTTGGCAATGGGGTCATTACCTTGGAAAGACACCCCCTACATTTTCAAGTGTTTGTAGGAATATTTTCGACCTTTCCATATCTTATATGGTGTCTTGTCCTTTTTTTCTTTTGAGGAACCTTATTTAAAAGTTAATTAGTTGAAAGAAAAGCTATCTCTCACATGTTGTGTGATAACCCAGAGCTTCCTAACAAAGTATTCATTTTTTTCTTTTAGTGGCGATTTTTTCATTCAGCTACTACATTTGATTGAGGAGAATATGGTGGTGTTTCTTCATGAATAATACCATGTTGTGAACAATATTCACAAAATGGTTTAACGTTTTCACCACCACGATCACTTTTCACCATCTTAATCTTTTTATTAAACGAGTTTTCAACTTCTTGCTTATAGGGGTATTCAAAATTTCGGTTAACCGAATTAACCGACCGAACCAAATTTTTTTTCGGTTAATCGATTGGTTAATTTTAGGTTCGGTCGGTTAACGGTTAACGATTTTTTCAAACTTTGATTATCGGTTAATTCGGTTCAAAATAGGTTAATTAACCGAATTACCCAAAATTTTTATATTTTACATAGTATATATTTATTTTTGGTCACTGAACTCTTACAAATTATAAAATGGTCATTAAACTTTATCAAATTAGCACAAAATGATCATTAAATTTATTACATTATTAAAATAATCATTAAAATTTTCAATATTTATCAATAATTTATAATGTGCAATAAATCAATGATCATTTTGTAATAATTTGATAAGTTTAATGGTTGTTTTATAACTTTTGAAAGTTCAGTGGCTAAAAATATTATTTTAACATGGTTTAGTGATCATTTGTGTAATTTACCCAAAATTTTATAATAAATTTCGGTTAACCGAATTAACCAACCAAATTAACCGAACTTTTTTTGGTTCGGTTAAAAATTTTTGAAAAAATTTCGGTTCGGTTAACGGTTAATAGAAAAAATACCGGTTAATGAAATTTTGGAAGTTCGGTTCGGTCGGTTAACTGAACCGACCGTTTGAACACCCCTACTTGCTTATAGAGTATAAATTTCTCTATAGCTTAATCTTTTCTCTTAAGCAAATACACATAGCAATATTTTTTGCTATCGTCGATGAAGGTAATACAATATTTATTCTCTCTTCTAGTTTGAACAAATTTCAAGTCACAAACGTCTTTATGAATTAAATTAAGTGGTTCAATATTTCTTTCAATTGCTTGAAAAGAGACCTTGTTAATTTTGCCTCAACTCACATTTCACATTTATGGTTATAATTAATATGAAATGAAGGGATGTATTCTAAGTTAATTAATCTACGCAAAGTATCATAAATAACATGTCCAAGTCTACCATGCCTTAAATTAAGTGACTCATGCATTTAAACGGAACAAGAAGTGATATTCTTATTCATGTTCTTAGCTTTTACAGAGATAGCATTGAGTTAACACATATCATTCAATAAATATCCCCTACCCATAAACATTCTCTCATAGACAAAATCATCTTTTGGGATTCAAATATCATTTTAAAGCTCTGAACACTTAAGAGTGTCCCAGAAACAAGGTTTTTGCGTATGTCAGACACATGCAACACATTCTACAGATTGATTTCTTTGTCAGAAGTCATCTTTAAGACCACAATACCATTTCCTTTGATCTTGGAAGTTGCAACATTATCCATGTAGAGCTTTTCCCTATTATAACAAGATATCAACTCGAAAAAAAGAGTCCCTGTTACAATAAATATGACGCGTGGCTCCAGTATCAAGTCCCTATTCTCTTGAGTTAGAGTCAACTAGGTTAACTTTAGAGATCACAATACATAGATTCAAGTCCTCTACGTTCTTAACAATCCTTTCACAACATTAACCTCGTGAGCTTTGGCTTTCTTTGGAAGTCTGCAGTCAAAAAACTTATTCCCGCATTGACATAGCTGTAGCACATTCCTTGGAATTTCTCCTTCTTGAAAATTCCACCTTTAGGCCTCAACTTCGACCTATTTTTAGGTTGTTTTCCCCTTTTGAAGTCTTTGACTTTTACCACGTTTGCCTTAGCATCTTTGTAGTTGTCTTTGTTGAGCATTTTGGCATTGTTTCTATTGTCCTATTTTATTCGAAGTACGACAATCACTTCATCCACTGTCATTTCCTTTCTTTTGTGCTTCAAGTAATTTTTGAAGTCATTCTATTTAGGGGGTAGCTTTTCAGTGATGGCTACCACCTAGAAGGATTCGTTTATGGCCATTTCTTCAACAAGAGTTCTATGAACAATTAGTTGGAGTTCCTCTACTTGACTCACAACCAGTTTAGAATCAACCATAGTATAATTCAAGAATTTGGCAACTAATTTTTTTAGCTCCAGCATCGTTGAATTTATATTTGTGGTCCAATACCTTCTACAATTCTTTAGTTGTTTCATAAACAACATACACTGAATACAGTGAATTTGTTCATCTATTAAGGATATAGTTCTAGCATAGGAAGTTAGAGTTCTTCCAAGCTTCAACAATATTGAAGACGAAAATACAGTTTACCTCTTCTTCTTCCTCTCCATGTTTAACAGTTGGGGGATCTGTCTTCAAGAAATTGACCAAGTTTAGTGTGGTATGATAGAACAAAATCTTCTATTGTCATGTCTTGAAATTCTGCCCACAGAATTTCGTCGGCTTCTTGTTGTGGCTAACTGCCATTGTCATTAGGTTCAGATTCGAAACTTGGTTCGAAGTTTGAGCAGGGATCAACACTCTAGCGTTCGAGATGGGTGAATCGGTAGAGTCTCCCGTAGTCATTGTTCTGTTAAAAAAACAGAACCGAAATTAGTAATAATTCCAATAAATAGAAAATTAATTCTCGTTTATTTTCGATTTTGTTAACGAACATAATCAAAGTTCTGAAACAAAATTAATAGCCAATGTTACTTCTAATGAAAATTTCTGTTAAACATATTTGTCCAATTTGAGATTAAGCAAACTCGTTGAAACGACATGATAAATCCCGAAAACGTATTTATTTGCTAGCTCGATTTTATAAGAGTTTTCGATTCGTCTCAAATTGGAATAAAGGTAGAAGAAAAATATGTCTTAAGATTGTTACAAGTATGACAAACTAAGACGAAAAATAAGAAAATAAATGTTATTAAATAAATAAGAAATACACAGTATAGAGATAAATACTTAAATGCAAACAAAAATTGTCGGTCGTCTGTCTCCATGATACAACAACTAGATGGTCTTCTACAATAACACATATGCAGAGATCACGAACTATAACCTTGCTTTTTTATCAACAAAAAACTGGAAGAGAAGAAAAGGTTTTGAGTTGTGTTTAACCTAGAATGTTTACGCAATATTTATAGGAGTTTCACATAGGAGAATAATTGGAAATAATATATTTCGAAATTAAGGTCATTAACGATATATCCTAATAAATTCAGAAATAAGTCATTAATATTGTATATATTCGAATATATATTCGTGAACTGCAAAACATTACCCTGTTAATATCCTAATTTAAAGAAACAATTAAATATCCTTTTCATTCAGAATATTAAAAAAGATATGCCATAATTAAGGCAGAAAAATGACTCGCAGTGGATAAAATATTCGCAGGCCCATTGAGGGCCCGACTGGTTTAGACATTTGTATTACCCACTTCGTGCAAGTGTGCTCCCAACCCTGACGAGGTTCAACAACCTTGGATTTGCTCCTTCCCCCTCCACGTGCGCGCAAGGCACATTATCAGCCCAAATCATTCAATGACTAAAAAGTGGGATAATGTATAAACACTTCTCATTCTTGATATCCTACCAATGTGGGATATGCGTTTCTCATGTTTTTCCTTACACAATCCACACGCCCCTACTTTGAGCATCAACTTCTTACTCATCACTCAACAGTTTTGAACATATAAGATACCTTTATAAAGGTCTCATGAAGTAGTATATGGATACATAAATTTATCATTTAAATTTCTACTTTTACCCATAGAAAATATTGCTCAAAGTTTATAATCTATCACATTTTTCTAACAATACAAATATATATTTGTTATTTGCTGTCTGTTGCACCATTGCAACAACTGCTGGACGTAAATAATAAAGCTGAGGTGGCAAATTTCCACTTAATTGTTTTTTTTTTGTTTAATGGTTCAAAAAGTCTTAAACTTTTGGAAAAATCAGTTAAATCTCTGATTTTTTTATGCCGCCAATTAAGCTATTGTAATGAGAAATTAAATCAATTGAACCCTCAAATTAAAATATTAGATTAATTAACTTTTTTGACCAATTTTGATTGTTAAGTTTTACCATTCAAGATATCCTCCACAGCATATTTCCATTATTTTAATTTTTATTTTAAAAGCCGTTAAACAATTATAAAAATATTAAAATATTAATTTTTTTAGAAATTTACTTAAAATAATAAAAGTATTAAATACTATGAAAATTATAAAAAAAACATATTAATATATTTAAAAATATTTATATATTGTAAAAAATTTAAAAAATATTTGAAAATTATAAATATTAAATTATTTTAAAAATCAAAATTAATTTAAAATATTAATTATTATTAAATTTGTAAGAAAATATTTAAAAACTATATAATAATAAGAAATTATTTTAGAAACTATAGAAGTATTCTATAATTTTTAAACAATTTTAAAAGTTCTAAAATAAAATAAATTATAAAAATATCTAATTTTTTCTGGGATAATATAGTTGAAGTGTGAGTGCTTTATGACAGGGTAGATAACACATATTTTGTCAATAAATTATTAAAAAATATAAAAATTTATTAAAAAAATTTCATATGAGATAAATCGTTGTGTTAAGACTTTATAGATCCCTCTAGGAAAAAAATCGATACCTTGCAGTGTGGCAGATCCCTTAGAGAATAACCTTTGAACATAGTATGATAGATCCATTTGTTCAAAAACCCGTGACATATATTTTTAGAAATTTTAATATTTTTTTATAATTTTAATAATTTTTAAAATAAATATAGCATATTTTATAATTTTATAGTTATTAATTTTAATATTTTAGTTTTTTTAAATATTTTAATTTTTAAAATTTTAAAGAATACTTAGTAGTTTTTATTAGTTTTTTTACATTATTTTAAAAAAATATAAATCCATATTAACTATTATTAATATTTTTTTATCTATTAAAGATAATTTAAAACGGCGTAGCGTATATTCATGATTGATAAACAATTATTTAAGACTTTGATATAATAATTAGAGAAATAGGCATGCAAATAAAGCTCTAATTAATTATATGTATAATAAAATGTTTAATTAAAAATCAACCCCTAAACGATATTTTTTGTTTTAATCCCTAAATTATTTTTTTAGTCAAAACAAGTACTTAAATTATTATTGTTTACTTTAAATCTGATAGTTATTCAAGTTAAAAAAATATTTCGGCCAGTAAGATATTGTCACGTCACAGATAATTTATTTGCTCAAAATTTATTTTAAGGACTAAAAGCAAAAAATGACATAGTTTAAGTACTTATTTTGATAAAAAATAGTTTAGATAATTAAAGCGATTAGAAATAATATTTTAGGTACTTATTTTGACAAAAAAATAATCTAAGGACTAAAAGTAAAAAACTACATGATGTAAGGGCTAATCTTTCATTTAAGGATTTAATAATAATTAGACATGTATACAAATGAATACAACTCATGTAGCAAAATAATTATTGTCTATTTTTTTAATATACTAGCGTGATTTTATGATATTTATATTTTTTAAACATTTGACAACACACTCACACTTGCATACACAAGTGTTCGAAACTAAATCTCTTAGGATAAATATCATTATCTTTTCACTGTAATCACCTTTTGGGTTCAATAATTATTGTTTAAAGATTGTTATGATAGAGTTACAAACATATAAATGTTAAATAGGGATGACAAACGGGGCGAGCGGCTGCGGATATCCCCTCCCTATACTCATACCCACCTAAAATTTTATATCCACCACTTATCATCAACCCATTACGAATACAGTTTTTAAATTCAGGCCCGCCAAGACAGGTACATTTCAAAAATACATCCCCGCGCATAGTACTCAGTTGGGTACCTACTACTCAACTTGTACATGCTCAACCTACCAAATTTATCAGCCAATAAACCACTAATATCATACGTGACAAAAAAAAATCAAGCTAAATTAATATGGTAGGAATTTATAGCCTAGTGTTTGGGCAAATTATAAGGCAAGCCCCTTCAAAATTCTAATGTTTACAAAATAGCTCGTGAACTTATTCCTGAATTCATAATTGTTCAAAATTCATATAGTAGGTAGTGGGAGGACGGATGCGGGGCGTGCGAATATAGGGCGGGTAAGGTCTCAATTTCATCACCTACCCATTACTCATAATGGGTATGACTTTTGACAACCATACTCGTCCACTACCCACAAAACTCATGCACATACTCACCCCAACTAGGGCGGGCGCAGTGCATAATCCGCAAAATTGTACATGTTTGCCATCCATAACTGATAAATTATAAATATTATTTTAAACTAATTATCACTTAAATTGTTATAACCATAACGCTCATCGGTTTGATATTTTTTTTAAAATAATCGGTTTTATATTTTCAATTAAATATAACATCTAACAATATACCAATAGAAAAAAATGCTAGAATTATGATTTAAAAAAAGAACGAAACATTACAATACTGGTTCTTTGAAGAAAAAATAAACATATAAAATATGAACTTGAACATCTTTGTATATCTATCTTTTCAACATTGTAAACATATAAAAAATTAATATTATATAGTTACTAGATTTATGATTAAAATTCTTTAATTTTTAAAATATTATTTTCTCTTTTCATCCCTTAGGTGGAAATTGTTCAAAAAAATTTTTAATTTTTAAAATATTATTTTCTCTGTCCCGCTAAAATTATCACATGTTGATATTTTTTGGGTCATTTTTTTAATTTTGACTATACATTTTTTAAATATTTTAATTAATTAAAATTTATAAAATATATTTTAAAAACTACTTGATTAAAGGTTTTTAAAACATATTTTTGGCATAATCTCAAAAAATTGTCTCTAACATTTGACCGAATAGTTATTTTGACCCATATTCTTTTTTGAAGCAATTTAGCCCTCAACGTTTCATTTATGGTGAAAATGGCCCCTCTGTGAATGAGAACTGTTAGTCAATGATGATAAACAACTTGAAATAACTTGACATAGTGACATGTCAGAAGAAAATAATATTTTTTTTATTTTATACAATTTTATAAAATTATTATTTGACTAATGTGTTATTCTGTAAAGTTAGCATAATTGCCTATATGACACTGTTATTGCAGTGTGCACTGCCATGTAAGTTTGTCGCGTTATGTCAAGTCATTTACCGTTAGCTAACTAACAATTTTCATCCGTGGAGGGACTATTTTTGCCCAAAATAAAATGTTAAGGGTTAAATTGCTTTAAAAAAGAATATGGGCCAAAATGACTATTCAGTCAAATATTATGAGCATTTTTTTACATGATGCCTAAGAAATCAAAAATAAAAAAGTTTGACAAATAAATCATAACAATGACAGTTTTAGTGGGAGTATTTTGGGGAATAATTCAAACCCAAACAATATTTTGAGTTTTGGGGCACCTTAGGGATATTTTGGAATTTACAGCAAAATCTACGGTGCAGGACAAAGTCGCCATCTGTAGGTGGCGATTTGGGTGAAGATGTCATCTGCAGGTGGCGACTTCCCCCTGATTTTATCTTGAATCGATAAGAAAAAATATTAAACTATTACAAGTCAAGGGGAAGTCACCCCCTGCAGATGGCGTCTTCACCCAAATCACCATCTGTAGATGGCGTCTTGTGGCGACTTCTTCATGCACTGTAGATTTTATCGTAGATTTTAAAATATCTCCTAAAGTGTCATATTTTTCTAAATATTTAACCAATTGGATTATTTGCCCAAAACTTTCGTTTTAGTGAGAAAAAATAAATATATTTCAATTATTTTTATATGAAACGAAAATAAAAGATATTTTCGTTTATTTAAAAGTTTGACAAGACTCGTACAATTACCAAGATAGATTATCGATGTCATGGTTGGCATCAATGATAGTGTTAATCTATCTCATAAATACTGGTACAAAAGAAATCAACCTATCTCATATTTTGTCATCTCATTTTCACAAGTAAACATTACATCCAAGTCATCTCTCTCTGTGTATATGTTATGATCTAGTTATATAGTGTAATTTTTTTTTTTACATTTTTTGAATTGTTGGATAGATGAAATTAATTCTTTACTTTTTTTTCCAAGTGATAATTTTCACATGTTAATCTCAGTCATCCGTTTCACCCATTCAACGATCCAAAAATGTATAAAACTTAAAAAAATTACACTGTGTAACTGGATCTTATCCATATATATATTTGAAAAAAAATCCTAAATCTAATCCTAATCATACCTAAAGGGGAAGAGAATATGATGACTCTAGGGGAAGGAATGGAGTGTTCCTAGCAGGGGCGAAGTCAGGAATTAAAATTTAAGGGGACCGAAAATTAAAAAAAAAAATTAAGGATTAAAATTAGGGATTAAAAAGCCCTTGAACTTTTGAAAAAAATCAATTAAGCCCCTAAATTTTTCTACACCCAATTAAGCCAGTGAACAAAGAAAATTGAATCAATTAAGCCCTTGAACCAATTTTGAGCATTATATCTTGATATTTTTTATATGTTGGTGCAGTGCATTGTATTACAGTGTCTCGACTTGACATTTTCAAAAAATTATTTTATTTAAAATTTTGTTTAAAAATTCTAAAAAATGTATAAAATATAAAAAATATTTTTTAAGAAATATGTAAATGCAACATGATAGAACTGTAGTGTATTACGTGCCAATTATATCTAAAGAAAAAATGTCAAGATTTAATGGTCAAAAGGCTTTATTAATTCAATTTCTTGGTTCAATGACTTAATTGAGTGGAAAAAAATCAGGGGCTTAAATAATTTTTTTTTAAAATTCAAGGGTTTCTTACACCTAAGCCTAAAAAGAATAAAAGACTAAAACATCGTCAATAAGATTCGATTCATTAACTTCAAGTAAAACAAATTTAATTTCATGTACACAATTTACCGATAAGACAATACTCAGTCTATAATATTAAAACAAGTAAAATAAATTATAATTTAATATTCTACAGGGGCCTAGTTAAAGACAAAATGAACAGTAAGGGTGGACCACGAGGTCTAGCCCTTGCCAGCCCCCATTTGGCTTTGTCCATAATTTTTAGTGGGTATAGAACCCATAACTTAAAAAAATATAAAAAAATAAAAATAAAAAATTTGGCCAATCGGCTAAATGTGCATGATCATATATATTGATAAATAGTCTGTAGCATTTATTTGAATGATAAAAAAACCTTACAAAATTCAAAAAGGAAAAGGAAATAAAAAACGGACATGAGGCACAAAAGATAAAACTGAAAAGCAAGCCCAGGAGTAAACTAGTTATGATCAAGAATCCAGGGAGAATGGCAACCGACAATTTCTCCACCATTCAAAGAGACATGGTGAGGATCAAGATGGAGAATTATAAAAAAAAGGGGAGAGCCGAAAGCCATATAATTTGAAATCCCCCAAAAGCACAAGAAGGATCATCTGTAAATTCATGGTGGGTCGATGAACCTTCGATCATTATCCGCGAGGTGAAGGACTGTATTAGGCGCGTCTTCCACCCAAAAAAGGTCAGATGAGCATTTGAGGCCCTCTGCTGCCAATGCACGAGCCCTGCCTGTGAAACTGAACATGCAAGATTCAAAGGATCCTGAAAGGGACTTAATATCCCTTGTTAGAGGGCCGATTTCAGACTGGTCAACTGTTGAGGAGTTGAGTTTGCCAATCACTGTCCACTGCCACCGATCGCAGACCAAGGTCCAAGGCGAATTGCATTCCTTGGAGTACTGCTAGTGTTTCGGACTGTAGTGTTGAAATAAGGCGAAGAGCCATTCCGAATAGCCTAGTTGGTTTGCATCTCTAGGCCAAGTAAATCCCATAGCATTCCATATATTTCTTGCATAATCACTGTCTCTGCATACATGTAATAAATATTCAATGTCAGATTTGCACCTGGGACACGTAACATCTGTTGCAATTCTCTTTATAAGAAGATTGCGCAATGTTGGAACATAATTGCGAACAAATCTCCATATAGTAATTCGTATCTTTGAGGGACAATTTATGCTCCAAATGTAACTATAAATATTTCTCTGATGACCTATGATAGGTAGGGGATTTAGTAGCAATTTTCTAGCCACTGCGAACGGTATAAATACCCGAGCCCTCTCCTTTCCACCTTACAACATCCTCTTGTGGGAATGATGATAATGGGATATCCAGGCTACTGTCAGCATCTGTCTGGTTAAAGACAGACCTGATTAGTGAAGAGTCCCAACTCCTTTCTTCTTGGAGAATTAGGTACGATACCATCAGCAAGTAATCAACTCGATCAGTAGAGACTCTTTGTGATGGGAGAGTTGGAAGCCAATAGTCGTTCCATAATGAGATCGACGTACCTATTGACCATCCTAAGCCCATTTCTAGCCAACCACGAGAACTCTATATGCTACGCCATATGAGGGTGAGGAACCAAGCGAGGCTTTAAGAAAATCAGTGGTCGGATAGTATTTTGCTCGAATCAATCTTGCTGCAAGAGAGTCAGGCTTAGTCAACAAACGCCAGCCTTGCTTCGCTACAAGTGCAATATTAAACTTTCCGAGATTCCTGAAGCCTATACCCCCATCTTCCTTTAGCTTACATAGCTCAGCCCACGTACACCAATGAATTCCTTTCCGCGATGTCGAATGCTGCCACCAAAAGCGAGCAGCAACAGCTTCCAACTCCTTGAAGATGGATAACGGCAGAAGAAAACATGCCATGACAAAGAGCGGATTGGACTGGAGGATAGATTTTATGAACACCTCCTTTCCACCTTGGGATAGATTTCGTGTATTCCAAGTTTGAATACTCGTATCAAAGCGCTCTCTAACATAGCAAAAAGTTTGTTTTTTATTTCTTCCAACGATCGCTGGCAACCCGAGATACTTTTCTGGATTTTGTACTTCTGTCACAGCCAATATTCTACACACATCTGCCCCATTTTCCGCGTTTACATTGGAGCTGAAAAAATATGGGACTTCTCATAGTTAACTAATTGCCCAGAACACTCAGCATAGGTATTGAGGAGGTGCTTGATGTTCGATGCTTCCAAAGCTTTTGCCTCTCCGAAAATAAGGTTGCCATCGGCAAACAATAAATGAGTGACGAGAGGGGCCCCTCGGGTGATCCTAGCTCCTTTTAAAGAACCATTTTCTGCAGCACTTCTTATTAGGGAAGAGAGACCTTTCACGCACAAGAGAAAGAAAGTATGGACTTAAAGGGTCACCTTGGCGTAATCCTCTCGATGGGAAAAAGTTGTCACTTGTTATACCGTTAACCACAATAGAATATGATACTGTAGATATGCAATTCATAATACAAGAAATCCATGTAGCCAAGAATCCCATTTTTTGCATGACCAATTTGATAAAACCCCATTCCACACGGTCGTACGCTTTGCTCATGTCAAGCTTGAGGGCAAACGAACCATTGCGACCCACTCGCCTCTTCTTAAAAGAATGAAGAATCTCATAGGAGGCAATAATGTTATCTGTTATCAAACGGCCTAGCACGAAGCACTCTGGGCCTCGTCGATACAGCCATCAAGGACCACTTTGAGTCTATTTGCAAGCATCTTCGAGATGATCTTCAAGAGAACCTTGCAGAGGCTTATCGGCCTGAACTGTGACATGTTTCTTGGATTTGACACCTTGGGGATGAAGACGATGTGGGTATTATTTATGTTAGAAATAGGAACATCACCCCTTATAACCCCAATACAGTACCGGGATACATCCGAGCCTATAATGTCCCAGAACCGTTGGTAAAACACTGCCCCAAGACAGTCAGCACCAGAAGCTTTTAGAGGGCACATTGAGCGCAACGCAGTGGTTACATCCTCATATGTAAACTCACGCAAGAGAACAGAATTCATTTCTGCAGAAATGCATGTATCAATTCCCTGTAGGATGTGCGTCGGATCAGCAGTACCCATTGAGGTAAACAAAGATGAAAAATAGTCCATGGCTATGCCTCTAATTTCTTCTTCCTCCTCATGACAAATCCCATCCTCAGTAATGAGACCGGAGATACGATTCTTCCGTCGATTTTGACTTGCAAAATTGTGAAAAAAGCCAGTATTTCTATCCCCGCTTTTTAGCCAGTTTGCGCGAGCTCTCTGTTCCCAATAGAGTTCTTCCTTGTCTAACTCAAGGTTGAGATAAAGTTTGGACTCCAATAATCATCATCAGAAGGGGGAAGTGCTTGAAGAGAGTAAATACGTTGTTGTAGTTCTTTAATAGAAATTTTCTTGGATTTTCTGATTTCCCTGAACCACAGTTCCAAACCCCGACTTACGAAGAGCAGTCTCTCTGGGACAGTTCCAATAGCGAGAGACCACAGTTTGCGCATTTCATCCTCACAGGACTGCTCAAGAAGCCATGCAGCCTCAAACTTAAAATGCCATATCCTGTCTTGGTGAACATTTACAATATTGGAGTTAAGTGTAACGGGCAATGATCCGAGAATGAGTGGGTTAAATGATCCAATTGATAGTTTGGAGAAAGATCATACCAATTGAACGTAGCAACGCCTCGATCAAGTCGCTCACGAATGTTGTTTGAAGCGGTTCTGCCCCATTCAAAAGTAAACCAACTGCCTTTGAAACCCATGTCATCCAATAAACAATCCGAAAGACAGTTTTGCATTTGCCACTCATTACGTGGGAGACCTCCTACCTTCTCAGTAGAACAAAAAATTTCATTGATGTCCCACATTACACACCCCGGAATGTCGGGGATGTCATTTAGTTGTCGCCATGATCCCAATCTATTTGGAACTTCAGGGGCACCATAAAATCCAGTGAAACGCCAATATATCTATTAAAGCTGTTAACTTGGAAAATTCATATACCGAACCGAAATTTCATAAAAAAAAAAATCCCTAAAGATTGATAGTGCTCTCCCCAGCTACCAACCGATTGTGAAGTAGCAAGTAATAATTTTGTGGGCGCCATGAGAGTACCGACTCAAAGTCCACATTAAAATCTAAAAGAGTTTGTAGATTTGCATCAATAGTTGATATTTCCTCTTCGTATTTTAGCATAGGATTTAATAAAAAATGTCGAAATTATATTTTTTTTTGTTTTTGTGATTAAACATTTTTGAGCAAATTAGATCTTCAACGTTTAATTTTGTTATATTTTAAGTATAATGCCAAAAAATGCACCTAATCTTTAATTAGATAGTCACTTTGGCTCATAATTTTTTTTCTTAAGCACTTTAACCCTCAATACTTCATTTTGGTCAAAAGGTTCCCTCAGTGAATGAAAACTGTTAGTCAACTAACTATAAACAGCTTTAAATGACTTGACAGAATGACGCATCAGCTAGAAAAATAATTTTATATTTTATAAAATTTTTAAATTAATTTTTGACTGATGTGTCATTCTGTTAAGTCGTCACCTTTGTCTATATGAAATTGTTATGTCAGAGTGCACTATCATTTAGGTTTGTCACGCCATTTAAAGTCATTTATCGTTAGCTGACTAGCAATTTTCATCTATGGAGGGGTCATCTTGGCCTAAATGAAACGTGGAGGGTTGAAATTTCTTTAAAAATAATAGGGGTCAAAATGACTATCTAATCAAAAGTTAGGAGTATTTTTTTGGCATTATGCCTATATTTTATGTGCCTAACGTTCTATTCTATTATTGTTTTAAGGTTGATTCATTGAAAAATTCATCATCCATTCATTGCTTGACATGTGAGTGGGTTTTTAATTTCAAGATTTGGGAATTAAGAAAAACGTTAGTGGAGTCCGACGAGGGAAGGGTGGATGGTGATGGTTGATTCTTTGATGGAAGAGAATGAATTTAAAGATTTGAATATTTAGGATTAGGGATTTGAGGGTTTATGAAAAAAATGGAAATTTGGGGTATTTTTGAAAAAAAATTAAAGTTGGGTTTTTACAATTTTTCTAAAAAATCAAATGAAATTAAGAAAAATATCACGCCATGTATTTGTTGGATGATAAATTTTGTTTACTCTAATTAATAGATAAGCTTTAAAATATAACACAATTAAATTAGGGATGGCCATTTAACCCATACTCGATGGGTTCTGATTCGACCTGATCTTATAGGGTTGGGTTTTTAAAAGAAAATTTCGGGTTCGGGTTTGATTTTTTGAAGATAAGGTCGGGTTAGGGTCTAAGGTGAAAAATACCCTACCCGACCCGAAATAATAGTTTAATTTTATTCTAAATATTTAGGTATAATTGCTATACTGCCCCTCTCTTTATATATATTTCAATTATCTCCCTATTTTATCTAATAAAAATAGAATAATTTTTATAATATTCTCTCTATTTGTATATTTTCTATTAGCTCCCTATTTTATCAAATAATAATGAAAATTGATAATTTTTATTTATGTTGGGTTGTCGGGTTGAGTTCGGATTTTTATTCTAGAATTCATGTTCGGGTTCAGGGCGGTTGGACCATTATAAAATGTCGTGCCGGGTCAGATTTGGATGGAGGTTCTAAATTTTCGGGTCGAATACGGATCGACCAAAAACCCAACCTAACCCGACCCATGACCATCTCTAAATCAAATATTAAACAAATAGTTTAATCAAAAAAACTTAAAAACACCTAAACCAAATATATATATATATATATAATTTGAACACTTATTTATAAAGCGTTTAGCATATGTCCCCTTTTAAAAATTTGCATAAAAATATTGTAAAAGGGTGAGTGCTCTAACTTTAGTTACATGGAAAGTGGCCGAAAGGGTGGAGGAGGTTGAGAACTTGGTTCGGGATTGTAAATTGTTCTAGGCAGTCTTCAATATAAAAACTTTTTATCTTGAGCTAAACAACATTTTTTCGAAAAATCTGCTTTTGAAAATGACGATTATTAAAAAGAAAGCTTTGATTATTATTAAGTTATTTTCTAATAGAAATACAAATTAAATTATTAAGTTTTTAACACTGTTAATATACAATCAGAGTATATTTCATTGAATTAAAAAAAACATTAACATCTTTTAAATAATTTATAATTTTATTGGATTTTTTAATATTACATGATTTTAAATTATTTATTGAAGTAACATACAAGATAAAATAATTTTATTTTAATATAAAGTACATGTGAGTTACCACATGGGTATAACTTTAAAACCGTTAAAATTTTAATTTTTAGTCAATATTTTGATGAAATGAATGAATTTGACCCTTTTAATATATTAAGAGTCAAATTTAGCTAAAAATAATGAAGGTTAATTCAATTTATCCTTGAACACTCTTAAATCTATTGTCTCAGAATATAACAATCATATAAATTAAATTACGATCCAATCCATAAAAGAAGATATTAATAAAATATAATATAATAAAAATAGTACTATAAACCTTATAGAGTCGAACCTCTTTAATTTGTTTCCAAAATTCAAATAAAGAATTAATAAAAACAAAAACTACCTAGTTTTCTAGGTTCTACTTTATTTTTATAAAAATTCGTAGAGTGATCTCAGTAATAAAAAATAATATATTTTATTTAAATAATTCGGGTTTAAACGCCATTTATATTATTTTATAATTACACTAATATATTAAAAAACTTTACTTGTATGGCTTCTAAAAAATTACTTTATTTCTATGGGCTCCGCCACCCAAAAGTAAATTAAGCCGCCATCCTAGAAGGAGATTTGGGCCCGCCGTCCTCCACCTTGCTTCTAGATCATCAAATTTTCTAACAAACAGCTTCTGTTTATTATGTCAGTTGTAATTGGGCCTCTGATATCAATTACAACTACAATGACGATGGCGGAAGTATTTTACTTCGGTGAAGGAGGCGGAACTATTTTACAAAGATGATAGTAAAATTAGGGGTGTAAACGAGTCGACTCAAGCTCGAGTAGTGCTGAGCTTGACTCAGCTCGTTAAGATTTCGAGTCGAGTTCGAGCTCGAATAATTTTTAACGAGCTTAAAATATCACTAAAGCGATGTTGGAACATTTATAAGCACCTGGTAGCTCAAAATCCACAAAACACATATAAGCTAAAGATAAATGCATGAGATGCAAAAATAAACATTTATATGGAAAACACAAAGTAAAAATACTAAATCACTAAAGCAAAACAGGTTTTTAACGGCGTTTTTCAAGTAAACGCCGCTAAATTTGTACATGTAGTGGCTTTTTTTGAATAAATACCGCGATAAACTGATATGTAGTGGTAATTTTGGGCAAATGCCGCTACGGACATGTACTTTGGTTGCGTTTGTTAAAAAAATACCGCAATAAGATTTAAATGTTTAACTCTCACATTAACTCCATTTATATGTTACTGAAACTTTATAAAGAAGCGAAGCTCAAGTATAGACTGTTGAGCTAAGTAAGAGTTGAGGGATTCGAAGATACATAATCAATTGCGGCATTTGAAGAAACAAACACAACTAAAGACAAGGTACATAGCGGCGTTTGGAGGAACAAACGTCACTAAAGACAAGGTATATAACGACGTTTGTTCCTCCAAATGCCACTAAAGACAATATATAAAGGCATTTAGAGAACAAATGCCACAAAAGACAAGGTATATAGCAGCGTTTGTTCCTCCAACGCCACTAAAGACAATGTATATAGCGGTGTTTGAAGGGACAAACGTTGCTATATAACTTTACCTTTTGCAGCGTTTTTTGTTCACGAACGTCACTAACTGATGCAGCATTTGATCTAGCGGTGCTTCTTGCGTCGCTCTTTCTAGCACTGGAAGGGTTTTTAGCGGCGCTTAAAAATGTCTCTATAGTGCTAAACAATGCCGCTAAAAACATGTTTTGTTGTGGTGAGTATAAGTTAAATCTAGGTTAAAAGAGATATAGATATAACTCATTTTGGGGAGTTATCAAGCATCACAACCCTTCGCCTAAATCAGAAAGGGTAAACCATTCATCATTATTGCTATCGCATCGAAATTTTATCGCAAACGATATCTCAGACTCACTTTGTTCTTGCGATGCATAGAAAATAAACAATCTCAAATTACTTCATTGCAAAATACTCTCGACTAAGGGAAAACATGTGTTATACCCCTAATAATTAAATAATAAATAGTAATGTATGAAGGACTCATCCAAATCTCCATCAGCAACCATCCTATGATTTTAGGAGCAGCTACTCTGTCTCTCCCCCAACTAAAGAGATCTTTCTTTTCTTTCTCAACAAATCTCTCTCAAACTCTCGTCTATCACCATATCGAAGGATCTGTCATTACTTCTAATAAGGCCATCGCCACCGCTAGCGGCTCTCTGTCCAATTTCAAAAGGGTGAACCATGGTCGGCTAAACACCTCACCATCATCATCAAATCTCTTTATCCACCAAAAAATACCATCCCTCTCGTTGGACATCATCCATTCTCAATTAAAATTAGGGCCAATATAACATTGCTTTTGAGAAGTGAGGTGAAAAAGTATTTTTGAAAAGTGTTTAGTTTGAGATATAAGTGTTCAATATTTCTGATAAAAAATGCTTTGAGAAGATAAATGATTATTTTAGACATGATGTTGTAAGTTAAAAAATATATATTTAGATGATATTTAAATTCTTTAATCTTATAATATCAACTTAAATTATGATAGAAATATAAAAAATATTTTTATTAATAAATATTTTTTATTGATTGTACATGTTTTATGAAAATATATAAAATTCAAAATAATTTTTATCTAAAAAATTTGACCGAAAAATATAAAATGTTTAAACTAATAAATAATTTAAGAAATATATAGTTATGTATTTGGTAAAAAATTATAAGTTTATAAATTATAAAATACACATCACAATATAATAAATGAAGATTGAAAAATTATAATTTAACTCCTAAAAGTGTTTTTCCGACTAAAAAAGCTAAAAAATTTAATTTTTACGTTTACGTTAAAAAACACTTTTAAAATACACTTGCTCTTTTAAAAATTATATGTTTAACTCTAAAAAAATACTTTTGACCCAAAATACTTTTTAAAAGATACAGTTAGTTTTACTGGGTAATGAAAACGCTTTCAAGTGTGGAAAGCTTTGAAGCCGTGAAAATAGACTAAAATTCGAAGCATAATTTTGACAAATGAAAAGACATAAATGTCCGGTTTTGGCTGCTATAATTTAACACGAAATGTGATGATAGGTGGTGAGGTAGTCATTTTCAAAACTAATAAATCAATAAACAAAAAAGAGTAGAAGACACTAAAACAGTCAATGTTCAAAAATTCTAATCTCTTTACCTAATACCATCCGCGTAGGAAATCAAGTTTTCAACAATTTCCAAACCCCAACCAATACGAATTAATTAAAAAAAAAACTACAAACTGAATTTCATTTTCAAAGACTCGTGATTGTGAACACTTCAAAATTAAGGATTATTTATACTGAGAAGGCAAATCCATCTTTCCAAATTCAAACTTTGTGCTTTTCACACTTTATTTTTTTTAAAAAAAAAACTTTAGTATAATACTATATAATTTTATATCCGCATTGTTTTTAAAAAAACTATCAATAATTTATAAATAAATTTTATAATCACAAATTCAATTAGTAAGTAGTATTTTTTTAGATATAATATCAATTAGGACTAAAACCATATCTCGTCACGAACTAAGAAGAGGAAGAAATGTTAACGAAAGACTTAACTATTTCATGAACTTAAAATGTAACTTTTAATTATTTTTTTTGAAAAGAATATGCCTCGTTAAAAACTCCCTCTAAGCCTAAATAGAGAGAAAAGAGTACCCTAAAATGTTATTATATAAATATCAGAAAGTTTACAACACCACGTAATTCAGAACTTCTAGAACTAGAGCTTGAGATGCAATCTTTTATACAAAGAACAAAGGTGACCTGGGCAAACCGTAATAAAGCTCAAAAACTGCCCAACACTCTTATACACTACCCGCACTATTGTCACACTCACCTGTACATACACCCACATACATCAACCGACACTGTCATCCACACACCACAACAACTCTGATACTCTTGATACCCCTTGTTTAGCCAACTCATGAGTTGCGGAGTTAGCTTTCTTGTACACAAAGGAAAGACGCAGACTAGAACCGGAGCAGAATTGACTGCATTGTTTGACCATCTCTTCGAAAATAGGTGAGCACCTACATTCACTGGAGATCCACTTTACGGCTAGCTGACAATCGGTCTCAATAATCACTTCATGGTTGGCCCTTCACTTTGAAGTCTCCCATAATCGACAGGCCTGAAAAATTGCTTTGAGTTCGGCTCCAGTAGGGTTTGATGTTTTAATCGCTAGAGAGAATTTAAAAAAAATCAAAATCTGCATGATTCCGTAAAATCCCCCCAATACCAGCATCACCATAGCTTCCCTTAACTGATGCATCCATGTTAAATTTAAAAATTCCCACAGGGGGCAACACCAAGCTCCATTGGGTAATCTACGCATCCTATCAAGGGCAATTCCACATATTTGTGGATTCCTAATGAAACCAGCACATTAGTGAAGGAACCAGGCCATCGACATTTGCACCAAAAACCGATCCTTACCATTGCCAAATCGAATATCAAATCCACATTACAACATTTTTGGTTAAAGATAAAATCATTTCTACACAGCCATATAGTCCAAACTATCCCAAAAGAAAGCCATTCTCCACACCGGTTTAAGAGCGTGAGCAATGAATTGGGTCTCCCACAACAACAAAAACGATTTCATATCATCAGGCACAATAAATAATATATTTCAAATGCTACACCATCTTTGCCACACTCTCCAAGTAATTGAACAATGACAGAATAAATGATTAACAGTTTCCAAACTTAAGGCGCAAAGGAGGAGCTTGGAATTTGAACTCCCCTTCTCGCTAATTCTGAAAAAGTGGGGATTCTATTCTGGACCACTTTTCATAGGAAGGCCTCCACCTTAGGAGGAGCTAGTTTTCGCCATACGAGCTTCCAAACGACATCCTTTAAAGCACCACTAGAGGAGGATAAATAGCACATGGATTTCAGTTTATACACACCACTAGAGTCAGCACACCATTTCATACTATCCTTCACACTTGAGCCAAAAGCAGCCCAATCCAAGACTGATATGAACTCATCCCATAGCTCAAGTTCCCAGTCAAACAGTAGCCTTCTGAGTTCGATCTTCCACACCCAAACTCCCTCGATCTTAGATCCAAAATTAGCGACTTACCCGATTTTCTGACTACTACAGCAAATATTCTAGGGAAATTTAATTCAAGAAAAGCAAAATCTGTCCACCAATCCTCCCAAAAATTGATGGAAAGACCATCACCCAACTCAAATTTGATGCTACGCATAAACAAGTCCAATGGGTTCTCTAGGGGCTTAGAGATATTTCTCCATACCCACGAATACTTACTTCTTGAGCCACTAACAAGAAGCAAGCTATTTTGATCGAAACCATATTTGGAATCAAGGACTTTCCTCCATAACCTATTTGTTCGCAACTGAATCTCCACACCCGTTTATTAAGCATGGATCGATTCTTGACTCTCATATCCACGAAGCCTAATTCTCCACATTCCATTGGCTTACAAATGCTCTCCCAATTCACCCAATGTATCAGACGCGAAGAATTAGAGCACCGTAGGATTTTAGCTACACACTTGTTTAAGATATCAACAACTTTGCATGGCATTTGAAACAGTGATAGGTAATATACAAGAAGATTACTAATCACAAACTTAACCATTTTGATACGGCCAGCAAAGGATGTGAACTTACCTTCCCACCCTTCGAGCTTAGATCAAAGTTTCTCTATTATGGGATTCCATAGAGCCATAGAGTTCCTTGAATGACCTAACGGTAAGCCCAAGTAGTCCGAAGGAAGATAACCCGAGCTACAACTGAATGAATCAGCCCATAGCTTTAATCGATGGTCATCTATGTTAACACCGAACAACTTAGTTTTTGAGAAGTTAAGCCGCAAACCGAATGCAACTTCAAATAGTCGAACCTCATATTGGAGCAAAGCTTTGCCGAACATTATAAGGTCATCGGCAAACTATAGATGCGATATAACCAACCCTCTATTACCAACCTCCACTCCTTCGAGTAAGTTCAGGTCAACAGCTCTTTTCATTAATTCGCTCAAAGCCTCCCCACAATATTGAACAGCATTGGTGACAGGGGCACCCTTGCCTGAGTCATCTGCTTATGGAAAATCTGTTGCGTGGCACACCATTAACCAATATAGAAATAGATGTTGTTTCCAGGCAGATCCGAATTCATCTTCTCCATAGATAGCCGAACCCCATATTTTCCATACAAAAATATAGAAAATTCCAGTCTACGGAGTCATAGGCAGAGACGAAACTATCCAGAATTTTTGGAATAATTGCATTTTAGGTCCTTTGTAGTTTAAATATTATTTAAATAAGTCATTTATCTCTCACAATTTTTAAATTTAAAGACTCAATAAACTCTTGCCCTTCCGATGGGTGATCTTAGCTCCGTCCCTGGTTATAGGATTTCCTAAAGTCTGCTTTAAACATGAATGTTTCCTTCCTCTTTTGCCTGAGATAATCAATAATCTCATTTACGATCAGGGAAAAGTCGGCTATCTGTTTCCCTGCGATGAACGCAAATTGGGTCTCACCTACAACGCTGCTAATACATCTTGCTAATCTTCTGGATAAAACCCTTGCCAAAATCTTGTACATGCTACTAACCAAAGAAATAGGCCTGTAGTCCGTGATATACTTAGGACATCAAACCTTCGGAATGAGTGATTAATTGCTTTGTCTTTCAACTTTCCTAGATAAACCTGTCGAAGAATTTCACCACTTTAGATTTTAAAGAAGCCTAGAATTTCTCGTAGAAATCCAAGTTGAAACCATCTTAAGAAGTGTATTAAAGCCCCATTTCATAAATATTTTCATAGCTAATCATCCAAAATAAATGACTTGAAATTTTATTAAGATAACAACAAAAATTTACATAAGCACTCATATTTACATATCCTAACATCAATCAAGTAAAACCCAAATCGGAAAATTTGAAAAATTAGCATTTTTTTCTTTAACCTTGTCGATCAATCAAACGCAAGCTTTAGTTATGGCCCACCAGTAACATAAAAACAATTCCCTTACGCGCTTAGATTAACGGCTCCGATCTCCTACCGGATGCGAACCGTCTCATTCCACCTAGACCAACCGGTTCAGGTTCAGGCTCCGGCTCCGGCTCAGCAACTACTTCACTCAACACACTTTCAGGCTCCATCCATATTGCCTCATCGTCACCACGCTGCAAACGAGACCTAATATCCTTTGATGGCGCGTGTGCTTCACTCGCTTTCCCATTGGATTTGGGCCTAAAAATAGAACGAAAGCTTGAAAATAAACTGCTTCTTTTCTTTGTCGTTTTTCCTTTAACTGTTTCAACTCCGGCCGGGTTTTGGTCCCTTTTTTTCAACCGGCCATTTCGGTCACGCTTCGATCTCACTCTCCCCATACATGTTACCTTGGGAGAAGACGGCTCAACAACCGGTCGGTCCGATTTAGCTGAGGCGGACCGTTTAGGAAACAATCTAGTGTTCCCAGGCTTTGTATGCTTCCTGTTCTTGGTTTCAACAAAGCAAGGTTTCTGCGGTTTGGGCAAACCGATGATGGAGGCTTTAGACTTCCTCAAGGAGAAGCGTTGAGAGTTGGAGTTGGAGTTGAGACTAGGGTTGAGGTTCGTGGAGTTGGGAGCTGAGTTGCCTTTATGCGACTCTTTACGTTCGTAAAAGGCGTTGCGATCGAACCAGTCGAACTCGGCATCTTTGGATAACCAAAACGATTCTGGAGCTATTTCTTCTTCCACGGGTTTCTCGGCGGAGTGGAGGTAGTCGTCGGTGTCACTTTCGGTGGTTGCTAAGGTCTCGCAGGCGATTTTGTTGTCGAGAGAGCCGCCGGCACAGGCGGAGACGAGGGTTTCTAAATTGCCCTGTGGCATCGTATGGAACAAAGGAAAAGCAAACACACGCTTGAATTTAGGAAAAGGGTGGAAGTTTGACGGAGCAGATGGTGGATTTGAGAAGCTTTATAGGTATAATTAGAAACAGAAAGAAAATTATGATTGATAGAGAGAGAAAATGATTTTTAGAGGGAGAGTTCCAAGTTTCAACGTTGTTGACTGTGCTGGAATTTTTAAGTCTGTTTTTATATTTTTATTAAATAAAATGGGTTCGTAATCCTATAGCCTATTAACAATTAGAAATTTAGAAAATGATAATTGTATGACAAAGGTGTGATTTGCTTTTGATTATTGTTGACCATGTCCTCGTTTTCTAATAATACAAAATTATTAATATTATACGCTTATCCTTATTAAATCTACTCGCTAATTTATCTTAAATTTAATTAACCTATCTTAAATTTACACAATCATTTTAATTTTAGGATTTGGATTATAGTGCGTAGAATTTAAGATTTATGATTAGAAATTAAAGATTAGGGTTTAGGATTAAAATTTTAAATTTTATAGTTTAAATACAAAGGGCTATTTTTACACAGTTTGTGTATCAAATGTGTATCAAACTATAACACTTTAAAAAAACAAATGACTAAACTCAATTACATATTTCCGATAAAAAGGATGTGGATCTTACTTATTTCGGGTAAATTCAAATGGCAACGACGCTTCTTCCAGTCTTGCAACCTTGTCGGGTTTGTGAGTATGTGCAGCACAGGATGGGCAGCACAGGATGGGGGGTTCAAAGGACTTTAAAGATAAAGTCAATAGGCGAGCTCATGTTCTTGGTTTTCAGTAAAATATTAGAACTTCCGAGTAAGGAATTTCTCGACACAAAAACTGAATTTTAAAGGAATCTCATTCAACCATAAAAAATAAAAATAATTAACGGCAACTTCGTAAATATAAAAAATAAAAATAAATTATCTCAATTATAAATTTATACTCATTCAATTGTCCAACATCAACATAAAACATTTTTAATTTGTACTATCAGTATACATATAATGCATTGAACCATAAAAAAGTTAAAAGCAATAAAAACCAAGAATGATGGTAAATATGGACAAGTTTTATATATTTTTTCCAGACATATAAAATATATAGGCTGATTTGAAAGAATATTCCCGTTTAGGAATTAATTAGAAAAGTAATCCATTAATAGTTATGTAAAAAATACAAAACTACAATATGCATTACCTTTTATATATAAAGAAATAAAAAAATTATTTTGATTCATCAATTTAAAGGGCATGTTGAGAAAAGATTAAGAGCATCTTCATCGAAACAAGAACATTGATTAACTTGATATGTAAATATAGAGAGAGAATGAAGAAAATAAGGATCAAACATTAGCTCCATAAATAATTGTTCAAAATTAAAGACTAAAATCAGAAAATAGAAAAATAAAATACAGTAAAGCATCCAATGAAAACTAATGCCACTCCAACAAAACCACCAAAACAGTAATAAACAATGATTAATGATAATAATATGTAAAGTTATGACACAAGACAGTTCAATATAGAGCATGTTTGGATTGATCTTTACCACATAAGATAAACAAATGAAAATTATGAAAATAGATTCTTTAAGTACATTGAAAAAAGTTTAGTATGATAAAATTTGCTAAAAAATTACCAACAACTTGAGCATTACTTGAAATTTCTATCAATACATAAAGAATATAAAACTATAATCCTTCATAAAAAAGAATAATACTATAATTGAAGTGTCCTTTTTAATCTTAAAAGATAGTTAATAAGACAAGGTATAACAATAGTAGAATTCACTTTCTCAAAACTAATCTTTCACTTAAAGATAATTAAAAATCTCCCCATAATCAAATTATTAGGTGCCCATGATAATAACTGTGGGGTCATGTTTATAAAAAGCATAGTGCTAAACTAATCAGGATAACACCTTGTCATCATATATTTAGTAAACTAATCTTTCACCTAAAGATAATTAAAAATGTCCACGTAAGATAAATTCGCATTCAGCCAAAAGCGAGTTTTAACAAATGCTTTGCGAAAAGCGAGTTCTGTGTAAAAAAAATTAATAAATTATTTTTTTTATGTTTTACCTACCCACTCAACACATAACTCGATTTTAACTAAGCGCGAGTTTGAAACTCGTTTTTGGCTAAACGCGAGTTTTCCTTACGCGGATCTAAAGGGGGTATTTTTTACATAACCATTAATGGGATAATTTTCTAATTATTTTCCTAAAATAGAATATTCTCTTAATTTTGCACACGCCTTACATACAAAGCTATTTGAACTTGGATTTCCTAGATAAACATCATCATACTTTTTACTGTGACCACTCGTTAACATTTATCTCAACTATTATATATAGAAATTATAAAATTAATATTTTCAATAATTATATTAATGTAAATTATATGTTTTAATTATTAGAATATTTTACAAATAATATTTTAAATTTTTATTAATGAATAATATTATTTTATGTCTTCAATATTAATATAATATTTTTATATTAAAAACAAATATTAAAACTAGATTTTGTTACATCTATTGGTGGAGCCCGTAAGAAAAATGAGGTGTCAGTTGGCATCCCAATTTTTTTTAGAAAAATAAAATAATATTTATAAATTTTATATAAAATATTAAAAAAATAAACATCTCTTATAAAATAATATTGACATTAATTTACAATAGTATTAACACCCTTTGAAAAAAACAGCACACAATGTTTGCTCTCACTCACTTAAATTTTTTTATAGAATTTTTAAAATTATGACATCACAGGCTAAATTTATAGCTCCGGGCTACACTTACAATATTAGTGAAAGAAAAATATATAAATATTCTTGTAAAATTCTATAAACAATGATTATTGAAGTAGTATAGAATTTATACATAAATCTTATCAAGCACAAATTTGATGTTTAGAAGTTATTCGTAGTAATTTATTTAAAGATTGTATGGAAATATAAAAAGACAGTATCATTATAAAAGTATTAATTATAATTAAAAGAATGGATAATTTGATAATTTCCAACTGAATTAATGTTGGTTGATTCATAACGCCAAACTCAGTAAGAATTTTAATTATAGTATAAATGCTAATTATTAAATTATTTATTAATAAGATGTTAATATTTCATCAAATGTTAATTTAAACTCACTTAAATTAATGTACGTTGAAAGAGCATGAGATAGATGCGAATTTAGTTTGGCGAAAGCCACGTGGATTAAAATTAACTCGAATGGTGTAGTTAGCACGTCGTATCACATGGTTGCGGCGGGGAAATTATATGTGGAGATCAGGGTGAATAGATTTTTGGATTCGCCCATAGCCTTGGAAGTTGTTCGGTTCTCATGTCGGAACTTTGGGCTGCCCATGATTCTCTTGATTATGCCTGGAAACTTGGATATCGGCAGGTTGTGTTGGAAACGGATAATAGCGAGGTTGCGAAAGTGTTGCAGCGGCAATCGGATGCTCTATGTGGCTGTGTGCTTCGTGGATGCGGTTCATGAGCTATTGTCTCGATCGTGGTCTCTCCAAATTCGGCACATATGTCGAGCAATGAACATGGTGGCGGATAAACTTGTTGCAAAGGGACGTGGTGCTAATGTGGGTGTGATCGAGTATCACCCTATCCATCTGGAACTCGTGGAGTTGGTTAGTAGGGAGGCCGAGTATGGCTAAGATTAGTTTTTTTTTGGGTGGTTTCATGTGTTTGTTTTGTTTGTGGCGTGTACTTTCGGTTCTTGTTCTATGATAACGCTATGGGTATTATTTTCATCTAATTATGCTTAGAGAGGTTTTTAACGAGGCCTATAGTAGTATCCACTTATCAATAAAAAAATATTTCATCAAATGTTAATGTTTATGTTTATATAGTATTCAAACTTTTATTTATAATTCAATTTTTATTTGAATTTTTGAGTCGAGTTTATAAAATTACAATTTGAGTAAAGTCGAATATTTTCACGTCAAATCAAATTAAAAATTTTAATTTTTTTCAAGTCAAGTTGATTTTTTCTCACGCGTCGAACTATGCAAAGATCAGAAAGCTTTTAATTTTCTAAAATTTTTCATATTTTCCAAAAAAAAACATTTTTGAAAGGCCAATTTCCACTAAATAAATACACTTATTTTACAAGAACTAGAAAACCAAACATCAAAAACGATATTGAATGTTACGAAACAATTCAAACCCAATGTCCCAAGTGGATCTTTCACGGACAGAATCATAACATTGTCACTTGGACGTTGTAAAGAATAATTTTATTTGGGTCCGTTAACCCGGATTTTATTATTATTATTATTTTACTACTATTATTATTATTAATTTTATTATTATTATTAATGTTATTATTATTGATATTAAAAAGACCAATATTAAAATAATAAAACCCATCAGTCCAAATCTATTTACAATTACAAAACTCACTTAATATTTATAAGGCCTGTCCAAATCCTATACGATAACCCTAGCCCTAATTATGTTATATGATCCTTTTTTTTATTGCGCAGCTAAAGGAGAGCCGTTGGATCAAGCCAAATCCAACAACCATGATCAAACTCGAGAGCCTTTTCGGATGTCGCGGAGATGCACGCTCGGGTCGCTTGCCTCCCCACGTGCGCGTGCAATGCATGCCGATTCCCTTCAGTTTCCACGCGCCACGTGGCTTCACCTGATGTCGCCACATTATCATCCAGAAGTCACCTTAGCCATCCGTCTCCATCCGAGATCACAGTCGTTGAATTTGATCTGATCCAATGGCCCAGATAAAATTGGCTCAGGAGAGACTCTTCGCCTCTCGTTCTCTGATATTGTCACGTGCCACGATCAACGGTCGCCCTTTCATTGCAGACCGAGGGACATCACGTCGCTTTCCTCTCACCAGCTCTCCAACCACCGTACCGAAACGAAAAATAATAAAGAAAAATGGGGATGTCAGAACCTTAAATTACGAACAGTAGAGCAATTTAATGTAAATCAAGAAAATCAAATATATAACATGTAAATGTTGGAGTATGCCCAAAGACCAATCATGAGATGGTTGTAAAAGTCATACTTATTTTATCATATTTATTAATATAAAGCCATTATTATTTTTCAGTCTTATTCTGTGCATTTATAAATAAACTGAATTATAATAAAGTCTTTAGAATAATATAGTTATTCTTGAATGTCCTTAGTCGAGTATTATTGTGGGCATGAACAACAATAATATATTAAGACTAATATGTAGTTGATTGATGACAAAGTGTTGTCATTTACATGAAGATGTCAAAATCAATACATAAATATGTGTTAGAGAACGACATATTTGACTGACCCGCTATGAGCACGTTTCTTGGATTATTATGTGACAGTCACAACATAGCTCATAGTGATAACTACATGTATGATCCTCAGACTTGAGATCATAATTATTTCAACATGGTGAGTGACATGTTTTGATGCGGTCAAACGTGTGTCGTAACTGACTACACTATAAAGATCAATATTGGATATGTCACAATCTATGTAGCGGAATATGGTTGATCAAGATAGGATTTGTCTCTCCTACATAATAGGAGTAATATCATATGCCACTTGATTGAGTGAGACTAGAAAATGCATGGTCATGCTCAAATAAATTAATATGAGATATCATAGTTATTCGTTTATAATAGTCTACTCAAGATATCAAGAAATATTAGATGGACTATACAAGTGTGACTATTCCATAACTTGTGTTCGATCTAGATATGAGGACAAAAGGATGTAATACATGAAAAGAGTTAATCACGAAAAAGGTTATATCGAACCACAACTTCCTGTAACTTAGGTAGCAATGATGCATTGCTAGATGCCACTCATTGCTTGTAATATTAGAATTGTTCTAGATATTACTGCTAATGTTACATGAACCTACAAGGGTCACACCCTATGATTGAACGAACAAATATCGACTAGATAGCATGTGAAGTAAAAACCGAAATTATTATAATTATTGTAATTATAGATAATCTTGTTTATATATATTTTAATACTAGATAATTATTGTAATTATCAAATACTATTAAAAATATATATCTCTAAAGAAACATAATTAAAGTAGAATCAGGTTCTACATATTTTATTATATTCGGTTAAATATATTGTATACTTAATGAATCCGAATTTAATTAGAATTAGGTTTTTGAATGCTATATAAAGGCATAAGATTTAGCAGCAAAAAATATGCCTTTTGCGAAAAACCTCTCTAACAGTTAGAGAAATAAAATATTGTTTGTTTTATTCGGGTGGACTGCGTAGAGGCCGGAACACTGTTGTGACGACTTGGATTCAATATCGTGCTAGAAGAATTGGATTCTCTTAACTCCCTACGATTTTTCAGATTTATTTAAGGTAACGTTTCTTCCCTTTTCATCCCGAATTCGTTCCTTGTACATGGATCACTGGCGGAATACGTCAGATAATCTTTTTCCCTGCGCCATGGGGTGTACCGGCGTTTCTCAACAATAAAAAAGATCTATTGTAATCAGTTTTTCAGATCAATCAATACAAAGAAATTTTTGAAAGGTATTCACAATTTTTTCTTCTTTTGCATATCAAAAATATATAAAAAAAAACAACAACACAAAGAGGGTTAGGGTTTACCTTGACACCATCTCGGTTCCCGCCGGTGATAAACCTTCGATTTCACTAAATTGAACAAGGTGAATCGGAGTGGGGATCAAGTTTTTTTTCTTTTTTCTTTATATCAAAAAGGGGCTACTGTTTTTCTAAAAAAGAAGAGTTTTGGTGTTCGATTTTTAAAACATGGATTGGTTTAGTTTTAAAAAAAGTTCAAAAGAAGTTTATTTTTAAGTTTTTGATGTCGATCAACGACAGCCGGGGGAAAACTATGGTGGTCGGAGTGGTAAAACCGCCACTGATTTTTTGAGTTTTGTGACGGTAAGTGGTCATTTTTTGAGTTCGTACCCATATGACCATGAAGAACAGGATGAGGTGTTCATCCTTGTTCTTGCATTTTGATATGAAAATATGGACGAAAGTTTTCTTTTGTGTTTATTTTTAGAAAAAATAAAGATGTTTTGGGAAAGTTAGAACAAAAAAAAAAAAAACAATAGAAAAGTTCTGATTTTCGGCCTAAAGGGTGTGTCTTATGCCCTTTAAAAAATTAAAAATGGCTTAATTTCTCTATAAACCCCTCCGCGCTTTCGAATTCACACCCTTAGACCTTCTGCCTTCTAAAATTCGTTACACAGTCCATGAAGCTTTTTCAAAGTTTTTAATTTCGTCCCGATTTCAGATGTATTTCGATTTTTAGTGGGATAATCCCCATTTTGGACCTTTAAACTTTTAATTTCGTTTTAATTTGGTTCAATCCAGTGGTGTAATCCTCTTGCTAGCCCTTGTTTTTTATTTTATTATTTTAGCCCCTATCTTTCATGCACATTTAAATTTCAGTAATGTTTTTATGTTTTTCTTTTAATTTCAAATCCTTTATTATGCTTACATGTGTTTATATGCTTGATTCATTTGTTCGATATTTTACTTTAAATTTTGTTTCTATTTGTATTGTTTTATACATGTTGTGTATATCATGATTATTTATCTTGCTCTTGTAATTTCCATGCATTTATTTCATGCATATGCTATTTATATATTATATATGCGTGTATATATATATATATCATATTGTGTTGAGTTATATAATATATATATTACATACGGTGCATTTTTTATTTAATATATATGTAATATGTATACATTATATTATTTATGTTATATATATGTTACGTATATATGTATATGTTTAATAATATATATGTTATATTATTTCGATGATGCATTTTAATTTATCGCATTAGTTTAGTTTTTAAAATTTCGGTATCCTATTGGGAGTATCATCTCGGGTCTTCGGGCGTCATCTTCTTTGTATACCATAGATTGTGAGGTTGTGGTTTCTTTTTATGTTCGAACCGTATGCTCATGCATTCATACATTTGTAAGGATTGGATGTTAAATTAAATCAAATTTTAATTTCTTTTAGTAAGCACAATACAAACCTTTATGTACGAGTTTTTGGGCGTGGTGGGAGTGCGAACCCTTCCCCACTCGTAACCGACTCGATCCATTTGAATTTCTGATTTTGTTTTTCCCGGTGTCCGGTCTATCTTATCTAAGTAACCGATGACAACTCCTTTGTTTTCATTAAAAATATGAATTCTTCTAAATTTTCCCATTAAATATTTTCAAAAACGAGAAAACACTTAATACTTTTAAAATTAGTCGCTACATATGTTCAAATTTCTTCAACCGGAGGCTTGCGGCCAAAAGATTCAATGGCTTTGACAAAATCATTACAACAGCTTCAGTCCCCCAGTTGCATCATCCACCATTTTAATAGGTCCTACAAACAACATTGCATGGTAAAGTTAAATAAAATACTTGATAGGAATTCGCAGAATTCTAGGCAAAACAGAAGCTTACCAAGAACAGCCATCACCGTCCTCGAATCTGAAAATGAATATATCAAATAAGAAGGCCTTTAGAAAGACCGAAATGAATACCTAAGGGTTATTGAAGAGGCAGAAGAAGCGAAAAGACGGCAAAAATGGAGTGCCATACCCAAGTTCTTGTATCATAAGTGCATTCACAGGCTCTTAGATTGTGCAATTTATAGGAAGTGATGATTTACGATTTATAGAGACAAAGCAAAGTAGCAATGAAAATAACAAATCAATTAAAAGAAATAAATTAAGTTCACTATATCTTAAGTAAAATTCATTATTTTAAAAAATAATTTTGTCTGAATCGGTGTAATCGTAAAAGTATGTACAAAAATTAACACGGTATCCAAAATACATGCTAAAAAATACACGAAACTTATCAAAGACAGGAATCGAATAACAATAATAAAATTTGTGTTTAACATTTATCATCGATCACTCAATGAAAATATGCTTAAAAGAATTTATTTAAACACTTGAAAAATTTACAATAGATTAATGTAGAATATACTTATTTGCGGTACCACTTGGTACCTATTAATTACCTTTCAATACCGAAGAGGAATGATGCTTCGGATAGGTAACTAACTAGTTTTGGTACACTATAAATATGTTGGTAATCCAATTTTGAAGAGAAATTTTACGATGACAATAATATCTTCTTTTTAATGTTTCTTCCAGTTTTATTTTGATGCATGAACTATTTTCAATTTCTCAAAATAGCACATACAATTTCGTTTTCAGTTTCATACATAAATTTTAGTGACTATATTGAAAGTGCTCTAAAAGTTCAGTGACCGTATTAAAAGTGCTCTAAAAGTTTAGTGACTCCCAGTGTAGTTAACCCTTAAATTTAACATGCCACGTCAGCTTTTTTAACGGTAGTTAACGGTAGTGACCGTCATGAAAGCGAATTAAAAGTTGAGTGACTGTAATGAAAGCGAATTAAAAGTTGAGTGACTGTAATGAAAGTTTTAAAAGTTCGGTAACCATATTGAAAACGCCCTAAAAGTTCAGTGACTAAGAGTGTAGTTTACCCTAAATTAAAACAAAAACTACCCAATAAACTGTAACACCTAATTTATTTAACAAAAGGAGTGTATAAAATACAACTTAAAGAAAATATGAGTTGTGAAAGCAATAAATCATCTGTTGATTATCATTCCGATGCATCTCTATTACCATTAAAAGTGGTAGTCTCATAATAGGAAACGTTATGGGATTCTTTCCGTCTATAGTAAATTCAGTAGAAGCCAAATAAAAATTTAGAACAAATATAAATGGCAAAACATTATTGATTACCTCAAATTTAAATGCCAACCCATTTGTACAGAAAAAGAAAATATCAAAAACAGTGTACTGATTTTTAACCTAGGTGTATTATCCTGAAATTTTAGATATTGATATTTAACCAAGAACATGGTTGCTAAGAATAAAAGTTATATTTATTTTTGTGCAAGTGTGTTATTTAGTAATATGAATATGATCTAAATGAATTGTAATATGCTTGATAAACATTGCTCGTGAGAAAATTCTAGGGGACTAAAATAGGGGATTTGCCTATTTTAAGAAATTGTAACAAAAAATATTTGTACAGAAAAAGAAAATTTTAAGAATTAACAAAGGAACCACTTCTGAAAATGTACTATGATTTCTTCATTAGAGGAGCTGAAGATCAATAGTTCAATATGCCCTAAAAGAGAATGAGGAGTCTGTTTATGCAACTGGTAGTGTTAATTGGAAAAACCAGTGTTTGATATTGAGACCCTTCCTATCAACTTTCCTGCCCTCAAATCAAGCGATGACAAAAATATCCAAAACCGATGCGTTTCAAACCAATTTGAACAAACGGTGTCGTTTTTTTTTAATTTCGGTTCAAATCGGGTAATGCTTTATTAATATAGGGTTCAGTTTTAGTAAAAATCGATCCGATCCGACCCGAAATAATTACAAAAATATGCATAATATAAATATATTATTGATGTTTTAAGTTTAACCCTAAAGAAACTCTTTTCTTGTTGCAGGCAAGCGGCAGCCACTTCACTCACTGTTCATACTTGACTCTCAACCCAGCAACAGGTTCCATTGTACTTCTCATTTTTTTTCTTCTTTTTTCCTTTTGACTTTGACTTAAAATTTTATATTCTATTATTATTTTTCAGCTTCAATTATCTAATAATCAAGTGGGTCTTCTGATCTTATTATGTTGTATCTACCTCTCCTTTGTTTCAAACTTGTAAGTGTTTCAACCTTTGATTTTTTTTCCTTTTATTCCATTTTCAATGTGAGTAGGAATGTAACACCATGAAATTGGGTTCAGTAGTTTTTCTAAGTCCGGTGATCGAAAAATATTTTCTAATGATTAAAAAGGTTAATCTCGAGCCTTAGAATAAGTGTCTAGAGAACCAAGGTTCGCTCTTTAAAAGAATGCTTCGATTTGGGATTAAATTAGAAAACCTTGAAGTGAAATTGAAACTAAATTGAAAAGGAAGCAAAAATGAAAGTTTGCATATTTTATTAAGGGTAAACTACCTGGGTGACCACCCAACTATTGGGTCTAACCTATTTTGACCACCGAACTATAAAAAGGCAAAATTCAACCATCCAATTATTTAAATGGACCTATTTTGACCACCATACGTTAAAACCTAACGGAGAGGTGATGTGACAGTTAAAGAAAATTTGTATAATTACACATTTGGTCCTGTTAGTTAGTTATTATATCAATTTGTTCTTAATTTTAATTTAATTAAATAAAATTAATCGACCAATCAGATGGTGGCACATGTCATGACTCAATTTGATGAATTTAGTATATTTTTAATTTATTTTAGTTAAAATCTTGTAAAGACATTTTGCTATGGCATTATAAGTTATGACACCCCAAATTTCATTATCATGCAAAAAAGTTCACTAATTTATTTCTTAATACAAGTCCAAAATTATTTACTTGTGACATTTGTCCCTTTGTTATACACTTAAAAAATACATACAAACCATCCAAATACAAATATTCTCATACTTTTTTTTTCTGTTGTACATAGTGACATTTGAGACCCTTCAAGAGTGAACAACATAGATGGCTCTATGTGGTGTATTACCTTTGACGATGATCATTCTCGACTTACCTTGACTTTCTTAGTGAGAGAAAAATCTAAAATTGAGGGATTATTTTAAAAAATTCAAAATCTGATAGAAACTCAATTTAATAGCAAAATTCATATTCTTCATAGTGATAATGGCATTGAGTATTTCACTAGATCTTTAGGATCCTACCTTCAAGAAAAAAGGATCATACATATCAGCTCTATTGTTCATTCTCCTCAATAGAATAGGGTAGCCAAGAGAAAGAACAAACATCTTTTACAGGCAGCTAGGTCATTGTTATTTTTGGCAAATGTTCCTAAATTCTTTTGGGGGAAGTTGTTCTTACTGCCACATGTCTCATCACTAGAATGTCGAGCAAATTCACACAATTTCAAATACCTGGAGAATTCTTCCTTAAATAGTTTCCTCGTTTTAAATCACCTTCGTCTAATCTTCTATTATGGGTCTTTGGGTGTCCTATCTTTGTTTACATTTTTCATCACTCTAATTCTAAAATAGATCCTAGAGTCGTTAAGTGTGTCTTCTTAGTTTATGTCTCCACTAAGAAGGGGGATAAAAGATTACTCACCCGCCACTAAAAGAACTTATATTTACATGGATGTCACTTTCCTTGAAACCAAACGTTTTTATCCCAAAACTGAAATTCAGGGGGAGAGTCTAGGAGAATTTCATAGTTTGGATGAATTTTAACCTTTTTATATTCCAACCAAACTTATATCCACTAATCATATTGATCTTCCTTCATAACATATACCACTTTCTTATTTAAAGGCTATATTCTAACCCATTATACATATACCCAATGATACTATTAGTCCTCCTTCAAATCCAATATCGCCTTCTTCTGCTTCAAAGACTATACTACCTTCTATTCCTAGTTCACCACAAACTCCTCAAAGAACTTAACCAGAGCAACGTAAGAAAAGGGAACTTATTGTCTATAAAAGGAGACAAAAGCCCACCAAAGAGATCATTATACAACTTGGAGACTACCGAGAGGTAGAACTCGGTCACACTGCCTTAAAACATTTAGAAGGTATGGATATATCTCAGAATAAAATTCATGTTTCTCTTGTTGATACAACTGAATTACCTATTGCTCAAAGGAAAGGGGTAATGAAATGCACAAATCACCATATACAGAGATATGTTGCATATGGAAATTTGATGCCTTCATTTAAGACCTTTTACTGGTAATGTTGATAGAATTCAAATTTTAGAAATAATAGAGGAGGCCCTAAAAGATCTTAGATGGAGAAAAGCAATGGAAGAGGAAATTAGTGCATTTGAAAGCAATAAAATGTGGACTCTAACTCATCTTTCTCAAATGAAGAGACCAGTGAGTTGTAAATGGGTATTCACGATCAATTACAAGTCCGATGGCAACGTGAAAAGGTACAAATGAAGGCTGGTAGCCAAGGGATTTACACAATTATATGGAATTGACTACCAATAAAAGTTTTCTCCAATAGCCAAGCTGAATAAAATAAGCGTGCTGTTATCCTTAGTTGTTAATGAGGATCGGGAACTTCATCAACTAGATATCTAGAATGTCTTTCTGAATGGAAGATTAGAAGAAGAGATATACATGCAAATTCCTCCAGGAATAAAACAAGATGCAAATAAAAAATTGATTACAAGTTGGAAAATTCATTGTACAGACTAAAACAATCCTCTGGAGTTTGGTTCGAAAGGTTTATTAAAGTCATTGTTAAAAATGGCTATAAACAATGTCAAGTAGATCACACACAGTTTGTAAAAATGACTTCAAGTAAAAAGAAATCAATTTTGATTGTATATGTTGACAATATCATTATTACAAGTGATTATTTTGTGAAATTAATAGCATGAAAAAGTTTCTTTCCACCGAGTTCAAAACAAATGAGCTAGGTAGCCTTAGGTACTTCTTAGGGATGGAAGTAGCAAGGTCTAAAGTTGGTATTGTCATAAATCAAAGAAAATATGTTCTTGATTTGGTTTTAGAAACATGAATACTAGGGTGTAAACAATCTAAAACACCAGTGGAGGCTAATATGAAACTACGAAGAGAAGAAATGAAAAATCATGTCAACAAAAAATAGTATCAAAGAGTTATAGGAAAGCTTATTTATTTTTCTCTTACTCGACCAGACATAACTTTCTCTATAAGTATTGTTAGCCAACATATGCGTGATCCAAGAGAAGAACACCTCGAAGTTGTGTATAAAATCTTAAGGTATTTGAATATGACCCCTAGAGACAGTTTAATCTTCAAGAAGAGTAAAGATATATCAGTAAAACTATTTATTAATTAAAGTTGGGTAGGTGAGCTAACTGACAAAAAATCTACTAGTGGTTACTGCTCATTCGTGTGGGGAAATTTAGTCACATGGAGGAGCAAGAAGCAACCAGTGCTGGCTAGAAGCACTGCTAAGGCTGAGTATGGAATTATGGCTTTGAGAATATGTGAAGTAGTATGGCTACAAAGATTGCTGGGAGAACTAGAACTTAAACAATTCGAAGAGTTCGAGTTGCAAAGTGATAGCCAATCAGCATTGTCAAAAATACGGTTCATCATGACAAAACCAAACATGTGGAATTGACCTACATTTTACTGCTGAAAAGATCAATGAAGAAACAATTAAACCACATTTTATTCCTACAAAGGACCAGCTAGTTGATGTTCTTACCAAAGCACTACCAAGAGACATTTTTGTTAAGTTTACATCCAAGATGAGACTTTATGATATGTATTCCCCAGCTTGAGGTGAGTGTAGATTGGTGTAGACTGCAGAAAATTAGGAAATTATATTCCATAATATCTAGTTGATATTTAGGAATTATTTCCCTAATATCCTAGTCAATATTAGTTGTAAATTAAGAACTAGATTCTACTGTAATTTTGTGTAATGACATCTTTCCTAGTTTAGGCTTTCTTTGTAAACTATAAATAAGAGCTACTAATATCAATAAAAGATCTAAAAAGAGAGAAGGAAAATTACTTCTCTTCACAAAATACTTGTAATTTACAATTAATATATTAGAGTTTTAATTCTTATGTAAATACTAGTTAGTGTTTATCTTAGTCTCTAAAGTAAAATAGAAGTAGAATACTAATTAGACTATTAGAACGGTTGTAAAGCAACATATTTATAGGTTTTACCATGCATTACATCAAAATAAGAAAATTCAGAGAAAACTGTATTTTCTCTGTTTCAAATCCCTATCGATAATTCCCGATTATAAACACCTATCGACAACACATATTCTCTCCATTTACTATATTTAGGCATGCATGGTACTATGAATATCTTGGAGCCTTGCCTCAATTGTTTGCCTCTTGCCTTTCCTCAAGTTAGTTTCTGCTATTTCAAAAGCTTGCTAAGTCTCTTGTAGATCAATGTCACTACCCTTCTCCATATCATTTATTAAAATAGTGATTTTTATTGTTGCCTATTCTAATAAAACCACCCTTTAGAGCCATCGTTAATCATTGGTCGTTAAGGCGTATTCTCAAAATACCTGTATCTACAGTTGTGGCAATAGACACGTGATTTGGTAATACGCCAATTTATCCGCTATTAGTAGATAAAATGATTCATTTTACTTCTACATCCCAAATAATTTGATTAGGGGTAAGTACCTAAAGATTTAGGACATTTCTTCAATTTTTTTTCTAAATTATCTCAGAAAGCATTCTTTCCTATGTTTTTTTTTATCTTTCTCGTCTCATCTCCTCTCTAATTAGTTGAGTGTTCATTGAATCCCTTACTCTTCCTACTCCATGCTCTATGAAAGTGATTGTTGAATCCTGGATGGTAGGTGTTTAGTGAAATATTCATATACAATGTTTGGTGTAAACTAGGGGTGTTAAAAAATACCTGACCCATTGACTCAGGGTAAAAAATCGATATTTTTTATCTTCAAATTTTTTCCAGGTCGGGTACCTGACCCATTTAATATTGTGAGTTCACGTGTCAAGCTCGGACCGAAAAATAAAGTTAAACGGATACTCAAAAATTCAATTCAATTTTTAATGTATATTTTTTATTTTAGATTACTAATTTATTATGTTTTTATTTCTTTCCCAAATATATTTCCCCTCAAACTAAACTAATCTCCAATTTCAAATTTTCAAATTTATTATTTTAATTTTATAATATTTATTTAGATTTTCCCAAATGTTTTCCCTAACACTAAATCAAGTCTATAATTTTAAATTTTCAAATTTATTATTTTAATTTTTAATATTTATTTATAGAGTTTAAAATTTATATTACTATAAACGGGGATTGGTCTAGGTGATAAACAGTTTGGTGTCGCTTAAGCAGGTCTCGAGTTCAAATCCTTGTGTATGCAGAAAATCCCCGTTGGGAGACTCGTCACCAAAATTAGGTGTGCGATGCCGGTCAGTTCGAATTAGTCCTGACAAACATTTGAGGAACTGAGAGGGTAACCAAAATAATATTTATATATGGAAAATAGTTTGGTACACAAGCCTTTTAATTTTAGGCTTTAGGAATTTGGTTAGGGTTTGGGGTTTAGGGGTTTGGTGTGTAGGGTGTAGAGTTTAGGGTTTAGGGTTAGAGTTTAGGGTTTAGGGCTAAGGATTTAGGTTTTAGATTTTATAGCTTAAATATGAAGGATTTTGTAAATTTTTTACACAATTTGTGTATCAAAATATAACCCTTTATTTATATAGTTTAGATAATTATAGATTTTTTAAGTTTTATCTTTGGGTTATGTAATTTGATTTCTATATTTTATGTTTGAATTATATATTTTGGAATTTTTAACTTTTTATATTTCTGAGCAAGCACATTTGTCGGTTGGTCAAGTTGCTTATTTTTGTTCCCTCATATTAGGGTGGAGAATATCAAAAAATCGCGGGGATTCGAACCGACGAGGATAGAGAATAACTGACATTTTTACCTGGGGGGACAAGGACGGGGAAAGTTTTATCATCGAAGCTCAAATGGGACGGGGACGGGGATTGTTGTATCCGAACAGTGGGGATAACCAAATCGTAACTGTATAAATATATACTTATTTATCTATATAGCTCTAATATATATCTTAATAAAAGAACTCTAACTATATTATTATCACTTCAATTTTTTCTCAAACATAGCCACACTCAAATTTCTCAACATATTTCTATCTTAGTTTTTAGATATAAACTAAAACTCTCATCTAAATCTTCCCTAGCACATCACCCTTTCAATCTTCATCATCTCGTAACTGCTTCCAATCGAAAGTATCCAAACTTTATATTTTGAACCGAATTGGCCATTTATTTTGGTCAGTAAAATAATAACTTTGTTTAATATTTTTGGGATGGGGATTCTTCGATAACCGTGGGATCCGCACGAGGAGGGTATGTAGACGAAAAAATCCTCAAAGCATTTGAAGGGGATTTCCTTAAACCGTAACCGTAAGTATTGGGGATGGAGTGGGGAATGCAAAATCGTCCATGCCCCACCCGATTCCCACCCCTACCTCATATTGCCTTAGGTCATGGTTTTTAGATCCACTATGAGCTCCCCCTTCCTTTTCCTAGAGTCTCCTTATCCCTCTCATCTAGGTAGGATTAGAGTTAGAATTTGTCAAAAAAAAACTTTTTATTGTTTTCAAATGATTTTAAAAATATTGTATAATTTGAATATATATATATATATATATATATATATATATATGAACTATGATCTTTACGTGGGCTGTAAACGAACAGAACGTTCAGCGAATCGTTCATGAACTGTTCGACGAGAAGTTCGTTTATGTTCGTTTATTTATTAAACGAACAAACATGAACAAGACTTTTTGTTCGTTTAATTAAATGAACGAACATGAACAAATGGCTCGTTCGTTCATTTATGTTTGTGAACATTTGGTAATCCGTTCGTTTATGTTCGTTTAAATTTATTCACATATGTCTAGGGGTGAGCATTAGATCGAGTTGAGTAAAAAAATTTTGAGTTATTCGAGTTGACAAGTCCTATTTTTTGACTCGTTAAAAACTTTCTTCTTATCAGCTAGGGTTGTTCATTGTTCGGTTAAACCAAGCTAACCGACCGAACCAAAACAAAATTGGTTAATCTGAGATAATTTTAAGTTTCAGCTAATTATTAAGAGTGTTTTTAAATTTCAATTATCGATTAATTCAGTTTAAAATTGGTTAATTAACTGAATTAATAGAACTAACCCAAAATATTAAATATTTAACATATTATATATGTTATTTATGTTCGTTTGTGTTCGTTTATGTTCATTTGTGTTCGTTTATCATTTTAACGAAAAAACATGAATGAACACGAAACAGCTACATTCCTTAACGAACGAACACGAACAAAAAATTTTGTGTTTGTTTATGTTCATGTTCGTTCATTTGTTCGGTTAAAATTAAACGAACGAACATAAACACACCCTCATTCGTGTTCGCTCGATTCGTTTACATGCTTATCTCCACGAGTCGAGATACGGGCCACATTTTTTACTACAAGGAAAAGCATGTACCCATTGTTTCAAGTACTTGAAAAAGTGAGTATTCAATTTTGAATACTCTTAGCAGAGGCGGATGTCTAATAGAGCATGGGAAGCTTTTGCACTCAAAGTTTGGGAAATTAAATTTATATTATTTAAATATTTTAGAAATTTTAATTAGACCCCTTAAATTTGATAGAAATCCTTATTAGGTTTTATTATTTTTTTGAATATTTTTAATAGAGCATGGAAAACTTTTGCACTCAAAATTGTTAAAATTTTCATTAAAAATCTTACTTTAAAAAAAATTAATTAGACCCTCAATTTTTTAAAAAATTTCACTAAATCTTCAGAATTTTTAAAAAATATGATTAAACCTTCAAAAGTTCAAAAAAAAATTATTATGCCCCCAAATTATCGCGCCAAAATCCACCCGACTCTTAGTTCACTCCTCAAACAATCTCATATCTTGAATCAACCCTCCATCTTTCCTACAATTTTCATATCTCAATTCATCATATGTTTCATAAGATTTGTAGAGTTTAAATTTTAAGTTTGAAATAATTTATTTAAAACTGGACCATTGCAATTATCGTACATTAATCCATCAAAATCATAACTCTGTTTTCTAAAAAGAAGTGAGAGTTTATTCTAGAGTATTATAAACCTCAATCATCGCTCTTGCTTCATCTAAAGTCAACAAAAAATCAGTGTATTACGTGGCACCCATTCAATACATTTCCCCCTAAAGCTTTTGACCTTTTCTGTTTGCTTCTCTGTCGTATAACTCCTTCAGGGGCAACACAACAAAACCCAACAAAAGTTTCAGTTTTCTGCTAACCATGGCTGGGAGAAAGAGAAGAAAGCTCAAATTGTAAGTTCTTCTTTGAGTAACTAAGTTGGTAGATTTATCAATTTTCAATTTTAAAAATTGAAACTTTATGTTGCTTCTGATTAGGTCTCATGGAGATTTCAGTTGTGTTTTTTGGATTTAGAAGCTGTTGAGTTCTTAATATGATATAAAAATGTGTTTTTTACTGAACAATGAGGTTTAATTATGAAAAATTGTTGTCAAATATGATGTTTTCCTTTTTTTTATGGGTTTATTATGGGTTTTTGTGATTACAGTAATTTGAGAGGTTTGGTAATGTACCCCTTGTTTTATTCAAGTTGTTTTTGAGAAATTGCAGTGATGGATAAACATTTTAATGGTTTTTGAATCGGTTCTTTAGCAATGCTTAGAAATCATTGAATATTTTATTTTGGGAATTGGAGCAATTCAAGTTTGATTGATTGATTGATTGTTACTGCATTGTTTTGGTTCGAGTTTGAATTTTGAAATCTGAAATCAGTTTTGGATTAGTGTTCATATTTGTTTTTTTGTTGAAACCTATGGTTATGATTAGTGACTGTAGGTTTATGGTGTTGGTTTCGATATTCGGCCAAAGAAGGTTATTTGAGTTGTTATTTCATGGATCACTTATTTGTATTACAATTTGCTAGTTTTAAAATTCTGACTACAAATAGGTACTCTGAACAAAGTTAGAGATTTTGTTCTTCTTGACTAAGATCAATTCAATTTCATTGAATCTCTATGGAAGTTGAGTCTTTATAGTATTTTGAATTCGGGGATTCGAAAATCACTTTTTATTGGTTGTTCTATTAGTGATGGCTATATAGGTTTCAGATTTATAGATATCTTACTTATCCTGAAAAGAATCAGACAAGTCTTTTCTATAATGGTGCATTTTCTGGTTTGGTTTAGGCTAAACAACAAAACAACTCTCATGGAGCCTTTTGGATGTTTGATGCTGTGGTTTCTAATTTGAAATATTTCAATCTTTTTGTCCCTTTCTACCTATACCGTTACTTTGAATTTTACCCCTGGGGTTGTAGGCCTATGGTTACGTCGAATAAGTACCTTTCTTGGGTATACTATGTTTAAGTTCACGAGTGGTTTTGGGTATACTATGTTTAAGTTCACGAGTGGTTTTCCTCGTGCAGTATGTAATGAATGGAAGATCAAATGTATGTGTGTGTATTCTTATTTGGTCAAATAAATGTCATTTAGGCTTATATGTAGGTTCAAGAAACGGAGCAAGCATTGGGTTTTTAATCTCTTATAAAGCATGATTGATCTGCCTGACTTACTGCAGCATTTTAATGTCAATATTGCACACTTCTTTCTAATATTTTATAGCTGATAACCCACTTTACTGTCGATAATCCTTTTTGCTGTATAGTTTAGATGAAACAGTGGCTGGTGATGAAAAAACTACTGAAGATGGGAACGAGAGGTTGGAGCTACAAACATGGTCAGATCTTCCTGTAGAACTTTTGGATTTGATCTTGTCCGGCCTCCCAGTAGAGGATAACATTCAAGCATCTGCGGTCTGCAAGAGGTGGCACAAGGTTGCAGTCTCAGTCCGGGCAGTGAATCAATCGCCATGGCTCATGTATTTTCCGAATGGCAGTAGCTTGTATGAGTTTTATGATCCATCAGAGCGCAAAATCTACCATCTTGAGCTACCAGAGTTGCGTGGATCCAGGGTTTTGCACACTAAAGATGGTTGGTTGTTGTTATATAGACACAGAAATCACTGTATGTTCTTCTTTAATCCCTTCACTCGAGAGATGATAAATCTTCCTAGGTTTGAGTTGACATCTCAGGGAGCCGCTTTCTCTTGTGCCCCGATATCTACCGATTGTGTGGTTTTTACAGTTACGCACGAGGGTCCTCTTGTTGTTGCTATCAGCACATGTCATCCTGGGGAATCGGAATGGACCACTGTTAATCACCGGAATCGCTTGCCCTTTGTTAGTAGCTTTTGGGACAAACTTGTTTTCTGCAACGAAACCTTTTATTGTCTTAGTCTCACTGGTTGGGTAGGAGTTTATTATCTACCGAGGCAAGCTTGGAAAGTTCTTGCTGTGGCTCCGCCAAGATGCCCCGAGAATTTTTTCGCCAAACATTGGTGGAAAGGAAAATTTATGACAGAGAACAATGGAGATATATTAATCATCTATACATCTAATGATGAGAACCCAATGGTATATAAACTGGATCGATCAGAAATGGCGTGGAAAGAATTGGAAACACTTGGTGGTGTGACTCTGTTTGCGAGTTTCTTGTCATCTCATTCAGGAATTGGTCTCCCTGGAATAACAACGAACAGTGTCTACTTCCCTAAAGTTCGTTTCTTTGGGAAGCGTTGCATATCATACTCGTTCGGTGACTGCCGTTACTATCCCCGTAAACAGCAGTATAACTGGGAAGAGGAAGATCCCTTTGAAAACATATGGATCCAACCACCCCGGGGTGCCTCGTCCCTTTTCTGAACAAGTAAGTTTGAACTCTGTGAATCGCATACGGCTTACTCGATTATCTACCTCAATATGAACATCTAATTCCCGAGTATATCAAAGACATCAGAGTTGATCATATGCACTCTAATTATGTGATTTCTATCTACTTTTTGATGTTGTTCAGATCTGGAGTCGGATTAGGTCCGAGACATTGCAGTTTGCCCCTGAGCTGATGATTGAAGGAAGTAGGAATCATTTGGTGGATGGAATTGCAGCCATATTTTGCTGTAGAATCTTCTTGTTGTTTGTTTTACTACAGAGAAACATATCTTCTTTTCTGTTTTGTTGTACCAAAGGAACAACTTTGTCATCGTTATTTCTCTTACAACGTTAAGATGTGGGATATTTTGTCGGTTTAATGTGTTGGTCCATACAAAAGCTATTTCATTCCATGCTAATAATTAGGGGCATTCGATCGAGTCGAGTTAAAAAATTTTGAGTTAGTCGAGTTGAAGAATCTTATTTTATAACTTAAACTTTATTTGAAATTTTTTTGAGCCAAGTCGAGTTTGAGTTTCTGTTCAAATTTAGTTGTAAACATTTATAATGTTATGATACTAGTTAGTTTCAATTTAAATGGTTTTTTTATAACTATGTCCAAAAAACATATATATTTCTTCATAATTTTTATACGATATATATATATATATATATATGTATATGTCGGGCAAAATTGAAAGACAATTTGTACTTGAAAACTAATTCATTAATTATTAAAAATTTTGAATTATTCGAATTTTTATTTTATAACTCAAATTTTATATGAAATTTTTTCGAGTCTAGTCGAGCTTATGAAATTACAATTCGAATATTTTTGCATCAAATCGAGGCGAATAATTTAATTTTTTCAAGTTGAGTCAAGTTTTACTAACACTACTAATAACCTAACTAGCCATTGAACCTGTTAAGTCCCAAATCTTTAATTTCAACATTTTTATATTAATGGATTAGATTTTATTTTTATTGTTTTTAGAAATGAGGGTAATTTCATTAATCAAAACAAAGGAGATCACAAGTAGAAGAAGAGATGGAGCAGTTAAAACTCGAGCTAATAGGCTCATTATAACTGCAAATCCTCCAACAAAACTAGCGATTAAACAAATATATACATGCCCTGAAAGCATTTAACTAATGCCTCAAATCAGATAGAGTCGAATCAAGTTTTGTTCACCCCTATCAATAAGACGTCGAAGCATATTTCCGGATTGTCACATAATTAAACTATTAAAATTTTAAAAAATAAAATTGAAGAAAAATCATAAAAATTATAAAACAAACAAAATTATATAAAATTTCATAAAAATTATATAAATATTCACAAAAATTATAAAAGAACGTATAGAATCATAAAAAAGATATAAAATTTAGGCTAAATGGTAAAAAAAAACTATTATCGAAAAATGATAAAAATCAATTAAATCCTTATGAAAAATTGCACTCAATTGAATCCTGTCGTTAACCCAATAAAAATTAATTAAGTTCTTTCGTTAATGATTTCAGTTAGTTGATCACTTTTGACCGTCAATTACAAATAGAATAATGAGATGTGGACACGTGTTATGCTCAGAGATTGTCGTATCATCAAGTTGTTAAAATTGTTAAAAAAATCATGAAAAATATATATGAAAATTGAAGAATAAAATTAAAAATGATAAAAATACACAAAAAATTATTAAAAAAATACAAAGCAAACATAAAAATTATAGAAAATTATAGAATTTAAAAAAATTACAAATGTTCTTGAAAATTATAAAATATATAGAATTACATAAATATTTATAAAAAATGTAAAAATAAAAATTATGAAATTTAGAAAATTAAAATATAGAAATTATAAAATATCATAAAAGGTATAAAAACATAAAAATAGAACAATATAAGTCGGGTGAGCATTCGATCGAGTTAAATCAAGCCAAAAAAATTCTAGTTGTCGAGTACTATTATAACTTCAACTTTATTTGAAATTTTTTCGATTCGAGTCGAATTTATGAAATTTGAGTCAAGTCGAGTTGTCGTGTTTCTGTAAAAATTTAATTGTAATTATTTATAAGTTATAGTACGAATTATTCTAATTTAAATGGGTTTCTCTAATCATATAAGGTATACACGTGTGTGTATATATATATATATCTTCGTATTCTTTTTCGGAAAAAAACTTTCATACACATGTCGTGTAAACTTTAGCTTTCACGTCCCTTTTAGTTTTAGGAGTTAAGGTTTTAATTTAGGGTTTAAAGTTTAGGGGTTTAGGTTGTAGGGTTTAGAATTTAAGGCTAGTATTTAGAGTTTAGGGTATATGATTTAGTTTTTTAGGGTTAGGGTTAGAAATTTAAGATTGGGTTTTATAGTGTAAATATGCAAGCTTGTGTAAAATTAATTTTACACAAATTATGTATCAAAATTTTACCCTTCTTTTTCATGTGTATGAGTATGATTTGTAATGTTATTTAATAAAAATATCATCTAAAATTCTAAAATATATTTATAATATCATTCTTCATATAAGGATAAAAAGTATATATGAGAGTATGAAGGAGTCAAGGAATTGATGCGAAGAAAGAATTTTAAAAAATACAGATTAAGGATCAAATTAAATAAAATGTAAAGTTAAGGGACTAAATTGCAAAAAAAATTGTTAAAAATATGAATTGAAGTTACATAGATATTATATAGTGATAGACAGATAGTGGAACATGTGGTTTAAATTTGATTAAAAATACACTTATAACGAATGAGGAATTGAAGAAATGAGGAAATCATACAAAGTTGAGGGGTTAAATTAAAAAAATAGTAAATTTATTTTTAAAATATGAATTGAAGCTAAATATGTATTATACATTGATTTAAGAACATGTGGTTCAAATTTAATAAAAAAAATAGACTTACGGAAGAAGAATTGAAGAAATAAGAAAATCATACATAGTTGAGGGACTAGAATATAAGAAAAAAAATATTTTCAAAAATATACATTAAAGTTTTTTTTAAAAAAATATACATTAAAGTTAAATATGTACCGCACAATAAATTTTCTCTTTAACAACTTTTGTAGTTAAATAAGCCCTACTCGAAATGAAAGCTAATTAATTTAAATTTCATTTCAATTCAAATCTTATTCTGCATCGACTGCTTTACTGTGTCTCGACCTATTTCTCTCGTGTACTTGTATATATTGACCGTACTATTAATAGATACAAGATTTTAATGTTTTAAAAAATATACTATATTTCTTATTTCTTACATAATTACATTCAAAACTAAAATATAATATATGATACAAAATTAAAATATAATACTTTAATTAAATTGATTAAATTAGTTAATAATTTTAAATTTTACATTTTCATATGAATTTATTTATATATTTGCATTATATATAATATATATATTATGAAAAAATTTAAAAATTAACAATAAAACTTAAACGGTACACCAAAATAAATAATACCAGCCTGTAACATATCAACTGGTACCAGATTTTAATGTTTTAAATTTATTTTTAAATTTTGCAACTTAATTAATTTTATTTTTTGATATTAAAAATAAAACATAACCATTTAAATAAATTAATGACCTAAATAATTTTATATTTTATATTTTTGTATAACATATTTAGGTGTAATTAAGATTTGCAATATATTTAATACATATGTAAAACGTTTAAAAAATAAAAAATAGTTTAATACAAAAATTTTAATTTACACAAACCTTTTAATTTTAATGTTTTTTAAGGCTTAAAAGTTTAAAACATAAAATTTAAGGTTAGAATTTAAAGCTTAAGCTCATAGATTTAAATTTTATAACCTATATACCAACGATTGTGTAAATTTTTTTACACAATTTATGTAACGTTAAAAGACCCAAATAAGAATAAACCCGACACAATACATACATATGTACCGAGACATTGAGATTATTACATTACTATTGACTTTAGTTACAACATTTTCCTAAAAATTCAAGCTTTTGTTTAAATATGCTTTCTTATTTATGTTATTCTCATTAGACCAAACATCAAGCTTCCAATGCAGTTTTGTAAGAGAAGAAAACGTCATTGACACATGCATTGGCCAATATGAGTTGGTCGTTGGAATTAGACCAAATAAATCAGTTTTTTGACCGCTAACCAGCACCTGCCATAATTTGTGTACTTTTTAAATTATACTACCGGCCATCTCCTAGCCCAAATACAAGCAATCTCAAATCACATCTTTTTTCTTTCTTTTTTCCTCTTCTAGACTCTGTTACAGAAGAAATGGAATCAGGAATGAATCTAATATGGGTCATACCGATTGCGTCCTCGGAAACTTCCACTACTGCTTCGTCTTCCACCTCTTGAGCTACTACCACCACCTCGGCTGCTACGCGGCTGTGGTGGAGGTGTCTCTGGCTGCATTCCAGGCTGTTGGCTATACAAAAACAAAAAAGGAAACGATTTCTCAGTGAGTGCCATCATCCAGAATAAATAAATGACAAGGCAGAACCATCAAGCCACGACAAAAAATAATATTACTTATTTAACATTTATGCATATTATTAAAAAAATAATATTACTTATTTAACATTTATGCATATTATTAAAAAAATAATATTACTTATTTAACATTTATGCATATTATTATTCTTATTACTACTCGGCCTATTAACATAAGCCGCAAAGAACCGAACAGTGCATGAGTTTGTCTACAAGACAAATGTCAATTTGGCTCCATATTAAGGCAGAAGAAAGAATAAAAGAAATTTAGTAGTAGATTGTGCATGTACTAACAAACAATAAAACAGGCTTTCATGATCTGCAATTACAAATGCATGGTTAAAACTTACAGCACATATCCAATCCTTCCATCAGGCAAAAGCATTGGCATCATCGCCATTCCAGCAGAAGTTGGACCTCGCCCATAGATTAATGGCTGCAAGATTTTAAAATAAATATTAGCAAAACATAGTAAAAGAAAATGTTAATCTGCAAAATTAAATAAATAACCAGGTATACAGAGGACTGAGGAGAACCTTTGAAAATCAGTCTCTTAAGCTTATTGAGAGTTAAAGAGCAAAATATTATAACGAGAACTATAACCAAATGTCTTGCTGTTAATAGAATACAAATAATCTCAACTAATCATAGGATAACTATTAACTTCTTATGTGAAAGGAAATTCTATGTGGGAAACAATGGCCTTCTATTTATTCTTGATTCTGCAACTGCAATGTTCCTTTAAGAGAAGCAGCAGGATAAGACTAGTGCAAACTATACATAGATTACAAAGGATAGTATATGCCGATTTTAGATTACTTACCAAGTCCTCTTGTCCATAAATCAACGATTATTTCATCCCAATAAAAAGGTCATGTCGGGTTTACCACAACTCAAATTCAATCTATCTCATTTGTCACAAAACAAGAACAAATCTTGCTGGTCCCACATAACACCCAATGCAGCTTAAAGTCATAATCAAAGGCTTGCAATAAGGGGAGGGGGTAAAGATTAGGACTCTTAAATCAGTAAATCACCCAAAAGGGAACTGCCTTTAGCAGCATTAAAATTTCAGAAAGAAACCTGCCAAACTAATTCATTTCCCTACTATGTCCAAAGAAACAATAACAAATTAAAATAAGAGTGGTGATGTCTGGAGGACAAAGTGAGGAAAAAATAGTTGCATCTCACCTGCCCAAATCCTGCAGGACCAAATCCCGTTCCAAGCCCACCATATGCTCCCCCAAGTAAACCGAATCCTATATGAGGGAAGCTTGAATCTAAGGTTGAATTCTGGGAACCCGATCCTCCAGAAGACTTCTGATCTGCTTGTGGTTTTGCAAGAGAACACTCCAACACTTGACCTGTCAATAAGAGAAAATGCAACAAAATGTCATCAATAATGCCCCTAATCTCCAAAGAAAATACAGGAAGTCGATAACAGCTGTAAGATAAAGGAGCATCTCCTACCATCGATCTCATATTTTTCCGTATTCTTCAATGCTTTCATGGCACTTGACCTCTCTGCAAAATGCACAAACCCATATCTGCTGTCCTCCTTTCCCACTTTTGCAGGTGGAACTACAACTTTTGTGATCTTTCCGTGATGTTCAAACAGCTTCTTTAGGCGATCCTGAGTTATATCATTTGGTAAATTCTTGACATACAATGCCTTAACCTGCACCATGTTAAACATTATTACGATAGAACCATCTATGCAGATACTCAACCAAGTACAGCCAACATTGATGTCTAGATTAGAAAACCTGAGTAGTAGCAGAAGATTCAGCATTTCTAGGGTCAGCCCAACTCACAGTTGGAGCATTATCTTCAAGCTTAAATGTTGGCTTCAACATTTTCTGTCTTGAGTATTCAGCACATGCGTGATTATGGTACTCAATGAAAACGAATCCACGGTTTCTGCTGGGGTTCAATGGATCCTGCCATGTCAAGCATGTGCCATCATAATCTAATACAGAGACTAGCACATAAGGCAATATTACACTAGATCAGTCTCTTAAATTGGGATGTGAGACAATATACACGTTAATGCACAAACCTTCAACAATTCAATACAATTAACTCCAGGTCCAACATCTGTTACAACCTTCTTCATAACTTCCTCCCCCCAGCCTCTGGGTATATTACCAATGAACAACTTATTCTTTGCTTGAGAAGTTGAACATTTTATCCTACTCCCCTGAAGAAGATAGAAAGGAGTGAACAAGAAAACAGAAATATGTTTCAGAGAAAGAGTAATTGAAAAAATTGGCACTTTCATATATATTGATAGAGGCAAAAAGAGATAGGGAATAAATTGGAAACAAATAAATAACAGCTATATTGTAATGTCATGTCCTACAGGAATATGCTGACACAAAAACAAGTGCATTCTTTCTCACCTTGAATTCAGAATAATTTAGTTTTTCAATAGCTTTGGAAGCGAAGTCCTTGGATCTGAAGGTCACAAAAGCATAACCCTTGCCCTCAACTAAATCTTTCCCCTTCATTATCCTAACCTGCAGTCATTATATTTATATATCTAGTCAGTCTAATTAAGAAGTAAACTGTTAGCGCATTAATTACCACTGTTACCTCTGTGACTTCTCCTATAGATTCACAAAATCTCTTCAAGTCCTCTTTGGGAGTGTCATGAGGAATGCCACCGAGGTAGACCTCTGATCCATGAGGAGGAAGTGCAAGAAGCTCCACATGCTTCTTTTTCTTTTCTTCCTCTGTCTCAGAATCGTCCATCTCCTCATCACCGTCAGAGCCTTTCTGAACATCAGCAAGCTCAGCAGTCTCGTCCTCCTCTTCCACCTCCTCTTCAACCTCTTCCTCGACCTCCACTTCCTCCTCTTCCTCTATTTCTTCATATTCAACCTCTTCCTCCATAGTCTCTTCTGGGTCATTGGCCCCTTCAAGGTCCACCTGCTCTTCACTCTCTTCCCTTGTCCTTGGCATTTTATGTATCTAATAAAGCAAAGCTTGCAAGACAACTGTGAAGGAAGCACAGAAGCCAGAAGCATTGACAAAATAAAAGAGTAGAAATGTGGAAAGGAGGAAACAAAAAATGAGAGGCAAATGGTATAGCAAAATAAGAGTTTCGAGTGAATTTGTCCATGAAGATATATATGGTTTCAAAGGTGTAGCAACTAGAGTGGTTCTCAGAAAAGAGTAACAAAATAGTGAAAAGAAAAGAAAAGCAATAGAGACAAGCAAAGAGAGTTCGGAACCACAATCAAGAGGATTCTGATGCTCAACAAAGTATTCTTGAAACAGGATAATAGATACAAACAATTGCCCCAAAGAAACAATGGCTAGTTTTATAGATTATTTATATATCTGAGAAAATTATTCACAAAAAAGGGGGAAAGGAAAGAAAAAAAGGCAGAAAATAATGAATGAGAAAGTGAACTAAAAGACAGGAATATATAGAAATAGGAAGAATACAATAAGAGATTCCAGAAATCAAAAAGAAAAACAAATTTCCGAACAAGTATTTGTTATGAGAATGCAGCAATGCTCGAAGCAAATGGAGTCAATAAGGCTTAATAATTAATTTAACCATCTGCCCCTCTCCCACATTTTCAGATTCTAATTCATGTTGCATTAATGGAGGATATATGTCTCTCAATATGCAAAGAAACATAAAAGCTTAGTTTTCGAACGTTTTTATTTCCTTCAACCTACCTCACCATTTCGCCAACAAACTATTGAAATTAGAAACATGAAAGGTACGAAACAATATATATATATATATATTTCAGATTTCACTATATTAAAATCTTAGCGTTCAACAATAACTTCAGGAAACCTCCAACCGATTTCGAATTCAATATAGCAGGAAACTTCATTTTTTTCGTAACAAATAAAAAGGAAAAAATAATTAAACATTCAGTATTGAACACAAAGAAGATTATGTACATACAAATTAAGAAGGGAAGGGAGACGAGAGCTTACGGAGCTCGAAAAGTGGAAGAATTGGAGGGAAACCCTAGAAAAGCGATTTGAGGGATTTTGTTACGGAAACCCTAAATTTTTAGGTTGAAAGAGAGGAGCTTTTTAATTTCGCGGGGCTTCAGAATTGGATTTGTACCCTACAAATGAACTTTCCTTTTCGCTTTATAGCTGGGCCTGGGGTAGGCAGGCGCCGTTCCATGTTTTATTTTTAGTTAAACTACTTTCAAGGTCACTTAATTATGGGTATAGTAACAATTCGGTCACTTTTCTTCTAAAATTTACAAACAGATCACTCAATTAAAATAGTATTACAAACAGGTCATTCAATTAACATATTATTCAATCAGATCACTTTTCTTCTAATGCGTCATGATATAATAATATTTTTAGTCCTCAAAATTTATAGTCTATCAATTTGATCCTAATTTAAAATCATTCAATAAATTTAACTCTAAAGACTACATGCTTCATGAGGGGTAGACTACATGCTTCATGAGGGGTTTGTTTTCTTTCATCACCGTTTGGTAGTTCTAGATGTACCCAACATTAAGCGATCCATCCTTGAGGAATTTCATTGCTCTGTACTTGGGGTATGTTGGAATTACACGCACGTTATCACCAGAGGTGTTCATAAATGGCTCAATAGGTACTCAGAGGCCCAATTTATTACCATAATATTACTATTTTTCATCCTCTCATCCACTTTATTAACTTTCATTATGAGTCTTTCGAGTAATTTTACTAGTAACAAGTTGGGTGAAAATTTTCTGCTGGGTGTTTTTAAGTTGCATGAGATACCTTGTAAAATTATTTCAGATTGTGAGCCTTTGTTTTAAAGTGAGCTTTGGACAGAGTTAATGGTACTACTCGTGCTACGAGTTCTGCTTACCATCCTGAAAATCGATGGACAAGCAGAAGCTGTTAACGAAGTTTTAGAAATATACTTGAGATGTTATGCTGTAGAGGCTCCTCACAGGGTAATGTTTTCAAGGCACTTTACGATCGTGATCCTCCGACACTCATTCGTTATATTCCTGGTACGTCTGCTGTGGACCATGACTTAGCTCAACGTGATCTAATTTTGCAGCAGCTGAAGCTTAATTTACTTAAAGTTCAAAATCGGATGAAGGTTCAAGCCGATGAGCATCGTCGTGAAGTCTCTTTTAATGTTGTTGAATGGGTTTTTGTCAAACTCAAACCTAATTCTTGGTGCAATGAAAAGGATTAAGTGTTGATGATGCTGAGTTTCAAGTTTCTTATCCTTCTTAGAACCTTGACGATAAGATTGTTTTTGCAGGTGAGGATAATGTGCAATAGCTGAGCTTGATAAACATAATATTGATCAAAGGAATGATGAGGTACGGTTGGCTGTCAGGAGAGTCCCAAGAAAGAAAACAAACCTCAAGGGTTTTGCGATGTAAGGGCAGTGGATGTAATTTGGGTGGTTAGTATAAACACTAATGATAACTTAGGGGAGGGTATGAAAGAATGCTGATCTAATATACTGCTGAATTCCTTTCCATGGTAGGACACTCTTCTCGTTTCAATAGATATCTCCTCTAAAATTCTTCGACCTCTTCCGTCGATTTTTTTTTTGGTTATTATTTCAGCTTGAAGTTGAATTTCCTGCAGGTTGTTGGAACCATCTCTCTCCCTCCCAACAATGTGGTCTTCAGAGTTCGAATTCGAATTCTCTTATTAGAGGAATAATGTGCTCAACACTTGTTAATAAAAAATGGGTTAGAGATCTACTTAGAAGATGGGTAGCCTCAACTAGATGTGTTAATAGGGAAGCTTGAAGGCTGTTCCCGTCCCTGTTAAGAGAGATGCCAACCATTTCTCCTTTATTTGAACACGAATTGATTTAAATATAAATGAATGAACTCTAACTTAAAAAATCTCGAAAGGATTAGAGCTTGAAAAAACTAAAATATTTAAAGGTATAATATCATCTCATTTAAGGGTTCAATGAATTTGGAATGTTTGTATCTAAAATAAGAAAAAATATTCCATACACTAACGTTGAAAAATTTTATTTTTCAATGTTTAATTTAGAGTTTATGTTTTAAGATTTAGAATTTATAGTTAAAATTTAAGTTTTAAAATTTAGGGTTTAAAATTCATTTTAAAAGTAGAATTAAGCAAAAGAAGAAAAAAAAAAGCATGCCTATGATATTTTTTTCACTGAGAATGAATGAAATAATAACCCAAAATGTAATTATAATTATGTCGTCTCCTGTTCCTATGTCACACGATAGTTGCATTTGCAATGCTCAGTTCCAACCGCTGAACCAAAAGCCATGAAGATTGAAGCCCAAGAATAAAAGATAATTTTCTGCATGTAGGAACATAATATAGCAGTGAAAGAAAATCTGCATTTTGAGTGCCTAATCCCAAACCCACTATCCCAAAATCCGAATGAGCTCAAATCACAGCACCAGCAGACAGCAGCGAGTCATGGTGATGTGCCACAAAGGTTGATCGAGTTAACTCTTCCAGCTTCCCATTTTCCAGAAGGAATATTCGATCTGCCATTAAAATGGTCTCCAAACAATGGGATATTACCAGCACCTGTAAATGAAGTGCATACATAGTTCAACACTTTCAACGGGAAATATAATTCTCTATGTAAATCAGGTTCCTTTTATGGTTACTTTAATGTCTTTAAAACAGCATTGATCAGATAATAGCAGTTTCTTACTTGGATTAGATTAATTTTAAATTGTAGGTACGAAAAGGAGTCGGAGAATTTACTACCATTCAATCAAATCCTATGGCATTCTGTTGTAGCCTTTTTTTATTTAACACGATTCAACTCCTAGTTACTGGAACTAACAGTCTGGAAACTCTACCAACAGACCATATGGTTGTTGGTCTAATGTAGCCTTCCTTGGCATAAAGAAGGACAGATTTTGGTAGCAGCTGAAGACTGCATTCCATAATATCCTCAAAAGATGCATCTGAAGTCGATGCCAATAGAACTCGAGGATATAATCCGGAAAGATAGCAAGCATAATACCACAATGCTACAACTTGTCTACTAGTTATTCATCCTTGTTCCATTAGAGATTCAAGGAAGATTTTATATCAAAATCTAATTGCAGCTGATATTGGTTAAGCTATCGTTCTTACTGTATGATTTTCCATCAAGCGCTAGACAGCTTCCCTCACCAATACCTCGGACTTGCTGTTAAGTGCAGAAGTTGCTTCATCCAAAACCAAAATAAATGAGTTCTGATAGACTGCCCTTGAGATAGCTAGTCTGCATTTGTAAGCAAGCGGGTAGGTTTATGATTTAAAACAAGGAGAAATGCTTCAACAATTCAATCCTATAATTTTACCTTTGCTTTTGACCTCCGCTCAAAAGCGACCCCCTTGGTCCAATTTGGCTTCTATATCCTTCTGGAAGTGTTCTGATAAATTCAGCTGCATTTGCAATTCGAGCTGCAAGCTCAACTTTCTCCATGTCAATGTTTGTCATTCGATCCCTGTACCCAATGTTTTCCACAACTGTCCCAGAAAAAAGAATCTGATGCATGCACCGGAGTTGTCTAAATCAATAATTTGAACTAATTAAGACTTATTAACAATAGTGCAAAACAAATAGCAATGAAAAATGAAAACTAATGAAGAGGGTAACCATGGTATCCACTGGTCGCCTACTGTATCTTGAGAAACGAGACCAACATGTCTTCTCAAACTTTCCAATCGGATGTTCTGTATGTTGTGGCTATCGATAAGTATGGAACCTGTATTGCGGAATGCCAGGTATGCACACAATAAAGGTTGAGGAATACAGAAGCAGAAATAACTCAATCGGTTTTACAGAATATGAATATAGATTTAGATGCCTAACCAGATGAAGGTTCATATAGGCGAAGAAGCAATTTTACAAGGGTTGTCTTTCCTCCTCCAGATGGTCCAACAAGAGCTACTGTCTCCCCAGCCCTTAAAGTAAAGTTCAACCCATCCAAAACAAGTTGCATGTTGTCAGCATATTTAAATGAGACATCACAAAATTTCACCTCACCCTTGACATGGCTTAAATCGATGGCATCTGGTTTCTCAATGACCTATAAACAAAAATAAATGAAGTGTGACAGTAAAAACCAGCTGAGTCATTTTTCACAAACGTCAGATGTGCCCAAGAATGTTTGTCATTTCCGACGACCCATTATTTTGCTAAAAGCCTAAAACAATAGCCTCATAAACACTTGTTTATTGCCGTACAAGTAATAAAAAGAATTCATCAAGATCATTTGAGTTAGCAAGTAAAAAAATGTACCTTGGATTTCATCTTGGTCAAACCAAACAACCGTTCAATGGCTGGTTCTCCTTGCTTCAACTCATTGTATGCTTTACCCACACCCTGAATGATTCTTTATTCTAAGATCGGTTATTCAAAACAGCCCCTCAATAGCTGAACCATAAGATCACTTCCAACAGAAAAAAAGAGAGCATTGCACAACTTATAACTTTAAATCAATGAAAACCACAATACTAAGATTCGATGATCATCATCAGCAAATCCAGTCACTTGACCGATCTCTTAATGAGAAGAATGAAAAGGGAAGCTCAACATTCCAATATCTTGAATGGGCTACTAATGGTTGAAACAAGCATGTGTAATCTTTTCAGAAGAAAGTAATATTTACCTGGATGGGCTCAACCAAGAAAACAAGTGATGTTACAAAAGAAACCATGCTAGAGCCATCAAAAGAACCACGTGAAACGGCCAGGGATACAACACAAAGCATGCATAAAACTCCAAAATAAATAATTTGTATAATCTGGGGGATTAGCGCCTTCATTTTCTTCTTTGCCAAATGTCGAGAAAAATCTGTATAAGCAAGCCTTTGAAATCTGGCATGCTCAGACAACTCTCCATTATTTGCTTTCACAAAAAAAATTGCTGGGAGGACCTAAAACATTACAAATATAATAGCTAAAATAAGAAACAACTTAAAAGTTGGATGCTTTGTTCTTTTTGGAACACGAAAATGAAATGCAAGCACCGATGAGAATGTTGGATATGAGGGCCAAATGAAATATAAAGGATACCTCATTCAGATAAGATGCAAAAGTCGCAATGCTCAGATGAGATCTCTTAGATATCTTACGAAGCCTTTCACCGAGATAGGCTATAACAAAAGCCATAAATGGAATCACCTAAAAGCACACCAGAATATGTATACACACAAAATACATCAAACACACGCACACAAAAAAAATCAGAAATATGTTTAGTTAACAAAGGAAGCTAAAATAAATATCATGTATCTTTACCATTGCTGTAATCAAGGAGAGGGAGGGACTGATAACCAACATTTGCATCGCCATTGCGAATAATTGCAGCGTGTTGGGCACAATAGTCTGTTCCAAGAATGAAATTAACGAGTGACATATACATTGCAGAGTCCAACCGCATCACTGACAACGAAAGTACAGATCAACAGGAACATGAAGATCCACAATAAACATTAATCATTTAGTACCACAACAAGGAAAAACATCAGAAATGAGGATTTTTGTTGTTGCTGAAAATTCGAGTTTGAGCTATTGCAGTGTTCTTCTAGCACGATAAGCTAAGTTCATAAAGAATAATTTAACAAAAACTTATCTTAAAACCATTGCATAAATCATAAGAAGAAAAAGAAAAGGCAAGAAATACTGGATTATTTACATTGAGGAGAGCAAAAACAGTATCAGCGACACCAGAAGCTTCAGCTGTAATCCGATAAGCAATATCTCCGGAAGAAACACCATTGCAACCTTCAAAAAAAATCTAATTCTTTCTCCAAAACTTTCTGGAAAACGAAAACTCTCATCTTATACACTGTCTTCAAACGAAGCTTCCCATAAGAAGGCTTGTTGCCAGTAACAAGCAACCAACTTGACCAACACCAAAACCCCTAGAAGAAGGCTTTGGTCACGTAATTTGGAAAAGGAAACGGTGTTGATTAAGTTGGAAGAGAAGGAACCAACTCTGGGGATAATTTGGGAAAGGGAAAAAACTGATACGGAGCTGCAGAGCCAGCCAAGGAGGATGGGTTGGTGATTAGTTTGGAGGAAAGGTTTGATTTTGGTGAGGGTTCCAAGGGGTTTAGAAAGTGGGGTTTGGATGGTTTGGAGGTTTAAGGGGATTTTGATGGAATTTAGGGGTTTGAGTGGAGGTTTCGAGGGTGAATTGATGTGAAGAAATTTGGGTTTACCTTTTTGTCGGGGGCGGAGGTGAGGAAATGGCGGAGGAAGCGGTAGTTGTGACGGCGGAGAGAGAAAAAACAGGCTGTGGATAGACATTTTACATGGAGAATGGTTGGGGAATGGTACAAGCGGATGAGAAGAATCAAGTTTTAAGTCTTTCAAGAATGGACAAAAAAGTAGATCACTTGGGAAGGATTCTTCTAAAGCTCAAAAATTCATAATAATATTATAGGAGAAAATACTATTCTTTGAACATTTGTAAATCAACTCATAATAGAAATTCCAATTCAATTTTGAAAATCGGATCATAATTTCTTTATCGCGCAGATTTAAAATACAAAATGATTTTCCAAGAAAATGCTTTTATTTGACATGAAATCGCATTTAAAAGCTCATCATCTTTTGTTACGTTAAATTTCAAAGGAGAATAGTCTATACTCTCTACATTGTTGTATGATGAGAACACTACGATTTTTGGTCCCTCTTAAGAGCCACCAGTGATCTCGCTTTCACTGCAAGCATATAAAAGAAGAGTTCGGCAAACATCAAACTACACTTCCTAGTTCTTTGCACCTAAACTTCGAGGCCTTGGCCTTATCGATGCCGAGTCTGCAAACTGCCTTCTCTACTCTACTCCGATCTCTTTTTTCTCGTAGTGTTAGAATGGGCCATTACCTTATTTTCAAAAGATATATTTCTAGTAAGATTTGAGCGCCACCGTATTTATATCTTAGAACCTTTTTTTTCTTTTGGCCTCTTTCCCGACGTGACAATATGCAATGCTGCAGATAAGGTACCTTATATATACAGGCAATTTCATCACAGGATATGGAATGTAGTTCCCCCAAAACTTATGACTTCTTGTGCTTTCTCAACAAATGAGAGGTCTCCCATTCCAAAGATGCATCCGGCCATACGATCTGGATAGAAAGGTTCAAGGTCCTCCATGCGCTCTCCACGTCCAACATGTTTGATAGGCTTCCCGGACAACACAGAATAGAGACCAATGACCAAACTTGCCATTGAAAGCTGTATAATAACTACTGCCGCAACTTCCCCACTGCTTAAATGTTGAGAAACCTCTCCTCCCATCAATTTCACAAGCTCATCATGTAAAATCTGCAATCAAAAGAGAACTTAAGCAATATACATAAATCAAACATAAGAGACAATCACAATAATTCTCATCTTATGAGCATGAATGAGGAAATAAGGAAAATTATTAGGAACTGAAAATTGAAAAAAAATCCCAAGAATTTTCCAATCTCACTTACATCTTCCAAAAGCGCTCTCCTAATATCACGCATTGACTATACAATATTCTCCTTTGTTAAAACCTCTGAAACACAGAAAGTTTACCACCCACATTGTCATTCATAAAAATTATCATTTAAAGAAGAGCAAACCTTCTCCTTTAAGCTTGGTCCAAGTGTACCAACAACCATGCGATGGAGCATTTAACGAAAAGGGGTGCTGCAAGAATCAAAGTCACAACCTCTCGCACCCGAAGCAAGAATCATACCACTAGACCAAACATCCTTAAGATTCCAAACCACCATTTATAATATAAATGACTTAAAATTAATTCATATTTTTAGAATAACTCCGTTCTATTATATTTAACTTTTTTCTCGTACAACTAAAATAACTTGAATATGACTAATAAATTACATGCTTTTTTTTTGAACAAATATAAATTACATGCTTTGGAGCTTACTTTTTTTGATAGATAATTGAGAAAACATCACCCTGCGGTCATCATTGATAACCGAAATGGTTCAAAGATTTAGAGAGATATGTATAATGTATGCCTCGAATCAGATCGTTCTTTCTTTTTTTCGCTACGACTTTTCTTCTCTTATAATATTTTTAGTTTTCTCAAGAACCACCAAATATGAGATAAGTTGCACCTATAGTCAGAACAAAACCTGGCTAATTTCGTAATGTTGACCCTTTTTTATTAGATTTTAAAATGAGGCTCTTGATTTATTATATGAGAGAGGTATGGAGTTCTTTCAAATAAAGTTTATTAATTAAAAAAAGTTAGATTACTCTCTTGAACAACTAAAAATGACTTGTAAACATCTACAAATCTAACATTTTCACTTAAACACACACACGCGGCTACGCACGCGCACACATATATGGGAAAATATCTCATACAGTGGCGCTAGAAACGAAAAGTTTCTACAAGTACCCTTAGCTTTAGGGTTTAAGGACCCTATTTAGGTTTTAAGGTTTAGGGTTTAATCGTAAGAGTTTAGAATTTAGGATTCATGGTTAAAACTTATGGTTTAGGGCTTAGATGTTAGTGTTTAGGTTTTAGGGTAACATGGTTAAGGATTTAAGTTTTAACCTATAAACCCTAAATTATAACCACACCCCATGAATTCAAAACTCCTACAGTTAAACCCATAAATATTAAACCCTAAACAATGTCCTTAAACCCTAAAAATTAAGACGCTTGTGAAAACTTTTTATTTCCACCACCTATACATGAAATAATTACCCTATATATATGATTATAGAACTCATTTTGGGTATTCTATTTGCAGGAGTCCTGTGTCGTTGCACCTAATTGACAACAAGAAACATTTCTTCAATAACTTAAAATAAATGGATTTTCTAATAGGCTTGCCAATTTTTTATTCCAATAGATTTTTTTTAAATTGTTTGATTGTTGGGATTAGTTATAACTATATTGAATACACATTTTAATATTTTGACTCAATCTTCTGAATCGATATTTTTTTTCGTCTTCTGCCAATGTTAATAAAGAGAGTTATTTTTCTGTTGATAATGATTTTATATCGAGTGTGTCTAGTGTATGTTCAAATTCGTGATAATAAGTAGTAAGAAGTAAGCATTAATCCTATTTATCCAAAATGGATTCGTGTTTTTTTAAGAAGTTTGATTTATGCTTAACGTTATCAAATGATTGAACAACCAGGACCAGTTTACCTACAATACTTAGTTGACATTCATACAAAGTATCTAATGAATTATGAGTTCAATATATCTTGTTTAACAAAAAGACGAATATTCCTTGCTCATCGAATACAAATTTCAATATTTTGACTCGATCTTCTGAATTGATATTTTCTTGTGCGTCTCCTGCCAATGTCAATAAAGAGAGTTCTTTTTCTATTGATAGTGATTTTATATCGAGTGTGTCTAGTGTATGTTCAAATTCATGATAATCAGTAGTAAGAAGTAAGCATGAATCCTATTTATTCGAAACAAATTCGTGTTTTTTAAGAAGTTTGATTTATGCTCAATGTTATCAAATGATTGAACAACCGAGGCCAATTTACTTATGATATTTAATTGACATTCATAAAAAGTATCTAATGAATTATGAGTTCAATATATCTTGTTTAATAAAAAGACGAATATTCCTTGCTCATTACAGACAATTGTAGCGACTATTTTTTCGGAAATAAATTTTTTTATATTATATTATCGAAAAGTTATTTAAAAAGGGTAATTTTAAAAAAACTTGTATTTTTTTTAAAAAAATTGGAGTTGCCACCAGTCACTTGGATTAGGTAGACCGGTCACCGAAAATAAAACCAGAGATTTTAATTGGGTTCGAGATTTGGTTAAGTATGGGGAAGGGTTAGCCCCATACCGCCCAAAATTGGTACCAAATAGATTCATATCGTATTCATGAAGAAAAATAAAAAGTTGATTTAATTTAATAATTAATTCCAAAAAACAAGTTTTGAATATTAATTTTGCCTCGATCCATAGTACCAAAAGAGATGACACTAGAGACCGGGATGACACTCCCACTAGAATATCAGGATAAAAGGCCTAAACTACACGTGATAAATTAAACAAGAATAATTAAAATGCGATAAATAAACTAAAATACACAAATTAATAAAAAGTAAACAAATATTAAAACATGTACATATATGGAAAAGTAAATACATAATTAAAATAAATCATCCATGTATGTATAAACATAATATATACAATAATTAATACACATCAATATACAAAAATATAATATGTAATATATAATCTAAATTACATAAATAAAGTAATATGTAATATATAATAACACATAATATATAATACTATTTAATATTCATAACATAATACATATACGTATACCAACATTAAAATACATATATATTAACATGCTTTCCCAAACATGCATATACATATACAAAAAATTAAATTAATGATTAAATAAAATCAATATTAGAAACATATATAAAAAACGTGTAAATATACACAAATCACTAAAGAGCCACAAATAGTATGTAAAAAATAAAAATAAACATATAAACATAAATAAAGGTTTAACATAAAACGTAATAAAGCATCAAATATATATAACAATAATAAAAAATACAAAATAAAGGACTGTAATTAAATAGAAACAAAAGGGAAGGGACCGAAAGGTAATTTACCCATACAAAAATAGTTTTAAAATGATAAAAAGGGACCCAATTGCAAAACAGTAAAAGAAAGAGGGATTGAACTGCAATTCTCCCTTTTAAATAATAAAATAGAATTTAAGGATGAAATTGAAAATCGGTTAAAACTTTGGGGGACTAGTCGTGTAATTATACTATGTGGCAGAGAAGTTTTGAAAATACCAAAAGGGTAGAGGGACTTAGGGGGTAATTTACCCTTTTTAAAACTGATTAAGTTTAACTTGGGGACGAAATTGCAAGAAATCCGAAAGTTTAAGGGGGCACAGGAGTAATTAAAATTTGTGGAAGGACCGTCGGTGTGACCATCAAATCGCGGAGGGGCCTCTTTGTAATTAACCTAATTTTAGAAATATAAACACTATTTAAGGACCCTATCAGCCACATTTTCAAACCTTTAGCCATTTTGACTTTCACTCTAAAATAAACCCCTCCCCTTTATTTACTTTCTCTCAAAACTGAAAACTCCCAAAAACCCAAGAATTCGAACGGCCGCCGTAGTTCCAGAAACTGGCGGTGGTTCGGCTACTCCAGCCACCGCACTCAACCTCCGGCCGCCGCTAATCGACGTCGGAAAACTAAAAAAAACTTTTATTTAAAACTATTTTTTATTTATTTTAAACCCTAAAACCCTTAACCTCCTCCTTCACCGGCTCACCATGCTCGGTTCGGTGAACCGACGGTTTGTCACCGGTCAAAGGGAAGACCAACCGATAGTGAGGGTAAGACTCGACTCTTATTGTGTTTTTTTATTATTTTTTTATTCGAAATACATGTAAGAAAAGAGGATAGATGATTACCACTGGAAAACTTTTTTTATTTGATTGATTCTCTATATGTACATAATGGTGGATTACATTGGCTATATATGCATGATTGAATTTTTGTTTTCTGATCCATTTTTCTTATAAGAATAGATCTCATTAAATGCATTTGCCGTGGATTTGATTTTGGATCTAACTTTCTCCATTTTTATGTACTTTTGGTATGTGCGGTTGGTGAGGGAGGCGCACGAAGACCATGGACGGAGCAGCCACGTGGACTGGTGGTTGGAAGACGAAAAGATTATCTTGGCCAAGATTAATCTCGGCTGTTGGATCAGATCTAATCCAACGACTGAGATCGCTTGAAGATCAGATGGCTGAGATGACGACACGTGGCGCATGAAGATTTGAAAAGTCTCTCGTGTGTACTGCAGCGCGTGTTGGATACAGCTGGATGATGAATGGCTTCACGCGCGGCAAATGGAAGGTCATTGATCTTCAATCATGACTGTTGGATCTAAATTTGATCCAACGGTCCTCCCGTGGCTGGGCATAAAATAAGGTAATTAGGGTTCAGATATGATTTAGGGTTTTTAGGTTATTGGGTCTGGGTTGGCCAGTTGGACCTTGTAATTTAAACGGGTTTTAAATTGTAAAAGGGACTGGACTTTATAAATTAGTTTGTGTTTTGTAATATCTGATATGTTTTAAGTCCAACCCAACAATATTAATAATAATAACACATATAATATTAATATATGCATACAGGTATTAATACATGTACACATACATTTAAGCAATACATATACATACACATGCAAAATACGTATATATACAATACCATCAATAATACTAATACATACAATATACCTTAACATATGTTCGTACATGCACATACATAAACACATATGTACATATGCAATATACATGCACACACCATATATTAATACTCATATATATAACACACATACACAAATATTTATACACACCTATACATGCACATATATTCAAATATTAATAATACATGCATACACATACCACACATACACCTATATATAAAAACGCATATCCATATCACATGTATATACATTCATACTAACACATATATAATAATTAACTAGTACTACTATAATATTTACAACCCGAACAAAATAAGTGATTACAACAATCACTTATTCACAAACTTCGTGTAAAGCTGATAGTTTTCATTTTTTGTCTCATGGAAAACCCTTTTCGCTCCACTTAGCCCTATCTCTCTAGGAGTATTTTAGTGACAAGCTCTATAGAAACCAGACGATCCTACATTCACCATTGCATTTGCTACTGGATTCTTTTCTCAATACATGTTCTTAACACAGATTTCACACGGCCTTGCGAACAATTTCTTTGCATTTTAGAGCACAACAATGTACATATCAATAGATCTATCCTGGAGCAAACATTGAACTAACCTTTTGTTATTCATTCCAAATACCACTTCATCAGCTCCCATCGCCTAAACTTGTTGTAATCGTAATACGCATCCCGAATTTCTGCTTCTAAGAGCAAGCCTTGATTCTACAAGCAAAACAACGCTCCCAATCGCCCAGATGGTTCCCTATCACCACACCACCCAATTGAAACACAACCACCAACCATCCTGGCACCATCCATGTTGGGTTTTAGCCATCTCGATGAAGGATTATGCCAACTCAAAAACTTGACTTGCCTCTATATTTGTTGTGTTAGAGCCAAAACATAACTTAATATGAAATCTAATTTAGGATATATAATGTCAAATCATCAATAAAAATAAACTAAATGTTGAAACGTACATGAATCAATTAATATATTGAAATTCTTGAATCTTGATGTTAAAATCTTGAATATTTAGTTTTGAACCAATTGATTTATTTTTTGATTGATTCGTTCTTAAATCTTTTTAAGGGGTTTAATCGTAATATGGTGTTTCTCTTATAAATTTGTGTTCAATCTTTTAGGTTTTTGTTGATGCCGATAATTGGTAGACACTAGACAAGGGAGGTGGAGATGAAGACCAAGGTGATTGTGGAGGTTTCAGGCGGTTCACCCATGTAAATTTTGGTGGTTTCAGGTATTTTCTCTCGCTATCTCCTTGTTCTGTTATATCTAACTCTGTTGGTATTTATAACTCCTAGCACTGTTTGATGGGATGGAGGCAGGCCTAGACAAAGCTATAGACAGGTCAGCAGGTTTAGGTTTGATTCCCAATCAATAGGTTTTGTAATCTAGTCACATGGGTGGGGCAGTTGTCCATCAAGGCTCTATAGCTTTTGACAAGGGTTTACTCCATGAGACCCTGTAGGCCTCTAGTATCATGGTCTCCGGTATTGTTCACCTTCGGAGGAGTTGTTGTTATGAGATCACTTCGGGGTTCTTGGAGGCACTGAAGGGTGAAATGAAAGAGAAATAGATGATGGTGGTGGCCTTTAATTATAATAATTTTTATTTATTTTCTTAAAATATTTTTATTTAATATTACATATAATATAATATTTTTATTATATATAATTTTTATTTAATATTACATTTAAATAAAATAATATTATCAATAATACTTATAAAATTGACTAAATTATAAAAATTAGAAATAAATAGGTGAATTTCATATTAAATAAAAAAATTTAGGGACTAAACTGAACAAAAATAAAACTTGAGGAACTTAACATGTCATTGGCCCTTTTTAAAGTGATGCAATAGATGTGCCACATGGCGTAATCCGATATGCCAAATATTTTTTAACAACTGGGTAAACTAGGTAATAGATATAAACGTTAGGGGGCAAAATGTCCTAGAAACATTTTTAGGGGGCAACTCGGTATAAATGATATACTTTAAGGGCCAATAGAGCATTTAAGCCTAAAAAGAACTTAGGTTAGTTTGAATTGTGTGGCTTAACTCTAATTAGATGAAAGTTCATGAGAATGTATATACAAGTTAAAAAGAATCTTATGAATAAGTTAACTTTGTATGTCGACTTTGAGACTTCTCATTGTCACGTCAGACTCGTCATATGGGTGCATGAGTAAAATAGATGGTAATACCAAAGCTTGCCCGATAATAAGAAGGTGATAATGCCGAATCAATCACGAGCAAAGAAGGAACACTCCTCTATTGCCCGATAAAAAGAAAATGTTTTATCAATTTGGTCGAAACATGGCAAAGTCAATTTTTGTGCGATGACCTCCATTCTCTAAAACACCCGAGTATATTGACTTGAGAACAATGTTAAAATGCAAAGCATGCAAGGAATAAGTATACAATCTTGATTTCTTATGGAAGTTAGCATATTGACACACTGCACACATAACACTCTATATTTCCCTTTAAGAACCCAGTCTAAGATATATTTGAGTTGCACAATTTTTGCTAACTTAAACTAATTTAGACTTGTCCAGCTTGTTAGAAATTTAGGATAGATATTCTGTAAAGAGATTTGAATATGTGAGCGTACAACGTTTTTATGTCGAGTTGCATGTCGATCCAAATCTCTCGTCGATGCATTAAAAATTTTCAAGGATTTTGCTTTGTTCGTTTATATTTCTGTCATTTACTTAGGTTTTCATGCATTTTGTCTTGCTTAAGGATTTCTGCCTTAGGATGTCGGTAATATGTATTTTGTGTCGATACAAAGCTACTTAACTCATGTGCTAGTGTGTGTATAATTGTGAGAAAATAAATGAGTTATCTTTATATTTTTGGGACGACAATACATCTGTCCGCTGGAGAGAGCTTGGGACCAATTGGGATCACTAATACAACCCGGTCTCTACGAGTGCCCCAATACATCTAAATTAAGGTCACGGGGAGCATGGAGAAGCCGCGGCCAGTGTACTCTGTAGCGACTAAAAAAATACGAATAAGTATCCTACTTTTTATAAAAAATATTTTGGGGAATTTCTAAAAAATTGTGTTTTGAAATAAAAATTAGAGTTGACACCAGTCATTTGGGTTAGGTAGACCGAACGCAAAAAAACAACCAGAGATTTTTTACTTTTTGGGTTCGAGAGTCGGTTACGTGTGGGGAAGGGTTCGCACCCCCATCATGCCCAAACTTGGTACCAAATCAATTACCATTTTATTAATAATGATTTTTGCGAGTTAAAGTGTCATTTAAATTAAAATTTAGTTATACATGAGAGTAAATTTTAAGGGCCCCGTTATTCGAGAATAAGAAAAACCACCACCACTTCGACTGGTACTAGCCACGTTTACTCTCGAATAAAAGGGCACCGCATTAGCAATTTATATTTCGGATGCAACAATATGACATGATGGTATATGTATGAACAAAGATATATATGACAAAAACTAAATACGGGGTAATGAAATAAAAACACGTAATATATGGCCTATACTATTAAACACATGCATATATACGAATCAAGCGAATAGCGTATAATATAGATAATATATATAAATACTATTATATAGAATATAATATATGCGTGTCATGTGTATATAATAAAATAAAAATATATATTACTAAATATACAACTATACGTACCATATATATGTATAAGATATTAATATGTAAGATATAGTTTCTATAACTAACATAGTAGTACATATATACACTATACATGATATACGTAATATAGTACGAACAATACACTATATACTTATTACTTATAAACTAATATATATTTACAACCGTACAAAGCATATAAAATATAGTATGATATATACACGTATATGTACATATATACATGAAGATGGCGTAGCACACATATATATACATATACCAAAAAATATGCATGTATTATACATATATAAACAATAAGATAAATATTAACAAACAAAAGGATCAAATATCAATTGCAAGAAAATAAAGGACTAAGTTTAAATAACGGAAAGATTAGGGCTTAAGAGGGTAATTATACCACTGGATTTCGAGACTTAATTAAAAAACATAATGAAATTTGAAGGACCAAAAGATGAATTAAACCACTTGCATTTTATTACAACGGGGAAAAGGGATGAAATTGTAAACCATTTAAAGATTCTAGGGACCTCGGGCATAATTAAAAAAAATGAAATGGCTTGGGGAAAATCCTAAAACACGGAAGAATTTAATGAGGTAATTTTACCATTTTCCTTTTGAAACTTATATACTATATAAGTTAAAAAAAAAATTACTCATCGTTTAAAACCCTTTTTCTCTCAAAAAAAAAAATAGAGCAAAACGCTCTGAACTTCCCCACCTCGGTTCATCCGAGAACCTTAGAAATCAACAAGGCCCATTCATGCCGGCCGTCGCAAATCATTACCGGCCACCGCTCGCCAGCGTCGGTGACCTAAAAAAATCCTAATTTCTTTTAATTTATTTGATCTAAACTCCCCTTTTAAAAAACCACCCTTATTTACTTTAAATCCTATAAAATAGAGACCTTATACCCAAAAAATTAGTTTTGAAAATTCGGGCCGTCTATCATCGGAGACGGCAACCTCAAATGCGCGACTGACAACAGATCCGAGGATCCAGGTATAACATCACTCTTTTCCCTTTTATTTATATTTCGAAAATAAGCATAAAAAAATTTACCTCCAAAATTCTTTTCTTTTTTTGTATTGATTTCTTAATAATGATACAAATGAATTCTTTTACATCATATATATTCGATTCTGTGTTTACATTCATAAGCAAGCATTAAAAGATTACACTGTTGATGATTTAATTCTGATATTCTTTCCTTTTTTTTATCAATTTTTGCCCTGCATGGTGGTTGGGAGAACCGATGGTCGTACAGTGGCAGCGCGATCTCCGATGGTGGCGCCACGTGAAGGAAAGAAATGAAGTGGTGCAGACGCATGGGTGCGTGTGGGAGATGAAGCGTTGGCGGCGACTTTCACGCGCGTGTGGGGAGCTGGGCAGTCATCTCTAGGTTTGATCTAGACTGTTCGACATATCTTGGCTACTGCAAGAGAGGGAAGTATATCAGATTAGGGTTTTAGGTTTTTGATATATTGATGGTCCTAAACGGGCCAATGTAATATTGTTTTTATTTTGGGCTTGTAAATGGACTAAATATATTTAATTTAGTTGGGTTCTTATTATTATTTTTTATATTTGTTTTGCCCCTACATCAAGACAAAATGCCAGGCTGGGCCACCAGACAATTCCTGGAGCTGCAAAATGACAGTTGTATCAAGAAAAACACCCATATCGACATATGACCACAAGGAGAATCAACAAGTTTTGCAATATCATTGGCTGTAATTTCTCTCATCTGTCGATATAAAGAGAAACATCCATTGCAAGAAAATTGAGCTATTTGGAGAGACTTAAGAGCTTATTTTTTGGAAAAAAATCTTTTTTTTTCCCAAAAAATGGCCACGACCATGGAGGCTTAATTAGCTTAAAGGTCTTGGTGTAGAAGGGAGCAATAGGATGACCGAAAGGCTGGCTCGATCAACAGTTACTACAGTAGTCAGCATAAGGCTCGAGCGTCCTAGAGGGGTAGAGTTCAAGAGCCCGAGAGGGACTTGTTTCTTGCTACTGATCCTACGTGATCTTAGAATATGATATTTTCTGAACTTATTTCATATTTTATGTTTTGTAGAACTTAATAATTTATTTAATGCAGCTACCATTTGTTTATGTTCTTTGTTATAGACTTGTGTTTGTAGACACTAAATTTTGTCCGGGTTTAAATTAAAATGCTCGAAATAAGATCAATCCGCACCACCCTTTTAATACCCAAAACCTTATACCCTAACCCAATTTGTTTATGTTCTTTGTTATAGACTTGTGTTTGTAGACACTAAATTTTGTTTGGGTTTAAATTAAAATGCTCGAAATAAGATCAATCCACATCACCCTTTTAATACCCAAAACCTTATACCCTAACCCAATAGCCCACATCAAATATGGCCCATTACCTATAATTGTATATAATAAAAAATACAAAAAATGAATATTTCAACTCCTTCCCTATTAAGACTTTACTCCCATTGAATGGATGGATGTCTCAATTCTATTGGATGAACCACTACTTAGTGGGTAAGGTCTTGAACCTCATTGGTTCTACTTTATGGGATAAAAAATAATATATATATATGCCTACCCTAAAGTAAACACACAATCATATTTTATTTTCTCCTTAGCCGCTCCCTATTCCATTCAAGCCTCCACTGCCGTTTTTTTCCCTTAACCTCCTATCCCCAAAAGATGCAACACTTATTCCCTAGACTGCCCTAGGATTCATTTTCCCCATAAAAACCACCCCTACATTTTCATTTCCTTAGCCGCAGTCCCAAGCCATGAAACAACTCCCCAAATCGAGCAACCCCCAAATTTATATACCCGAAGCTCTCACCTGCCTCAACAGTACCAGAGCACCCATTCGAACCACAAAGGAAAACCCTTGAACCGAGTTTCTCAACCACATTGACAACAACCCGTGGATTGATTGATCAAGCATAAATTTGAGTTTTGGTATTTTCTTCCCTTGTTTATTTATATGTAATCAATTTTTATGGTTTAATGGAAATATTGATGAGATTTGTTGGCAATCCTCTTTATTTATTTGAGTTTCTTTCTTATATGTTTTTGTTTATTTATTTGTTTGTGCTATGTGTTTTATCTTATTTGTTGGATGTGGTTTAATTTAGTGTTTGCTTGTATGTGTTTTAGGATAATTTAGCTTTTTAGAATTTGTTTTAATTAATTTAAAATATGCCCTTGGCTTAATGGGGTGTTTAAATTAATTAAAATGAATTTAGTTTAGGTGTTAGGTTAGGCCTTTTTAAGTTAGTTTAGGGTTTAATCTAATTTAATTAATTTAAATTATGGGCTCGACTTATTGAGGCATAAGTTTTAAATTAATTAAATTAAATTTAGTATTAGATTTTTGGGAGCCTTTAGTTAGATTTAAGATTCAAATTAATTTAATTAATTTAAATTTATCCTTGACTCATTGGGATAAATGTTAAATTCATTAAATTGGTTGGACGTCATTTAATTACCTTGTAGGATAAAATTGATATTTGACTTAGGTGGACACCTAATTAAAATCATAATTAATTAATTCGATTCATTTTAAATAGTATTCTTGGCTTATTGGGATGCTAGTTTAAAATTAATCAAATTAATTATTTTGATTCAAGACAATCCATAAAATGTTAGGATTTTCTAGTTTTTAGGATTTAATTAATTTAGGGATAATATTAGATTGACCTAGTTAATAATTAGATCATTAATTTAACCTTCCATAATTTGAGTCTTTTAGGTTAAGACTTTAGTGGGCCTAGGGTTTCATTTTGTGCACCTCTTTATCATGCATCTTAATTGTCATTCATATGAATTTAATATTTTAATAGACATGTATTTGGTTAATCAAATTAAATTATAAAAATGAGGTAGTTATTAATTTTGATATTTGTGTCGTAATAGTCCTGACTCATTGGATATTGGCCAAATATTCAAATTAATTCTTACCATCAAAAGGTAAATGTAATTTGAGATAAAATTTTGACAAGTCATAACATCATTCTTAACTGCTTGCATCATGCATAAAAGTGATGAACGAAGTTCGAACCATAAATTAACACGACAGTCGGTCTTATTCGATGTCGGTTTAATCTATGGTCCGAGGTATCGTCACCCTTATTAATTAAATTTTCAATTAATTCGAGTTCACCAATTTGACAAAAGTCTTCTAATTAAAGTTTATAGTCATTCCCGAACAATTTAACTAAATTCAATTTAAATTTCGATAATTTCTATCAATTAAAAGCAACATGTGTTTTGGTACCGATTTTCGAGCGTGATGAGGGTGCTAATCCTTCCCCACACATAACCAACTATCGAACCCTTTTTTGAACGAATCTCTGGTTTTATGGTGTCCGGCCTACCTTAGTGGCCAGTGGCGACTCCAAATCTTTTGTTTTCAAAAATTCAAAATTTTAAAGGACTTCCATACTTTTTCAAGCATTTTCCCAAAAAAGCGAAAGGAAAACCGAATTACGTTTCTCTTTTTAGCGATTTCGAATTTAAAAAGGGTCGCTACAGCTGGCGACTCCACTGGGGACTGATTTTTTGTTTTTACAAAACAAAAAAAAGAGTTAAGCCAAGAAAATATATGTTGCTTTTAATGATGGAAATATTGAAATCTAAATTGACTTTAATCAGGTTGTTCCTTATTGAAGATATGATTTTAATTATACGGGCTTTGATAATTGGTGGTTTCGAATTAATTGCTCATTTAATTTCTAAGGAATCACCGACATGTGTTGCATTATGATCATCAAGCTCTATACCTGAGCTTTTTCCCTTGAGTGGGAGTGAAACGCCACATACCCACGTGAGTAGCCCTCTACGAGTCGGTATTTCACTTCAGGAATCCACGCCTTTTGACACGTGAGCAGCCCTCCACGTCACTAGGTTGTGCTTTCCCTCAAGCCAAATCCAATTTGCAAGCTTGTAATGAGCCAAAATTGGGGTTCTTGTTTGCCTTAGTAGGTAATAAGATAGGTTCGGGTACCATTGATTAGAATCGAACCCACATGCGTGAGAATTTGGGAAGCCCACCCCGATTAGAGCCATGCAGATAAGCATAGTGAATTAGAATTCATGTGGTTAGGTTTTCACTTTTCTTCGTTGGTTACTTCGCTTTGCTACTTTTTTCTTTTAATTAATTTATTTGTTCTGCCCATTACTAACCTCTTTCCTTTTGTTTTCTTTATTTTTATATCTTTTCATATCATTGAGAAAACATTGATTTGGAAATAGTCTGAAATTAAAAGCTTGATCAATAGGAGTTTGGTCCATAACAACTATGAGAAGAATTCCGAGGAATTCCCAGAAAAAAGGTGATTGGCCGAGGGATAAATCTGAGGAAAGAGAAACTGAGGTTTAGAAGCTCAAGGACCAAGTTACGGGCTACAATGGGGCAATCCAAGAGTACCATATACCGATAATGGAACGACTATGAGATGCTGCTTAGAATATTCGGGGCAAGAACAAGATATGGAAAACTTGATGGCTCAATAGCTTTAGTTTCTAGCATAGAGTGCCATCGAACTTCAAGAATACGCCAAGGAAGAGTAGTAGAAGAAAAAAGGCCAGGTCGCATGTATAGCGGTTTTCTTTCATTGTTGTAATGAAACAATATCTCCATCAGTGCAAGTTGTCTAACGAGGATATTTGCCAAATTAGTGTTTCTCTTTGCATTCAGGCATGGTTACATTATGTCGCATTTGTTTGCAAAAATTGCAAAGTATTGAAATTGATTAAAGGTTTTCATATGAAAGAACTTTGGTGCTTCATATTTGTATTCAGATGCGCATTTCTAAGTGTTCTCTTACAATCATTTATACGATGCATTGCATGCATTAACTCATGAAACAATAAAATTAATTATTGGGGATCCCGTACCAGTAATGAAGGATCCTACATTCACACTTTACTCGACACAAAAGAGGTAAATGGAAGAAAGCTTTGCCAGGTTGGAAGCTGATCTTAGGGGTCAGTTAGAACAAACACAGCAAGAATTGCGGGACACCATAATCAAGTCCCAACAAGATATGACGAAGGAAATATCTCAGATGTTGCAGCTCAGTCGAGGAGAAGACCCAAGAGGAAATGATGCTATTGAAAACCTCACTCAGAACCTGGGAGACCCTTCATATTCCCCGATCTTTAAAAACCCTCTCTTCATCAACCCTACACCAAGACCTCTGTAAGGGATATCTTCATCCCACCAAGCCGACGCCTCCACCCCAGCTCAATCGGGTGTGACCTTTGGAAATACCGAAAATGTTGGAGATAGCATCCTAGACTTTGATGAATTAGAAAAATTGAACCAAATAAAGGAAGAATTCTCAAAGTAGTTGGAAGAAACCAAGAAGGATCTTGAAGAGAAATTTCGGGTAAAGGACGATGAGAACGGTTCCTATGGGCTGAATGCTAGGGATCTCAGTTTGGTCCCAGATGTGGAGATCCCATACAAGTTTAAGACCCCAGAATTTGAGAAGTAATAGGACGACTTGCCCTACTGCCCACATAACCATGTTTTGCCGCAAGATGGGTTTACTGACAATGAGAAGTTGCTGGTCTATTGTTTCCTAGACAGTTTGGTAGGGTCTGCCATGAGGTGGTATAATCAGTTAACACGGGCTCATATCAAGTCTTGGAAGGATTTAGCTAAAGTCTTCATGGAATAGTACAAACATATAACAGAGTTGATCTCGAACCGATTCCTACTGTAAAGTTTGGAACAGACGCCTGAAGAGAGTTTTCGCCAATACGGTCAACGATGGTGAGACATGGCAGCATAGGTTCAACCCTTAATTTAGGAAAGAGAAATCACTCATATATTTATGGATACTCTAAAAGGAGTGTTGTATGATCGCTTGATAAGCCACTCTACCATTAGCTTTATGAAATTGGTCGTGATTGGAGAGCACCTCGAGGATGCTATAAAAGGGAAAGATAAACAACCCCTACAATACAACCCCTTAGAAGGGTGATGACTCTCACGTCCATATGGTGGGTTCTCGCTCAACCAATTAGCTCAAGGCCACTACCGTAATCAATCATTATGGTCTGCAAAGCCTCCAAAGGTTCTTCATCCAGTTCTAATCTCGTACACTGATTTGCTCCCAACGCTTGTTGAGAGGAAGCTTCTGACCCCGGTTCGGTCTAAACTAAAAGATCATCCCTATCCCGAGGGTTATGATGTTAATTTCATATGTGACTAACATGTGGAAAGTACGGGTCATACTACAGAAGATTGTGGAGCCCTAAAAAACAAGGTTCAAAGTCTGATTAAGGCCGACCTTTTGAAATTTTAAGAAGAAGAATGGTGAACATAACTTTTGGGAGGTGGTGATTTCCTAATTTTCCTTCATAGGAGTTCATTTGTTTACATTTCCTTGCATTTTGCATTTTCTTTTGAAGTAATACGTGGAATTAACTTTGCTACTGTTTGCCCCAAAGTAACAAATATCATTTGTAAAGGCATATGTTATGTTTTCCTTTTTATTTCAATGAAAGGATGCATCTTCTAATTAAATATATATATATATATATATATGTATATTCTTTCTTACCCTCGTGGATCCCCAGATATCATGTGCATGATGTGGCATTGATTCTAATAAATAATCAATCGAATGTTGTGATCACGATAAAGTATGATTTCCTACTCAGCCCGCTCTGGTCGGTAAAGCGCGAGACGCAAGACTACTACTCCTTCTATAATGTTCGATGATAAAACAATCTCCTAGAAAAGCCCAATGGAATTGCTTGAATGAGAACTCTTTTAACACCTAAAAAAATTGGAAAATGAAAAATAAAGTGTTTTAAAAGAGAGAACAGAAAATTAGAAGGGTACTCCGCTATAGCAAAAGGCTAAATGAGGATGCTTTGCTCCACTTACTCTACTTGAGTCGAAAGCCTTGGTTGTATAAGTAAGTTTTCAAATCATGACTATGCCGAGTAACTTGGGGTATTGTTGTATGCTCCATCATTATTATCGAGACAATGGACTGTGATGAGTTGAATTCCCGAGAAGAAAGAGAAAAATTTTAAAAATTAAGAAATGAATGAACAATCAAATAAGTCTCAGAGCATCTTGATGGAGCTGTGGGGGGAGAACAAATATAATAAGGAGCTATGCTTCACCTATTCAATACCCTAGCGTCAGAGATGAATCCTTGAAGATACTGATACTATATTAATTACAATTAGAAGCACACACATGTACTAAGAGTTCTCAAAATGATATTTTTTGCACTCTATGGGTTAAACAAATTCGGAAAAGCTTGAACATGTTTTGGAGAAAAATAATGAGAATTAGAAGGAGTAGTTTTCGAACAGATCAAGCGAATACCATAATCATGAGGATGAGCATAGCAGTCTGGGAAGAATTTCACAACTTTAAATATCGACACAACATTCAAAGGTAAGTTGTTGATCACCAGAGGATTGAATTTAAGACGCTCATGCATATGATATCGGGGCATTCTATTCATTTCTATATTGATATTGATTTTGTATATTAATCCAAAAAGTATCCTTTGTTGAAATGTTAATCGACAAACTGACATATAGATGGAAAAAGAGAAAAAAAGAAATAAATAAAAAACAAAAGGAAGAAAAAAGAAAAGAAATATATGAAGAATAAGGTTTCTTTGTATTGTTTCAAGAATAGAGTTTAGAAGTCAGGGTAAAAGATGTATATGATCGACCTAACACGAAGGAATAACCTTTCATTGATCCTGAAAAGAATAATAGCAAGCCTTACTATGATGAACAGTTCAAGGACTCAAAATGAATATATGTCGTAATGTCTTGGTTGATTTAGAAAATTGAAGATTGAATCTTATTGAAGAAATGAAATTTTGGAGACTTGCGGGCATATTTTCAGCCTACCATTGAGATAGAAAAAAGATCATCCTGATGGATCAGAGTTGAAAAAATGACAGCTAAACCCAAAGGTGAAATGGGGAACTACCAAGATTAAGAAGAAGAAGAATATTTTTCTACATGGCTTCAGGGATAGAGTTTTAGGTTGAGGATCTACATGGTCAACCTAGCATAAAAGAATAATTTATCAGTGATTACGAAGAGAATAATAACAAGATTTTATATGCCAGAAAGTTCAGAGATTTGAAATAAGTTTCTGCCATAATGTTTTGTATGGTTCAGAATAAGGAAAATTTGAGTCCCTATTGAAAATAAATAAAATTTGGGGGCATGGTGTTTGTTGCATGTGATAAGTGCTACGCAATTGTGCAAGTATACACGTCGCAAGTAATAAAGTGATATGAGTATCGAGTATCGTCTCCACAGGGATTGGTTTGGGCCACTTTGCTTAAGTTATTGCACTGTGAAAAGTAAAAACACAATTGATAATAGGAGTTCTAATTAACGAGTAAACTAAGAGTAATAAACTAAAAGAATAGATGAAATCAAAAGAGAGAATAGGTCAGGTTATCATGAGTTGAGGTGTGATAGCCGATTGGATCGTCTTGGTAAAAGAGTGCAAGGGCAACTCAGTTGCCGTGGCAACTTGCACAGTGGGGTTGCCTTGGCAACTAATCGATGGTTGTCTGGGCGACTAGCTGGGCAACTACTTGGGCGTCTGGGCAGCAACTTCAAGGTTCGGCAGAGCGTTCTTCAATGGTTTCTTCTTATCCCTAAGTAGAAACTCTAGCTACTTGTGCATGCCTTGATAATACATCCCTGCGTGAATCAAGGGTGACACAACAACCAATCTTGCACTCCTCTTAGCCGTTGAAATCCTTAACTTATTCCTAAGCCGGATTAATCTTCACCATCAATAGATTGAATAAAGATCATACTCATTCGTTTCTTGAATCTAACTCTCCCGATATTAGATAAATAGATGAAGTTACGAGATCCTCTCCCAATTCACTCGCAAACAAGATTAAAAGCCAAGAATGAGTAAACCTTGAATAGAAAAGTGCAAACTCTTATTACCTAAACAAAATCCAATTGTTTCTCACAACAACAAAACACAATAACCCCAACCAATCAAGTTAGTTCATGGTTGGGTTCAAAAGATATACAAAGAATAATCCCCAAACCATGAATCTAATGGAAGCAAAGAAGAAGAAGAAATCGAGCTCTCTCCCCCTTGCTATCTTGTCGAAATCTCTTCCTTCTTGCCCTTTGGAGTTGTCGAAATTTTCCCCCTTCTTGCTCTCTATGGAATTGTCAAAATCTCCTTCTTATTTATAGGGCTAGGCCAAAGTCCTTCTTTGAGGAGGAGTTTAAGTTGGAATTAAATTATCTTTAAAGAATATAATTCTTTATTATAATTGTATTCCTACTAGAACTTCTCCTATCTTCTTGGAATTTAATTCTTCTTTAATCTCTGCATGGCAATCAAATTCCTTTGGGTTTGGGCTTTGCTCCACGTCATCTTGGGCTTGTATAGTCATCAATTTCGACTACCATATCACCTTTGCTCTTGTCGACAATTGCCATGGCAATTGGCTCGGAGTCTCCTTCATGCATTGCCCTGGCAACTAGCTCGGCGTCTCCTTCATGCATTGCCCTGGCAACTAGCACTAGCCTTGCTTTGGCAAGTGATCCTGCACACACACAAAAACACACCAAAGCAGCATCTTTTTCCACAAAAATCACCAAGTTATGTAATCAAGCTCAACGGTGGAAAGAAACATGAATTAATGCATGAATAACTAATTATGCTACTAATATGAGCTTAAGTCTAACAATAATATGAGTAAAAAGGTAATAAAAATAGTACTTTTGAACACTTATCACGCCCCCAAACTCGAACTATTGCGTGTCCTCAAGCAATGCAAACTAACAATTACCTGCCAAGACTTTAATCATCAAAGACATGCTTCAAACTTGAATTCAAACCTTGGAACCGTGGCACAAAGTATGATCACCTTTTAATTTTTCGGATAACACAAAAATTACCCGGAACCAAACTATAGTGCTCGTGACAATGTGTGTGCGTAGTTGTATACAAGTTGATTTTCAAGATTCTATGTGAACAATAGGCTTTTATCAATTTAAGTATCGAGGCATTTTTTTTATTTTCACTAGAGCCAATTTCGGGCACCTCTAGCAAAGTAAGCAATTTCTCATTTTATTTTAGTCGACTAGAGACAATTTCGGGCACCTCTAGCGATTCTTTAATGTGCATTAACTACTAGAGCCAGTTTCAGGCACCTCTAGCAAGAAATTAACTTTTAATTTTCAATTTTAAATTTACCCAAATTTTAAGCAACCTAAGTTCACTAAGTTTCTTTCAATCAACAACCCACAACCGTGTAAAAAAAATTCAGCATCATAGTAAAATTCTAAGTTCTTTTCATGCAATCCTAAAATTAAATGTTCTTTCAATTAAGTGCAGTGGCAAAAATTCATCATTGGATATTAAAAGAATAATCCCCGGCAACGGCGCCAAAAACTTGTTGCGTGTGATAAGTGCTACGCAATTGTGCAAGTATACACGTCGCAAGTAATAAAGTGATATGAGTATCGAGTATCGTCTCCACAGGGATTGGTTTGGGCCATTTTGCTTAAGTTACTGCACTGTGAAAAGTAAAAACACAATTGATAATAAGAGTTCTAATTAACGAGTAAACTAAGAGCAATAAACTAAAAGAATAGATGAAATCAAAAGAGAGAATAGGTCAGGTTATCATGAGTTGAGGTGTGATAGCCGATTGGATCGTCTTGGTAAAAGAGTGCAAGGGCAACTCAGTTGCCGTGGCAACTTGCACAGAGGGGTTGCCTTGGCAACTAATCGATGGTTGCCTGGGCAACTAGCTGGGAAACTACTTGGGCTTCTGGACAGCAACTTCAAGGTTTGACAGAGCGTTCTTCAATGGTTTCTTTTTATCCCTAAGTCGAAACTCTAGCTACTTGTGCATGCCTTGATAATACATCCCTGCGTGAATCAAGGGTGAACAACAACCAATCTTGCGCTCCTCTTAGCCGTTGAAATCCTTAACTTATTCCTAAGCTGGATTAATCTTCACCATCAATAGATTGAATAAAGATCATACTCATTCGTTTCTTGAATCTAACTCTCCCGATATTAGATAAATAGATGAAGTTACGAGATCCTCTCCCAATTCACTCGCAAACAAGAATAAGAACCAAGAATGAGTAAACCTTGAATTGAAAGTGCAAACTCTTATTACCTAAACAAAATCCAATTGTTTCTCAGAACAACAAAACACAATAACCCCAACCAATCAAGTTAGTGCTATCTTGTCGAAATCTCTTCCTTCTTGCCCTTTGGAGTTGTCGAAATTTCCCCCCTTCTTGCTCTCTATGGAATTGTCGAAATCTACTTCTTATTTATAGGGCTAGGCCAAAGTCCTTCTTTGAGGAGGAGTTTAAGTTGGAATTAAATTATCTTTAAAGAATATAATTCTTTATTATAATTGTATTCCTACTAGAACTTCTCCTATCTTCTTGGAATTTAATTCTTCTTTAATCTCTGCATGGCAATCAAATTCCTTTGGGTTTGGGCTTTGCTCCACGTCATCTTGGGCTTGTATAGTCATCAATTTCGACTACCATATCACCTTTGCTCTTGTCGACAATTGCCATGGCAACTGGCTCGACGTCTCCTTCATGCATTGCCCTGGCAACTAGCTCGGCGTCTCCTTCATGCATTGCCCTGGCAACTAGCACTAGCCTTGCTTTGGCAAGTGATCCTCTCACACACACAAAAACACACCAAAGCAGCATATTTTTCCACAAAAATCACCAAGTTATGTAATCAAGCTCAACGGTGGAAAGAAACATGAATTAATGCATGAATAACTAATTATGCAACTAATATGAGCTTAAGTCTAACAATAATATGAGTAAAAAGGGTAATAAAAATAGTACTTTTGAACACTTATCAGTGTTCACCCCAAAGATGAGATAAAAAGACTCGTCATAAAGAGTCGTAGAAGAGGAAAACAGCTAAGCCCAAGTGGAGTGGGGTAATGTCTCAGAATTGAACTTCAAGAAATGATAGATTTTGTGCTGACCAGTGCAAGTCAGCAATCTCCTTCCAAGATGGGACAAAAGATAAACAAAGACGATAAGCCCATAGAAATTAAGGGTGATTGACCAGAAGGCGAGGGTTTTTCCCCAACAGTCCTAAAAATGACTCAACTCATGTATCATTTGTAGTTAGATGTCCTTATGTTAGGAGCATGTTAACTCATACCATCATAGCATTTTGTTTATTTTAAACAGGTATTTGAAGATTGATAAAAGATTTGATCTACAACCTTATTAGAGGAGAAGTAGATCTCAGCAAAGAATCAAGAGTCCTTTGAATTGCATGATTATGATTTCTAAAGGTCTTACAATCTTTGGTTATTTGGGAGCGACAAGCATCTTTTTATGCCAAAACGATCCAAAGTTGGGGTATTTAGTCAAGGTTTCCGGTAGTCTCTAAGTGAGTCACCACTTCCAATCAAGGTATCATGGTAGTGAAACACCACTTTTTATGAGGTATTTCGGTATTCTCAAAGCAAGATACCATTTCATATTAAAACCCAAATTTCCCGATTTGATCATTTCTTAAGGATGTTTTTCTTAAAATGAATTTCTTAATTCGATCATTTCTTAAGGATGTTTTTATTAAAACTCGGATTCCCCAGTTTTATCCCTTTCTTAAGGATGTTTTTCTTAAAACAACGAATTTCTTAATTCGATCCTTTCTTAAGGATGTTTTTCTTAAAACAAAAAATTTCTTAATTCGATCCTTTCTTAAGGATGTTTTCCCAAAGCAAAGAATTTCTTAATTCGATCCTTTCTTAAGGATGTTTTCCTAAAACAAAGAGTTTCTTAATTCGATCCTTTCTTAAGGATGTTTTTCTTAAAACCCAAATTTCTTAATTTGATCCTTTCTTAAGGATGTTTTTCTTAAAACAAATTTCTTAATTTGATCCTTTCTTAAGGATGTTTTTCTCAAAACCAATTTCTCAATTCAATCCATTCTTAAGGATGTTTTTCCTAAAATGAATTTCTTAATTCGATTCTTTCTTAAGGATGTTTTTATTAAAACTTGGATTCCCTGATTTTAGCCTTTCTTAAGGATGTTTTACTAAAACACGAATTCCCCAATTTTATTCTTTCTTAAGGATGTTTTTATTAAAACTCGGATTCCCCGATTTTATCCCTTTCTTAAGGATATTTTTATTAAAACTCAGATTCCCCAATTTTATCCTTTCTTAAGGATGTTTTTATTAAAACTCGGATTCCTCGATTTTATCCCTTCCTAAAAGATGTTTTACTAAAACTCAGATTCCCCAATTTTATCCCTTTCTTAAGGATATTTTTCTTAAAACTTGAAATCCCCGGTTTTATCTATTTCTTAAAGTTTTTTACTAAAACTCGGATTCCCCAGTTTTATCCCTTTCTTAAGGATATTTTTATTAAAACTCTGATTTCCCAATTTTATCCTTTTTTAAGGATGTTTTTATCCACTCCTTAAGGATGTTTTTCTTAAAATGAATTTCTTATTTTGATCATTTTCTTAAGGATGTTTTTCTCAAAACTAATTTCTCAAAATGAGAATTTCTCAATTTAGTCTTTTCCTAATGATATTTTTCTTAATTAAAAAGAAGTTCTCAATTCGATCCCCTCATATGAACAAATTTCCATTCTTTTAATTTGATCATTTTCGAAAAAGAAAAAAAGAAAAAAGAAGAAGAAAGTGGGAAGAAGAAAAAAGGAAAGGAAGAAAAAATAGAAAAAAAGAAAAAAAGAAGAAAGAAAAAGAGGAGAAAAAAAAAGAAAAAAGGGAAAAGGAAGAAAAAAACAACAAAATAAAAACCTGAAAATGATTTCAAGCGAGGAGTTTTATATAAGAAAAACTCACAGCTTCAGAATTTCAAGGTAAAAGGTTCTATATAAGAGGGACCAACATCTTCAGGATTTCAGAGCGAAATGTCAGATGCCCGTAGCTCAAGGACTTCAAGAGAGGAGTTTTATATAGCAAAAACTCCCAGCTTCAAGCCTTCAAGATGAAGGGTTATATATAGGAGGGACCGACATCTTCAGGATTTCAGAGCAAAGGAGGTAGATACTCATAGCTCTGGGATTTCAGTAGAGGAATTTCAAACTCGTAGCATCGGGATTTCAAGGTGAAATGTTCTATATATGAGGGACCCATAGCTTCAAAGATTTCAGAGCAAAGGAGGCAGATACTCATAGCTTAGGGATTTTAGGCGAGTAATTTCAAACTCGCAGCATCAGGATTTCGAGGGGAAATGTTATATATAGGAGAGACTCGTAGCTTCAAAGATTTCAGAGCGAAGGAGGTAGATACTCTTAGCTCAGGGATTTCAGGTGATGAGTTTCAAACTCACAGCATAAGGATTTCGAGGTGAAAGGTTATATATAGGAGGGACCAGTAGCTTCAAAGATTTTAGAGCGAAAGGGGTAGATACCCGTAGTTCAAGGACTTCGGGGCGAAGAGTTTTATATAGGAAAAAACTCGTAGCTCCAAGATTTCAGGAAGAGGAAGGGTGAACAGTTTCATATAGGAGGAACTCGCAGCTCAGAATCTTCGAACTGGGAAATGGGACAAAATTTGTATCTTTAGTCTTTGCTCTATTCCCGTTTCACAGCAATGAGCAAAGAGGGGCAGCTGTAGACACTAAATTTTGTTCAGGTTTAAATTAAAATATTCGAAATAAGATCAATCCACATCACCCTTTTAATACCTAAAACCTTATACCCTAACCCAATAGCCCACATCAAATATGACCCATTACCTATAATTGTATATAATAAAAAAATACAAAAAATAAATGTTCCAACTCTTTCCTCATTAAGGCTTTACTCTCATTGGATGGATGGATGCCTCACTCCTATTGGATGAACCACTACTTAGTGGGTAAGGTCTTGAACCTCATTTGTTCTATTTTATGGGATAAAAATAATATATGTATATATATATTACCTACCCTAAAGCAAACACACGACCATATTTTATTTTCTCCTTAGCCGCTCCCCTATTCCATTCAAGCCTCCACTGCCTTTTTTTCCTTAACCTCATATCCCCAAAAGATGCAACACTCATTCCCTAGACTACCCTAGGATTCATTTCCCCCGTAAAAACCACCCTTACATTTTCATTTCCTTAGCCGCACTCCAAAGCCATGAAACAACTCCCCAAATCGACCAACCCCCAAATTTATATACCCGAAGCTCTCCCCTGCCTCAACAGTACCAGATCACCTATTCGAACCATAAAATAAAACCCTTGAACCGAGTTTCTCAACCCCATTGACAACAACCCGTGGACTGATTGATCGAGCATATATTTGGGTTTTGGTACTTTTTCCCTTGTTTATTTATGTGTAATCTATTTTTATGGTTTAATGGAAATATTGATGAGATTTGTTGGCAATCCTCTTTATTTATTTGAGTTTCTTTCTTATATGTTTTTGTTTAATTTGTTTGTTTGTGCTATGTGTTTTATCTTATTTGTTGGATGTGGTTTAATTTAGTGTTCGCTTGTATGTGTTTTAGGATAGTTTAGCTTTTTAGAACTTGTTTTAATTAATTTAAAACATGCACTTGGCTTAATGGGGCGTGTGTTTAAATTAATTAAAATAAATTTAGTTTAGGTGTTAGGTTAGGCCTCTTTAAGTTAATTTAGGGTTTAATTTAATTTAATTAATTTAAATTATGCGCTCGGCTTATTGGGGGCATAAGTTTTAAATTAATTAAATTAAATTTAGGATTATATTTTTGGGAGCCTTTAGTTAGATTTAGGATTCGAATTAATTTAAATTTATCCTTGGCTCATTGAGATAAATGTTAAATTCATTAAATTGGTTGGACGTCTTTTAATTACCTTTTAGGATATTTGATATTTGACTTAGGTGGACACCTAATTAAAATCATAATTAATTAATTTGATTCATTTTAAATAGTATCCTTGGCTTATTGAGATGCTAGTTTAAAATTAATCAAATTGATTATTTTGATTCAAGATAATCCATAAAATGTTAGGATTTTCTAGTTTTTAGGATTTAATTAATTTAGGGATGATATTAGATTGAACTAGTTAATAATTAGATCATTAATTTAACCTTGCATAATTTGGGCCTTTTAGGTTAGGACTTTAGTGTGCCTCGGGTTTTATTTTGTGCACCTCTTTGTCATGCATCTTAATTGTCATTCATATGACTTTAATATTTTTAATGAACATGCATTTGGTTAATCAACTTAAATTATAAAGGAGGTAGTTATTAATTCCGATATTTGTGTCGTAACAGTCCTGGCTCATTGGATGTTGACCAAATATTCGAATTAATTCTTAATGTCTAAAGGTAAATGTAATTTGCGATAAAATTTTGTCAAGTCATAACATCATTCTTAACTGCTTGCATCATGCATAAAGGTGATGAACGAAGTTCAAACCATAAATTAACAGGGCAGTCGATCTTATTCGATGTCGGTTTAATCTATGGTCCAAGGTATCGTCACCCTTATTAATTAAATGTTCAATTAATTCAAGTTCACCAATTTGAAAAAAGCCCGTCTAATTAAAGTTTATATTCAATCCCAAACAATTTAACTAAATTCAATTTAAATTTTAATAATTTCCACCAATTAAAAGTAACATATGTTTTGGTGCCGATTTTCGGGCGTGATGGGGGTGCTAATCCTTCCCCACACATAACCAACTCCCGAACTCGTTTTTGAACGAATCTCTGGTTTTATGGTGTCCGGCCTATCTTAGTGGCATGTGGCGACTCCAAATCTTTTGTTTTCAAAAATACAAATTTTTAAAGGACTTCCCCACTTTTTCAAACATTTTCCCAAAAGCGAAAGGAAAACCGAATTACGTTTCTCTTTTTAGCGATTTCGAATTTAAAAAGGGTCGCTACAGTGTTTAACTCTAACCACTATAGAAATGTAGGATTATTGCCCAGCTAAGTCAAGTTATACTTGGGGCTTAGCTAGGAAAGGTTGTATTGACACTTGAATGGATGGATGTACTGACTGACTATGTCAAGTGACACGTTGGGGCTAGTCTGTCTATATCTATTTGTGGCCTCAAGTGAGGGTCACCCGTCAACTATGTTGGTACCATAACACTGCAAACACGAGTATGGATGTAGCTGCATTAGATAATTTTATCTTTTAGATCTCAACTTTTGGTTGCTTCTAGATGTATCAGGATCCTCTCTTCCATTATGTCTTAAGTTCTCATTTATATTCCGAAACCACATCGAACTTATTATACTGTTACAATCAATAGCATTAGAAAAATGCTGCACATTCTTTGTGGGATTAGACAACTTGATACTCACCTCGTGTGTGCGTCTACTTTATTACTTGTGTCGACAGTGTATACTTGCAATATTTCAAGTATCTGAATACTGACAACCAATCACTCAAACTGACATTCTTGAAATATAGAAGAAACTCTAGGTGATCAGCTTGCAAACGTTTTAGTTCTTTACTTAAATCATCATTCTCTTTCCTTAATTTAATGGCTTGGATGTTGTGATCCAAACGGTGCATTTTCTCTTTCGTGCCATCATCGACTTTTTTAAAATCAAGCTCTTTTAGCTCCATTTTAATTGGATAATCAATAGAACAAAGTTGACTTTCCGTTCCAAATTTCCACATTCCGCACTCTAAAAGATTCTAAACTTGAAGCTTGAAGGTGGTGTAATTTTCAATGGAATGCCCCATAATTCCAACATGATATTTGCAATGAGCGTTGATGTCACACCACTTTGGGTATAAAGGTTGTAGAGGCATGAGGTGACATGAGACCACTACGCATGCCTCTAATAATTGAGGATACAATTCTCTATACGATATGGGTATGAGATCAAAAGGACCATTAATCCTTGACTTTTGGACACCAGTCAAAGATGACTCTGAAAGTTGGACATTCTATTTTGAACTTTATCCTGGATTTTGGATTATGAGTATTAATATTTAACTCCTCTTCGCATACTCAAGTGCTCTAATTGTCGTTGGGCTTTTGAAAAACTTGGATTTTCCTTTCTCAAAATGAGGTAATCTTTCTTCAATAAGGTTTCTAACTTTGTTTGGTATGACCCAAACTTTCCTAAATAATAGTTACATATGGCCTTAAATGTCAAAGCTTTTGGGATAAAGGGGCTCATATGGATTGGACTGGACTAGAGTTATAAGACACTTCTCAATAAGAATTGGGAGCAATTCTGTGTATGTCACTGGAATTAAATCAGAAGGCTCATATTTCTTCTCTTGGACGCCTTTGTTTTCCTCCACTTTCTTTGAGCCTGAAAAATTCACATCTTTAGGCGGTTTGTTGACGTGAATTGTGACAGTATGCACATCCTTAAGCTTTCTAGAATCACTTCTTTCAAAGGTAGCACCTTGACTATCGAACATCACGACTTGGGTTTCCTTTAGTTCTTTTTGCTCTCTCTACACGATATACTCTTTTCCTTTTTCCATAGCGTTCAGCATACTCATCATCTCATACATTTGTTTTCTCAGCTATTGCATCTCATTTTGCTCGATGTTGGTGCGAGTATTACCTGAAAAGTTTGATACGTATCCTTTGTAAGAACTACCTCTCATCCTTTCTGATGTCTCTATCGACCATTGCTCCATATCTATGCACTTTTTCCCCTGATCATGAAACCCTTCATCTATTATGAAAGCCTTCTAAATTAAAGATCACTTACGAGCCAACACCTTTTTTATGTCATAAATATGCAATGAATATATATATATAAGAAAATTGATTAGTACAAAGGGAATAATCAAATGAAAAATATATATGTAACTATTAAAGTGTAAACCTGTAGAACCTACCAGAACATACTTTATCTACTCGAACATACTCTAGAAAAAGTGGGTCCTACTAAAAATGACACTCATATCGTTTAGGGGCCTGCATATTACAAAATTCTGCCAAAAATTGTCATTAGAACCGATACAGAAAAAAATAGAAAATGCTTTCAACCCTTCCTCTACCTGCTTGTAATAATGAAATAAAATAGCTCGACCATTTAAAAGTTTTATGAAAATGGCGCGTGGAAATCCAGATTTATTTTGGAAACCCGGTTTTAATTTTTACAAATAGAGCGGTCATTTAAGTTAGGTAGATCAGACACCCTAAAAATTAGAGAAAATTAAGTTTAGATTTAGAGGTTAACTACGCGCGGGGAAGGATTAGCGCCTCACGATGCTCAAAATTGGTATATTGTTGGGTTTGTGTTATCTTTGCAAGGAAAAATATGAAGGGGAGGGAAAAGGGGACTCTAGAGAAGGAAGGGGTACTCCTAGTGGGTCTAGAACCCATGACCTAAAAGAATATGAGAGAACTAAGATGAACAACTTGGCCAACCGGCCAAATGTGCTTGCTCAATAAAAATTTTAATTTAATTTAATAATTAATCATTAAAATACATGTATGAAGATTATTAAGGAAATATTTCTCTATTTATAATAACCGAGAAAGATAACATCCATTTACGTGTTAGGACATCACTTTCTCACTAGTTCCCAAACTAATAAAAAATACCTTAATTGAATGTCAAATTATTATGGACATGCTATACACATATGAATATCATATGAAACAATATAAAACATAAACATTCTACATATAAAATATATATTATATAAATGTAAAAAATTAAATATAGTATTTTAAAATAACATAATACGAATACCTTAACTAATAATAATAATATATGCAAACGGTAATAATATTAAAGGAAAACATATAAGTGTGTAATAATAATAATAATAATAATAATAATAATAATAATAATAATAATAATAATAATAATAATAATAATAATAATAATAATATGTATTAAAATGCGTGAGATCAAAATACAAATACATAGATTACCTAGAGCTTACATGTATAAACAAAACATATGTAATACAAATATAATATATATACATATATTATACTAATACGTAAGGATATAATAATATATAATAACTATAATGTAACAACCCGAGTTTTCAAGTCAACGATAGGTGTTGACCCGGGCCTTGGACCGCCGCTTTGGGTCGAATGTTTGGATTATGTTGGGCCTTGCCGTTGGGCTTGTAGGAGCCTTTTTGGGCTTGGCATGTGTTGTTGGGCTTGTTTGTTGGTTTTGGGTTTGGCTTAAGATGGGTTTTGAGAAGGGGTATTATGGTAAAACCATAATTGGAAGACAAAGGCTGATGAAACCTTAATTTTCTACAGGGAAAAAGAACAAGGGTGATATCACCTTGTCTCTACCTTCATGCCATCTCTCTCTTTCTTACTTCCTCTTGGTGAGTGCTTGAGTTATGTGAAATCCTGGCTGTTTGAGTGGGAATCTCGGATTGTGGGTTGAGGAGAAGTTGTTCATCACCTTAAGATCTATCTTTCAAGATAAATATCTTCAGAGTTGGTGGAGGTTGAGTTTGAAGCTTGGTCCAAAGAAGAAAAAAGGAAGAAGCTGGGTTGTTGCCTTATTCCAGGATTTGCTTGCCTAAGGTCAGTACATTTCTGACTCCTACATTTCATGAGCATCACAAAATGAATGCCTTGCTTGGTTTTATGATTGTGGGTTGCAAAGTTAAGCTTTTAGAAGCTTCAAACCCCCTTTACTGGCAAATCAAGAATCATGTGTTAATAATGGGTAATATCGATAGCAAACCACCAAATAAAACTTCAATAACATGTAGGAATGTTATGGGGCTTAATCATGTAGGTTAAGGGCTGGGATGGTGAAATCCTGAGCTCTAGGTTTTGAAATTGGGGCTCACGTACCGGTACGGGGTGGCCCGTATTGGTACGCCTTTGTATAAAAGATGAGCGTATTGTGAGGGGGTATCGATACATCATGTCACGTAAAGGGGTGTACCGGTACTCGAAGAAGAGTACGGGTACCTAGAGGGGTGTACCGATACCCATGTAGGTGTATCGGTACTCGCTGGGCAATCTGCCCAAGAAGTTTGATTTTGCGTTTAGGGATTCTATAATTTGTGGTAAAGGGTCCAGTAGGTCTTTAAGGGTATAAAGTAAATTTTAAAATGAGAAATCAGGGTTTATAACCCACATGTAGAATAAAAGGCTAATGGCTTAGTAATTGTTCAGATAATTTCTTACATTAATAATCCATAAGGATCCATGGCAGATCGGTTGATGCTATGTGGAGATTGGGGTCCTTGTTGTGTGCTGAGGGGACGCCCATACAGTCTAGTGGCTGTGAATAATGAGATGATTTAATGAGAATGTCGTGTATGAGCTTAAAAGACAAATATTAATTATTGTAACAAATGGAATATGCCTTAGGGCATTTATAATGGTTGGCTTAATGCCTCTTATCTCTTGGTGAGATGTATGGATACTCGGGGAGCATATGTTGTCTTATGTGTCTTGGTCAGAAATTCAGATATCCTAGAGTCAGTGCAAGGGCACTTGAATAAGGGGATGTGTACTTTGGGCTGTGTGATCGAGTACATCCGACGTATCCACGGGCTATGTGATCTGGATGCGGTTAGAAACCTATCTTTGAGCTATGTGATCAGGATAATGATTCCTCGAGGGCTGTGTGAGCTCGAGTAAATCGATGGGCTATGTGAACTCGAGTAACTTGATGGCTGAGTGACCTCAGGTAAAGACTGCTTGTGGCTATTGTGATCCAAGTATGTCTAGGACGTATCTGTGGCTATGGTGATCCGAATATGGTCTATTAATCCGACGGCTATGTGATCACGGGTAACCCAACAGTTGTGTAAGCATGGGTAATGTAGGGCTTCGTTGGCCATTGTTAGGGAATGTATGTTATTTACGTTGCTGTGTGGATAATTGATGTTGGCTGTTTTACCCTTGGGCTATGTGAGCAGGGTATAGAATGCATAACTCGGTAGGCTGTGTGAGCTCGAGTAACTCGAAAGGCTGTGTGACCTCGAGTATGGTAAGCCTGGGATGGCATGTGAGACTCCTTACATTCTAGTGGTATCTTGAGGCATGGTTATGAACTCTGGCTAGGGTAGGCTAGAAGATGATCCTTAGTGTCGAGAAGCCTCTATGTGCACTCTTAATTATATTTATCATGCATGCTTGTTTTATGATATTCATAAATTGCGGTAGAGTAGAAATGTACCACTGAGCTTTGTTAGCTCAGCGTGCGGAATTGTGGTTTTTCCATGCGTAGGTTGACAGGTTGAGGGGCACATCGAGGAGGATTTCCCAGCACTAAGCCAACTTCAAGTACAGTACTTGATGTTTTAGTTTGGACTGATTGTATTCTTAGGACCTTACCACAGTCGAGTCTGTAACTTTATTTGATTTTCTATTTAAGTGGTCAAACAGTGTATTTTAATTGGAGCTCCTATTTTGTAAACTCTTTTAATGTTATTTAATTATGTGGATTTATGAAAATGGGTTGTTTTGAGAATTGCCAAACTTGTGATTTTAAATGAAATTTTTTGATGGATCGGTTTTGGGAGACCCAAATGTAGTGCTTCGAATCCGGATCGGGATCGGGGTGCTACATATAATATGGTATAAGTATAAATAAAACAAAATAGTTCATAATAAATATAAAAATTATGTACAGTACAGATGCAATACAAATAGAATATATATACATATATTATACTGATACGTAAGGATATAATAATATATAATAACTATAATATGGTATAAGTATAAAATAAAACAAAATAGTTCATAATAAATATAAAAATTATGTACAGTACAGATGCAAAAAAGTGATTAAAATGCATGAAATTCAAGAATGAAGGTTGTAACTTACAAGAAATTTAAAGAACAAAAAAGACTGAATTAAAATAATCAAGAATTGAGAGCAGAAATAAAAAAAACACATAAACTTAATGCAAAGAACATAAAAGGACGAATTTACAATAAAATAAAATATCATACGTATAATTTGATCGATTCGAGTAAAAAGTTTTCGAGTTAGTCGAGTCGACGAATCATATTTTATAACTCAAACTTTATTTGAAAATTTTTAAAGTCAAGTCGAGTTGTTCGAGTTCCTGTTTAAATTTGATTATAAACATTTACAATGTCATGATACTATTGGTTCCAATTTAAACAATTTTCTATAACCATATATGACACACACACACATATATATATATTGTTAAAACTGAACCATGAATTAATATGAAATCTAACCCATGATCTTACATGTCAATTAATCAAGAACAAATTACTAGACGCAGAAGCGCACCTGGTTCATTGATGAACTGAAAACCTTGAATCATTCTATGGAAATTGCCTAGAAGGTGGTTGTGATCTACCAAGAAGAAAGATTAGCCCTTGCCGTAAAAACTCTCTGACGAGGACAAGAGTAATACAAGTTAACCTATTTCTTGGGACCACTACCTCTTTATATAGTTGATTTAATAAATAAACTATTAAGTATTTATAACTTTGCCCCTCATTGAATTATAAATTCATCTTATGGTATCTACACTTTTATTTCCATGGCACTTTAATACCTATGACACGACTAACATAATTGGTCACTTAATTTTGTGTCATACTTTATAATAGCATCATACATTTTACATATGTGTCCCAATTACGAATTTAATCCAACATATATTTCTTCGTACTTTTTTCATATGCGATATACATATATCATGCAAAGTTGAGGGATTTGGTTTGAACTTGAAAGTTCATTCACTAATTACTAAAAATTTCGAGTTATTCGAAGTTTTATTTGATAACTCAAACGTTATCTAAAAATTTGTTGAGTCTAATTTATGGAATTACGATTCGAGTCATGTCAAGTGAAGTTTTTCGCGTCGAGTCCAAGCTAGCGATTTTTTCAACTTTCAAGAGTGAAAACAAAAGTTTTAAGCAAGTAATTTCATTTTATTATTTAAACTTGATAGGATCTAATCCTATTTCTCTTATATGCATATGTTATGTGAATCATAATTCCACATCTTGTTAAGAAATCGCCGAATAAGTATATCATTGACCATTGATTAATGTTGGGATTTCTTGTGATATATATTATTTCATGAATGTAATAGAAAAAGAAATTATGGCAACTTTTGAAGATTTTATTAATGTTATCCGCTGCTGGGTGGAGACTCTTAAACATGTTAGAATTAAATTTGTATATCAGAAGCAGGAGACAACAACGATAACAAGTTTGGTTGCACGTTACAAGAAGCCTTTTTAATAAGTTTTCTAAACAGGCAATGCGGATTGTAGAGAGTAGAGAATATATAGATGGAAACACTCTTGAAAACGATCGAGGGGTTGGTTTCGTGTACTTTTGGCACTCGAATCTGGGACAAAAACTATCTATCTTTTTCGGCGTTTCTTTCTATATTCAACACACAAAAAAAATTAAATTCTAAACTTAATTTTAAATTCTAAACCTTAAAATATACACCCTGTCGCGACCATTTTTGGAATTAGAATGTGTAAAAATAGCCCGACGATCGATCTTTTAGAATATTAGGGTTTTCGGGCCATTTTTAATTTAATCTTGAAAATTTAGGGTTTTTCATATTAAATCGGATTTTCCTTTATTTATCTTTTAAAAAAATATTTTGGAGTCGCCACCGATCAATTCGTGGTAGACCGGACACCGAAAAACAAACCATAGATTATTTCTTAAAAATTGGGTTCGGGAGTCGGTTACGTGTAGGGAAGGATTAGCACCCCTACGAACGCCCGTTATTCGGTGCCTTTAATTTTACGTGGCATTTTGGCATTTTTGAATAATTATTTGAATTTAATTTATCTCATAATTATTAACTGAATTTAAAAGTCCAAATGCATATATCCTTTTATAAGGAAATTCATTTTATTCGGATACGAGATTAAAAGCACCTCGTTAGGTGACATCCCTATTCGTATTTTAAAAATGAATTTTCAACATAAAAGGTTTTTTATGAATGCCATTTTATTGTCTTGTTTATTTTAAGTATTAATCCTAAAAGGCTCTAATTAATTAATTATTTAAAACTATGAATATTAATTAATTTAATAGCTTTTATGAGAAAATACCAATTTCTTGAACACCTTCCATATATATAAAGCCCTTAAATTAATCATATTCTTAATTAATTAATTCTTCTAATTAATTAAAGTTTTAGTCCTAATTAAGGCTATAACAATTTATTAAATCAATGTTATAAGTGAAAATATATATTAAATGTTCACCCTTAAAACCAACGTTGAGATAACACCCCATTGTAAACAATGGAACACCATCCAAATTTGAGTCTCAAAGGTTCAATTTAATATATATTTAATTATCTACGATGTATTCTAATTAATTGGTTAATTTTAACTAAAGAACTAAATTAATAATCAATTTTAAGTGGAATATATATTAAATATAATTTATTAAAATCCATGTTGTGATAACATCCTATTGTAAACAATGGAACACCATCCAAATTTGGATTTTAAAATTATATTTGATATACATCTAATTACTACAATTGTCTATCTTATTTAATTATTGAATCCTAATTAGAGAACCTAAGCTAAAGGCTCTAATTATTAATTAATTCTATGTAATTAAATCATCTAACAAATAATCCTACATGCTTAATTTAAAACATGCATCACATATAAATTAATTTGCATTTAATTAAATTAAACAATTAAAATAAATGACTAAATTAAAAGAAATTGAGAACTAAAACTTATTTTATTGAAATGGTGACTAAATTAACTAATACAAAGTATTAATGCCTAATTACAAAACTCAGGTGACCAAATTGAAAGATTACAAAATATGGTATTCAATTAAGGGGAATGGGGGACAAAATTGAGAAAATTACAAAGATGGGACTCAATTGAAAGAATTACAAATTTGGTATTTAAACTATAGGGTACGAAGGACTCAATTGCATGAATTACAAAATATAAGGCTCAATTTAAAGGGAGTAGGGACCAAATTGAATGAAAGGTAAACCTTTGGGGAAAAACCAAAGGCAACCCGAATCAAAAGGCGCGAGTTAAGCCCGACCCAAATTTACCTCGCGGGTCTCTCAAACCCGGCACCAAAATGGTGCCGTTTAGGAAGGGCTATAAAAAGCCTTGAACAGAGCCAACTCGGTCATTCTAGCCTCCCTCCCTCTCTCTTTCTCCTTCCCCCTCTCTTTAAACACTCTAAAAAGAACCTCCCATTTCCAGAAATTTCCAACCAAACAGATCAAAAACCCTCTGTTTTGTTTGAATATCAACCATGTTCATCCAGTTTCGGATGAACACCAAACTAGCCGGCCACAAACCACCTTCGTCTTTACCTCTGAATCCTCAACTGCCGTCCTCCGATCATCTTTAGGTGTTCTTCGGCCACCGAGATTCGAATCTCGGTTGCCACAGGCGACGCCGACCAACGATCCGACCACCATCTCGGCTACTATCTAAACTTCGATCGTCCCCTTCCCCTCTCCGACCACCGTGGTGCGACTTTCGGCCACCATGGGGTTATTTCCAACCACCGCTCGCCTCCGTCTTTTGAACCTAAAAATTTATTTTTTTCCTCCTAAATCCCTAGACCTACCCCGATTCAAAAGAATCATCCATTTTCTTCCCCAAATCTTAGTCTAATCTAACCCGGATTCGAAAGAATCCTCCCTCACTTCACCCGATAAAAACCTAATCTTATCAAAACTGAAATCCCTTACCTCCGGCCACCATAAAGTTGAGTTCTAAACTCTTTTTTTTTGTTTTTTAGTTTTGTTTTAAGGAAAATAATGATTTTGCTGTGTTTTGCAGGAATCAAAAGACAACGATGAATATGCCTCGGCCATGGTGGTGCTGAATTTCTCTGGCGTCCAGTCAACGTCCGTTCACGGTCTCGACAGCGGTTTAGCTTCAGGCGGTTCGGCTTCCATGCCGGTTCGATCTCCCAGGTAACTCTCTCTCTCACTTATTATTATTATTATTTAACAGTTTTATTAATGACTAATTATTACTGACACACTCTCTCCCTTGCAGGTATTTATAGTTGACAGACCCGTTGACGTCATCAAAACCACTATCCGCGTGAAAAGAGTTTGGGCCAATAGAAGCCTGCCACGCGTCCCTTTAGATTGACATTTGGGCGGAAAATGGAATTGGATTAGTTTTCTGTTTGTTTGACCGAAAATAAGAGGAAAAATGATTGTAATGAGAGTTTGGGTTTTGTAATGGACTTTTAGACTAAGTTTATTTATTTATTTATACTACTTATTAATTCGGCCTTATTTATATGTATGTCCGAATACCCCGGACAAAATTCGAGTATGACAGCTGCCCCTATTTGCTCATTGTTGTGGAACAAGAAGTGGGCAAAGACTGAAAAGACCCAGATTTTGTCTGAATTCGTTGGCCATCTTCTAAACTACCAAAGCTTGAAGCTGTTCTTCTCATTTTGAAATTCTTCAACCTTCTGCCAAACTGTGGAATTTGAAGCTGTTCTTCCCATTATGAAATTCTTCATCTTCCAAGGTCTAAAACCATTCTTGTCATTCTTTATCCTCTGAGGTTTGAAGTTGTTCTTCTTATTATGAAATTCTCCATTCCTCACTCTTTTACTACTCCGTCTTTCTATAAAGGCACTGAATAAGTAAGCTGTTCTTATTAAGAACTTCCTCATTCTTCAAAAGGTCGAACTCTTCTCATTAGGAGCTCTTCTTTCTTCATCAGACGAGTTTTTTTTATTAGGAACTCTGTGGCGAATTCTTCTCATTAGGAATTTTCATTCTTTGCTGGACGAATTCTTCTCATTAGGAATTCTGGAGCGAACTCTTCTCATTAGGAGTTCTTCATTCTTTGATGGGCGAATCCTTCTCATTAGGAATTCTGGAGCGAACTCTTCTCTTTAGGAGTTCTTCAATCTTGCTGGTCCACCTCTCTGTAAAGGCATGAACAAGTAAGCTCTTCTCATTAGGAACTCTTCTCATTCTTTAACAAACAAACTCTTCTCATTAGGAGCTCTTCAATCTTTCTTGGCGAGTTCTTCTTATTATGAACTCTGAATTCATTTTTGGTTGAGCTCTTCCTACTAAGAACCCTAGACTTTAAAAATGTTGATTCTCCTCTCCTCTGGGGAACAATCCTGCAAAAAGAAACATCATCAATTAGTTCAAATTCAATCTGAAATATCATAAAATATTTTCAATTTATCGCTTGAAGCACTGAGTTCTTTGATGTAATTGCTTTTCTGTCTAAGATATCTTGATCTTTCTATCTGAAGATCATATGGGATCTCATCTCCTGTTTTCTCTTTCTCTGTTGATCAATTTCTTCTATACCTGCAAAAGTCAAATTTATCATTAATCTTCCAACATTAATTGTAAAAATGTACAATTTGGGTATATCATTAAGAAACTTCAAGTGCTTCAACAAGAGATGCTGAAACTACAAATCTTCCTCGTTTGAGCCTGAAGTTGGTCTATCTTGCTTTTCAATCTGGCAACTTGAACCATTTTTTTCTTTCTTTCTCCCTTTCTTCTTTGTTCTTCTTTTTCTATTTTTCCATTTTTTCTTTCTTTCTTCTTCTTCTTCTTTTTCTTCTTCTTCTTCCTTTTTGTTTTTGTTTTTTCTTTTTTTCTTTTAGTTTTTCCTTCTTATTTCTATTTCTCTTTTTCTGCTTCTCCTTTTTTTCTTTCTTCTTTTTATTTTTTTTGTTTTTGTCTTTTTGTTTGTTTGTTTTTTTTTGTTTTTTGAAAACTGATATCATTTTCGATAATATTTCTGTTGATATCATGCTCCACCGTCTTGTTGCGATAATATTCAGAAAGTTCTCATCATTTTCGAAAGTGCCGGTCCGAAGGACTTAACATGATGCCCGAAGGACTTACTGATGACCCGAAGGATTTAAAACTGTAATACACTTCATTTCCTGTGCACACAATCACATCACTCTCGAAGGTGATGGCCCGAAGGACTTACTAATGACCTGAATGATTTATAATTGTAATACACTTCCTTTCATGTACAAACAATTACATCATTCCCGAAGGTGATGACCCGAAAGACTTAAAATCATGCCCGAAGGACTTACTGATGACCCGAAGGATTTAGAATTTTAATGCACTTTCTTTTCTGTGCAAACAATTAGAAAATCTTTGCTGAAATCCGCCTCTGCAAACAGTTTGAAATATTCGCTGAGATTCGCCTCTTCAAACGGATTGAAATCTTTGCTAAGATCCGTCTCTTCAAACGGATTGAAATCTTTGCTGGGATCTACCTCTTCAAACGGATTGGAATCTTTGCTGAGATCCGCCTCTTCAAACGGTTTGAAATCTTTGCTGAGATCCGTCTCTTTAAATGAATTAAAATCTTTGCTAGGATCCATCTCTTCAAACGGGTTAGAATCTTTGATGAGATTTGCCTCTTCAAACGGATTAAAATCTTTGTTGGGATCCGCCTCTTCAAATGGGTTAGAATCTTTGTTGAAATCTGCCTTTACAAACATAATATCTTGCTGAAATCTACTTCTATATACGAAATATCTGTTGAAATATGCATTTAAACAAAATATCCTGCTAACATCCACCTCTGTAAGCAAAATACTTGTTGAAATCTACTTCTGCAAACGGAGCCTTTTACTGAAATCTACCTCTGTAAGCGGGATATTTGTTGAAATCCGTTTTTGCTAACGAAATATCTTAAGATCCACCTTTGCAAACAGAATATTTTAGAGAATTTCGCCTTTGTAATCAAAATATTTGATATCCGCCTCTGCACACGGAATATTTTAAAGAAATCTGCCTTTGTAACCAAAATATCTTAAGATTTGCCTCTGCAGACGAATTTTTTTAGAGAAATCTGCCTCCGTAAACAAAATATCTTGAGATCTACCTCTTCCAGCGAAACATCTTAAGATCCGTCTTTGCAAATAGGATATTTTAAAGAGATCCACCTCTCCAAACGAAATATTTTAGGGAAATCTGCCATTATAAACAACATGTCTTGAGATCCACCTCTGTTAACGGAATATCTTGAGAAATCCGCCTCTGTAAACGGGATATTTTAGGGAAATTTGCCTTTGTAAGCAGAATGTTTTGAGATCTGCCTCTTGAGATCTATATTTGTTGTCAAATTTTCTTCTCCATGTTTTATGCTCATTCCTTGCTGGATCTTCCTCTTCAAGATCTTTATTCTCTCTTTTTTAACTGAATCTTTTCTTCAAGATCTCTACTCGTTCCTTACTGGATCTTTCTCTTATGGATCTTTATTCTTTCTTAGCTGGATCTTTTTTTGAAATCTCTGCTCATTCTTGCTTGATCCTCCTCTTCCAAATCTTTATTCATTCCTAACTAGATCTTTTTCTCCAAGATCTTTGCTTGTTTCTACTTGAATCCACTTCTTCAAGGCTATAAGTTGACTTTCATTTTTCCTTGATTGAATCTGCAAATTCCTGCCAAAGTATGCAAAAATTCTTTGAATGGATGAATTAGCATGCTCCTTCTTATGGATGCCTAACTATATGATGCATGAATGTTGTCAATTAATGACCACTTGGACAAACTTTCATCAGCTGAGGAGCTCCAAATTTCTTCACCTCGTCTTTTATTAAAAATTCTTCTACCAACAGAATAACCCATCTCACACCCAGGTTCAATCTTCAAGATCTCTGCATCTCTTGCTCTAAAGCGCCTTTTTTAGGTTTTCACTTTAGATTTTTCCTTTTCCCCTCTTTTCTTCTCAAGGCGCCCTTTCAGGTTTTCACCTCGGTCTTCTTTTTCTTGCAACAATGTTTTTTTTGTTCATTCTGATGAAGCTTCCCTTGCTTTCATGGATCAAGCATATAAACCTCTTTTTTTCATTATTTCACCATGTATTTCTCATAATTGAATACCAGGGATCACTCTTTTCTTAGAAAGTCGCTCTTGCTATATCTTCATTCAGCTTATTTGACAAAAAAATTTCTCATAGCTCAAACAGATCATGATTCGCTGTTGTTTTAGCTTGCAAATCTCGTTTACCAGCATGTGATATTCTGTAAGATTCTTTTTTTTGCAACATTGCCCCACTCTGGCCTGACTTGACTACTATCTTTGCTCACATTCGCCTTACTTTCTTACTTTTGAATAGAAAAAACCCTCAACGGATTGATATGGCTGTATCTTTGCTCCCAAAAGATAGCTCTGCTCTCTCCTTTTGCCCTAGAATTACTTGTGTCATTTACTTACAGCTTTGTTTGAATGTTACTAACACCCAGAGTTGCATATTTTCCTTGTCATACTTTTCATCATTAAACAAGTATCGAGGCCACCTCTTGTTCTGCCTGCACTTAAAGGATAATACATCATAATAATACCCACGAAATCCTTTGCTTTTCTTGTATCTAATTAATTTATCTGCAAGATGTTTTTTAAAAAAGTAAGTGAAAGGCTCATAATATTATTTACTAGATTTGAGAAATTGGAATAATTTGATAAGTCATGGAAAACATGAAAAAACAAAAATCAAAATTAGGCCTCTTACATACCAAGTGCAACAGAGCCTTTGAACCAAATTACAAATATCAACTCCAATGTGACCTCTTCTAAGTTATTAAACTCATGGGAGATACATTTCCCGTATACCTAATTTTATCCCATTTAAGGTGGCACTCTTTACCTCACTAACTCACCATGCCCAATCCTTCCCTCTTTTCTGATCTCGATCAAGCCTTAGAAGTCTGGAAGTCTTTGAAGAAAGGTTAACCCTGATAAGCGGGATGTATTCTGAAGACAAACTCATCTTGCTCCAATACCTGTATATGGTCAAAATGGTTTTTTAAGGCTTGTAATGTAGGCTATAGTTCACGGTTGCCAAAGAAAGAATATATAGGCTCAAATAAATACTTAAGAGTGACGAAACCAAGGATCATTTCTTCCAAGCGAAATATCATTTTTGCACTGATGAAATACCACTTTTTCTTCTTTTTTATGTGGATCGCTCTAGACTTCCCATTTTTGAGTTTTCACCCTAGAGTTCATTTCCTTTCCTTGAAATCAGTCTTCCACTACTCCTTTAGATAGAGGCTTGTTGAATGGAAGATCTCACATATATGTATTTCTTTTCTTTTGCACTTTTTCAACTTTAGTGCTTCCTTTGCTTTAACTTGATTCAGTTGACTTTCCGAACACAAACTCCCATTATTTCTTTTTCTTTTACTTCTTTTTTACTGAATTCAGAGCATACTTTTCATTCATCTTGTCTTTCTGACTTTTTTGCTTGATATATTCACTTTTTTCCCTTGATTCATAAGGCATTACCAACTTAGCATGATCACAATCGAACACTTTTCACTTGCAACCAAACTTCCATCCTCTTTGCCCCCGGTGTAGTGGTGATCCTTGGTTTGGGTTGAATAAAAAAAAGTCCTCGGGCTCAATGGGGACAAGAAATGATATTTTTCTTATTTTCTTTCTTTGTGAAGGGAGATGAAGGAATGCCAAATGTCCTCCCATACTTGGATATCTTCGAAGAAAAGCCGTCTTCAGGTGGAAGTTGTTTTGGGTTATCGCTTCATTCAAAGACCTTAGCCAACAATGCTTGAGAGGTAATTCACTCAAAATTTTTATTTGGGATTTTCCCGTGATTCCTGAACACTCATTAATGTCTTCCCATTGGCCTAAATAAACTAGAAGAGAGTCACATTTTGAAGTTGATCTCTGATTTTGATTCAGGGTCACTCTTACAATTAATATCTGGGGACATGATAAAAATGTTAGTGAATATATATATATATATATACGTATGGGAGAACAAAACTAACCCATAACAAAGAATGAATGAAATATTAAAGAATCAAATAATGCAAAAATGTTTGCCATTTGAGAAAAATATAAGAAACAAGCATCATAAACAAATAAACCGAAATAGCCTCCCTTACAAAGAACCCCCAACTCTCGTGGGCAAAAATAATTGGGATGATTTAGGGTATTCCTTCGCAACGGTCCTAGAATTACAAACAGATCTCCCATGGTTCACTGTTGGCCATTAATCAAGGAAGGCCTGAGTTAATTTTGATCACGCTGCTTCTATCATCAATTCTTTATTTTTCTTTTCCATTGCAAAAACATGCCCATTCTTGTTCATGCTCTGATGCTCTCTTTCTTTCTGAACTGATTTTAAATTCTTCAGTGATCAAATTCCTCAATATCGCTCCACTAAAGTTTGCCCCACTTTTATTATTTAGGGAGAACAAATGCTCCACGTCCTTTGACATTTTAAGTTCCTGAGCTTTCACCAAATCCATCTTTAATTTTACAGAACCACCAGAATTCTATGGGAAATCTTGCTAAGCCCTTGAACTGGTTGATATATCAACTGAAGATGATTGCCCCACACTCAGTCATATCCTTCCCATGAATGGTCAAACGTTTGCAGCCATGGCCTTATATTTTGAAATCATCTCTGAAGCAATACAAGAGAATCTTCGGGCTTAAAGTAACAGAATTACTTTCATACACTACCTCAGAGATAATCCCTGCAAGTTGTGCAACCTTGATACATAGTCATGAACGAGACAGACTTTAAAATCCTAGACAATCTTGGAAGCGTTCATTCTGGATCTCTGACTAACATACTTCTTTATTTCCTCCATTAAGGGCCTACACTTCTTGGTAGCACATCCCGGTTCCCCATGTGAAACTTGTAAATATTATCAAGATCATAACTATGTGCAAATGAGCTTGACATATTCTTCACCAGCCTAGAGGCAAAATAAGTCTAAAATGGGCAATTCCAAATATATCAAAATTTGCATTTGTCCGAGTAATCTTCCATGATAGGCCTGGTGAGTCAGTTGACCTTTTCCTCTTACGACCTCAGAGAGTCCAATCATTGCATTCATTCACTTATTTCTCTCTTTTCACTTGACATTTTCAGCACTTACTTTCTGAACACTCCTATTACATTTTCTCTAATCCGGGGACTACTTTTTAAGTTACATATCTTAATAACTAATCTTCAGTGTCAACTTCCAAAATCTTCCACTTCTGAAAGTTTTGAATTTGCAGCTTGAGAATGTAGCAATCTTCAATGTCTCAATCACAACTCACAATAGTCTTGATGGTAACAACTTAATTAATGGGGCTCTGATAATTTCTCATGATACGACAAAGCTTCGAACAGTTTGAAATATCTCACAATAAAACATGAATGAGATCCAGTCTAGATTTGAACTTTCCACTGACAGGAGCATCTTGAACATCTGATCTTGGAGTATTCTTTGGTACATAGGATATTGCATAAAAGATGCCAAAATATTACTCTGACTCTAATAAACCCCAGACTGCAACAAATGGTAAATGGTAATCTTTGATTGAACAGTTTTTCATTGCTTCTGTCATTTCCCTTTTTATCTCAACTGCCTTAGTAAATGGTAATCTTTGATTGAACCGGACCCCTTACTTTCAGAATATAAATACCCATTCCTGATGAGACCAAAACTTCAACGGGGTCATTGTTTGAAAATGATTTTGTATAGAGCAGAGCTACAAATCTGAACATGACATTGAATATGAACAATTGTCTTCTTTTCTGACTGATATCTTCCGTCTCTTGATCTCGTATCTGTATTCTGCTCCTCTTGCAATCAACTCCCTTGTGAGTAAGCTTCAATTTTCAACTGACCCAAGCATTTATCATTTTAGGAAAAGACTATTATGCCCCTCGCTCCATTGCGATCATTATATCTTCTGACTGTTGCTGAACCATTGATCGACAATACTTTCGACTAAACTCCAGAAGTTGAATTCATTCAGTCTTTCTATACCTTTCCACTAGACTGCTTTCATTTAAGCATTTTCAACATCCACCAGGGCCTCTAAGTCAAGCATTCCATTGTTCTCTTCACGATCTCAAGCTCATATCTTTTAGATTCTTTACAGATGCCCCCGGTTATATTGATTCAAACTTACTCATCTTTTATTTGGCTTTTTATCCTCATCCTCATCATTCTCCTTTCTTTTTCTTTTTATTCTTTTTTTACTTGTTTTTCTTTTTTGACTCCCTTTTTTTGATTTTTTTACTCTCTTTTTTGACTTCTTCTTTTTTGCTCTCTTTTTTGCATGAAGAGACCTTTCAGACTGAACCTTTATGTGATATAAGTTTCTATCTTGATCACTTTTGTTGGTACTTCATATTAGCTCGTACTCCATCTCGTTCTCAGACTGGTCAGCCTTTTTCTTCATTCGATCCAAGTGGCCTTCAATAAATCTTTATGACTCCTCAACCTTAATAAATATTGCATTTTTCGATTTTTTCAACTCTTTTTTTTACTTCTTCTTTTTTTTGCTCTCTTTTTTGCATGAAGAGACCTTTCAGACGGAACCTTTATGTGATATGAGTTTCTATCTTGATCACTTTTGTTGGTGCTTCATATTAGCTCGTACTCCATCTCGTTCTCAGACTGGGCAACCTTTTTCTTCATTCGATCCAAGTGGCCCTTAATAATCTTTATGACTGCTCAACCTTAATAAATCTGTTACCCATGCTTTTAAAAACATAAATTTTAACCAATGCAATGTTATTTACAAAAAATGCAATATTTTTATTTTACATAATGTTTAAATGATGTAATGCATGAATGCATGAGGTATTGATTTCAAGAACTAGTCATTATAACAACACCCATCTAACTGAAAGGTCGAATACAAAGCAAAGGCAATATGTTCACTAGCTCTAGCTCCTTTGGTTGACCACTTTGTTCAGCCTCCGAATCAACGTCTGTCCTAGCTCGGTGTTGATATCAAAATGTTGCTGCAGGTTCTCGACCTCTTTGAACAAAATATATACATGTTAGGTGACTCCCCGTACTTGGCTCCCAAATTTAATCATTTCACAATTTTGTTTTCTGGATAGCCAGGATTACTATCTCGGCCTGGATTTCGGTATTTTGTCCTTCATTGTAGTTCCTCTTCGAAACTTACAAGCCGATCTTTCAATTGTTGTACTGCATTTTCTGATTCTTTCATTTTCCTCAACTCTTCATTTTTATTAGCATTTTCTTAATTGTGGTATCCTTCGGTAAATTTCATGATTTGCGACACTTGGATTTTCCCTCTGAGTTCAAAGCTTTCTATTATTCCTCGAGTTCTTTCTTGTCAGCAACAGCCCTTGAACGCTCCTTCAATTTACTCGTCTTGAATGCCCCTTTAATTTATCTGTTATCTGTCCTCTTTTTGGTTATCACTATTTTCAGGTACTGCATTTTGTTTATCTCCATAACTGCCACTGCCCTTATCTTGAACCCTGAACTATTGTTAAACCTTGTACAAACTTTATTCTGTTGACCACTAGAGTAATGTAGCAAAGCCTCGTATTTCTCTATTGTTGGTGTCACATGTATCCTCCTGAACGAACAATTATACTGGGCTTCATAAACGAGTCACGGCCATAAACAACTATTGATCCATTTACCTGTCTAGCAGCAATACTATAACTCATAAATCTTATTAAAAATGACTCTTCACATTCCCGTCTTATAGTTCTCAGATTAAACTCGGCTCTGGCAAAACTTCATTATGTTCAGAAATTTCTAGTACAACCTTGCATTAATGACACCTAGCCTCTACGCATATTGTCTTCGTTCTTGTATTGAGTCTTCTCGAATCATGTCCACAGTGATATATTGTCCCCTCACTCGTCTATTGGACCCTTCAGTTCTTATGACCACTGCCTACTCGACTAATTCTCGAACCGATACCACTCAAGAATGCAATGTGATGCAACATTTTATCGAATAATACACACACACGTAAAGAAAAAGACAAAACAAAAATTGTGTCAGTATGGTGAATTAAAATTGTAAGCAAAAATAATTGTTACAGGAAAAAACAATTTATATTGCGTAAAAAAATAACCAGAGAACAGTTTATTTTGCACATAAAAAATTAACCAGAGAAATGAATTTAAATCAGCAACACCCTGTCCTAGGTCACTGTCTGGCTCTAGCGGGGTAGGTTTCTATTACAGCATGTGGGTTTCGATTTAGACTCTGGGTACCCGAACTGTCATTACTGGACTAGTAAGACATTGATTTGGGAGTATACGGCCCCTTATAGCGGAGGCGTAACCTCACGGTGTATAAGGTTCGTATACTGAAAGGAGGGCAAAATTTTGATCACGGAGCTGAATAACTCATGTAAGATCATGCATCACTCCCACTTAAAGGTGAAAAGCCCGGGTAGAAGGTTTATGCATGAATGACAGTTTATATCACCCAAGAAAAAGCTACTTGCATTTTTCCAGAAAATTCATCCAATAATTATGAAAAAATTAAATTCAAATTACTGTCCTAAAATGCCAAAATGCCACGTAAAATTAATTAGGCCTGACTCTCGGTTTTTTAAAAAAATCCCCAGCGGAGTCGCCAAGCTGTAGCGACCATTTTTGGAATCGAGATGTGTACAAATAGCCTGACGATCGATCTTTTAGAATCTCAGGGTTTTCTGGCCATTTTTAATTTAATCTTGAAAATTCAGGTTTTTTCATATTAAATCGGATTTTCCTTTATTTATCTTTTAAAAAATATTTTGGAGTTGCCACCGATCACTTCGTGGTAGACCAGACACCGAAAAACAAACCAGAGATTCTGTCTTAAAAATTAGGTTCGGGAGTCGGTTACGTGTAGGGGAAGGATTAGCACCCCTACGAACTCCCGTTATCGGTACCTTTAATTTTACATGGCATTTTGGCATTTTTGAATAATTATTTGAATTTAATTTATCTCATAATTATTAATTAAATTTAAATTCCGAATGCAGATATCCTTTTATAAGGAAATTCATTTTATTCGGATACGATATTAAAATCACCCCATTAGGTGGCACCCCTATTCGTATTTTAAAAATGAATTTCCAACATAAAAGGTTTTTTATGAATGCCCTTTTATTGTCCGGTTCATTTTAAGTATTAATCCTAAAAGGATCTAATTAATTAATTATTTAAAACTATGAATATTAATTAATTTAATAGCTTTTATGAGAAAATGCCAATTTCTTGAACACCTTCCATATATGTAAAGCCCTTAAATTAATCATATTCTTAATTAATTAATTCTTCTAATTAATTAAAGTTTTAGTCCTAATTAAGGCTTTAACAATTTATTAAATCAATGTTATAATTGAAAATATATATTAAATGTTCACCCTTAAAACCAACGTTGAGATAACACCTCATTGTAAACAATGGAACACCATCCAAATTTGAGTCCCAAAGGTTCAATTTAATATATATTTAATTATCTACAATGTATTCTAATTAATTGGTTAATTTTAACTAAAGAACTAAATTAATAATCAATTTTAAGTGGAATATATATTAAATATAATTTATTAAAATCCATGTTGTGATAACACCCCACTGTAAACAATGGAATACCATCCAAATTTGGATTTTAAAATTATATTTGATATACATCTAATTACTACAATTGTTTATCTTATTTAATTATTGAATCCTAATTAGAGAACCTAAGCTAAATGCTCTAATTATTAATTAATTCTATGTAATTAAATCATCTAACAAATAATCCTACATGCTTAATTTAAAACATGCATCACATATAAATTAATTTGCATTTAATTAAATTAAACAATTAAAATAAATGACTAAATTAAAAGAAATTGAGAACTAAAACTGATTTTATTGAAATGGTGACTAAATTGAACTAATACAAAGTATTAATGCCCAATTACAAAACTCAGGTGACCAAATTGAAAGATTACAAACTATGGTATTCAATTAAGGGGAATGAGGGACAAAATTGAGAAAATTACAAAGTATGGGAGTCAATTGAAAGAATTAAAATTTTGGTAATTAAACTATAGGGTACGAAGGACTCAATTGCATGAATTACAAAATATAAGGCTCAATTTAAAGGGAGTAGGGACCAAATTGAATGAAAGGTAAACCTTTGGGAAAAAACCAAAGGCAACCCGAATCAAAAGGCACGGGATAAGCCCCGACCCGAATTTACCTCGCGGGTCTCCCAAACTCGGCACCAAAACGGTGCCGTTTGGGAAGGGCTATAAAAGCCCTTAAACCGAGCCAACTCGGTCATTCTAGCCTCACCTACTCTCTCTCCTTCCCTCTATCTCTTTAAACACTTTGAAAAGAACCTCACATTTCCAGAAATTTCCAACCAAACAGATCAAAAACCCTATGTTTTGTTTGAATATCAACCATGTTCATCCAGTTTCGGATGAACACCAAACTAGCCGGTCACAAACCGCTTTCATCTCCGCTCTTGATCCTCAACTGTCGTCCTCCGATCATCTTTGGGTGTTTGTCGGCCACTGAGATTCGAATCTTGGTCACCGTAGGCGACGCCGGCCAATGCTCCGACCACTATCTCGGCTACTGTCTAAACTTCGATCGTCCACTTCCCCTCTCCGGCCACCACGGGGCAATTTTCGGCCACCGCTCACCTCAGTCTTTCGAACCTAAAAATTCATTTTTTCCTCCTAAATCCCTAGATCTACCCCGATTCAAAAGAATTATCCATTTTCTTCCCCAAATCTTAGTCTAATCTAACCCAGATTCGAAAGAATCCTCCCTCACTTCACTCGATAAAAACCTAAACTTATCAAAACTGAAATCCCTTACCTCCGGCCACCATAAAGATGAGTTCTAAACTCTTTTTTTTGTTTTTTAGTTCTGTTATAAGGAAACTAATGATTTTGTTGTGTTTTGCAGGAATCGAAAGACAATGATGAATATACCTCGGCCATGGTGGTGCTGGATTTCTCTGGCGTCCGGTCAACGTCTGTTCACGGTCTCAGCGGCGGTTTTGCTTCAGGCAGTTCGGCTTCCATGCCGGTTCGGTCTCCCAGGTAACTCTCTCTCACACTTATTATTATTATTATTTAATAGTTTTATTAATGACTAATTATTACTGATACACTCTCTCTCCTGCAGGTATTTATAGTGGTCAGAACCTGACGTCATCAAAATCGCTATCCGAGTGAAATGAGTTTGGGCCAATAGAAGCCTGCCACGTGTCCCTTCAGATTGACATTTGGGCGGGAAAATGGAATTGGATCAGTTTTGTGTTTGTTTGACCGAAAATAAGAGGGAAAACTGATTGTAATGGGAGTTTGGGTTTTGTAATGGGCTTTTAAGATTTGTATTTGGGCTCTAGGATTTTATATGTATTTGGACATTTAAAAAATGGACTTTTGGACTAAGTTTATTTATTTATTTATATTGCTTATTAATTCGGCCTTATTTATATGTATGTCCGAATACCCCTAACAAAATTCGGGTATGACACACCCTACCTCAAATTTCTTAAATTCTAACCATAAACCATAAACCCTAATCTTAACCCTTAACCATTGATCTTAAACTTAAAATTTTAATGTGAGAACATAGAAAGGAGCACCGAAAAAGAACATCCGATCATACCTTCTCATCTAAAGCCGGATCATGCATGCCCCATCAAAATATCATCTTATAAAACTATAATAATTATATAAAACAAGTATAATGAAATTAGATTTATCTTTTATCGTAATGACTTTGCCATTAGTCAAGTCAACTGAAGTGGTTTTTTTACATGGCGTTGGCCCACCCCATTCCCTAGTATCCACCAGTGTATTTGTGTCACGTCTTTGTCCATTATGGACAGATTGCCACTTGTCAAATAGAATATTTTTTCTCATTATATATAGAAATGGTCGACCCTGTTTTCAATTCTATGTAAAAGGGATTGCTCCTCACACGTCTTGGGGTTCTAGAACTTGGAATATATGTATAAATGAAAAAAAAGTGGTGGTGGTGGGTATGTTTGATTTTATTAATTTAATTAGATGATTCTCAGTTTATAGACTCTCTCGTAAGTCAACGCAATTTAAAACAAATGATTAAAAACGTCTGTTGACATTCAATTTATTCTCTTAAATCTTGAGTTCTAATCTCAATAGTAACAATCCCTTCTTTCTCCTCTTTTAAATAAAAATTGTTCAAAATGGAGCCCATAAAATTTATGTCTTCCTTTTGGTTTGGTGTGTCGTCTTTCTTTATAATCCTCAAACCAACATTCTCAAAAAAGACAAAACATAAAATTAGAGTTAGATCACTGCTGAAGAGTATCCCTAATTTTCAATCCTCCCTTTAAACTTTAGTGTTTGAAATCAATCAATGAATCATGTAATGGAATGGATTGTATTGCATCATTATCCTACTTAACAAAATCTGAATCGAAATTAAGAGATATGTTATATTTTGATACATAATTCGCGTAAATTTTTTATACACAATCTTTCTTTAAAATTTAAAACTTAAAACCCTAACCCTAACACCCTAAACTATATACACCAAACTCTAAACTCTAAACTTTAAAATCAAACCCTAAATTATAAATTATAAACTCTTAACTTCTAAATTTAACAGAACATATAAATTTTAGTTTACTATTCTTGTGTATAAATTTTTTTCTCTTTTAAGAGATTCCCACTAAAAAAAAAAGGTGGATAAGATAGAAGTGGTTCATTTGTTTTCTTGAAGATTAATAATAGAGCCATTACAATCATTAGTGGTTGGCACTTTATTCAAATATTGAAATGACTCTTTAGCAGTAAAATTACTTAAAATTCTTTACTTTTATTAAAATCATTATACTAGAATATAAATATATAACTTTTATAAAAAATATTATATTTTTAATCCTCGTATTGGAATTTAGGTAGCGTAAATTTCATCAATTGACGTATTTCCTTTCTACCATTCTTTTGTTTGATAAAAACCCAAATTCTTTTTTGTTTCTATTATAAGCATCAATATTTGAGTAACATAGATAGGATGATGTAAAGGTATATATAAAAGTCACTTCTTAATTTAACTTATTTTATTTACAATATTATAATTTAAATTCTATAATTAATTTAAGAATTTAACGATATATTCGGCTAACAAAAATATTCTTTTTATGATATTCTTACGCACCCAAAAATCTTTGTTTTAACTATGGATGAGTCAAAGTAAACGTGTGAGCATTTCACAAAATAGGAACCATATTTCCACGGATATTCCAAATATTGATAACTCAAAAGATGACCAATTCTCAATACAAATTCTCCCCCCTCCTCTTCACTTCTTTATCTATCCTAACATCTCTCCTTCTCTTTCGAGTTCCAAACACAAAGCAAAAATAGTTAAAAAAATGCTGGGGAAAAAGATGGGTTCGTTGTCGTTGAAGAAGCTAGCAAAGAAGGTGAAGAGCATGGGGGGAGGTGATAATAATGGTGAGCAATCGCAATACGAATGTTTGCTAAGAGAATTCGAGAAAATGTCGCCTTCGGCGTTGACCCCATCCGGGTTTTTTGCTGTTTATGTAGGAGAGGAGGAAGAAAGGTTTGTAGTGCCGACCAACTTCTTGTCTCATCCGCTGTTCAAGATGTTGCTGGACAAGTCGTACAACGAATATGGTTTCGAACAAAGGGATAAGTTGATTGTTCCTTGCAGTGTGTCCACGTTTCAACAAGTTGTGAATGCGGTAGAATGTTGTAATGGCAAGTTTCACTTTGGGAAACTTGTCCAGGAATTGCTTTAGCATATTGTAAGTCTCGATCAGCGATTTAAATTACGGTTGCGAATATATTTTTGGTTGTAGTATTTTATGGCAGCTGTGAACATAACATGATGTTATTACAGTTTGTGCATGGGCGAAGATGATATCCAAAATTTTTTAAAAATTATATTTTTCTATATAATTTGTATATGAAAAAATTTAAAAATATATAATTGACAGCCCTTTATAAATAAAATAACATCCCTTTATAAATAATTAATTTCTCTTAATGGATCTCGATAGTGTAATTTTTTAACTCCGCAAGCGAGGCTAAAATACTACCAAATATACTTGAATTATATTTATAAAAGGATAATTATTTGATACACTGACGGTAGAAACTTTTAGTTTCCAAAAGTGCCTTAGTTTTAGGGTTTAGAGACTCAATTTAGGTGTAAGGTTTAGGGCTTTAGGTTTAGTACTTTAAAATTTAGTGATTGTGAATAGAATTTAGGGTTTAGGCTTATAATTTAGGCTTTATAGGTTAAAACCTAAATCCTTAATATATTACCCTAAAACCTAAACCCTAACCTCTAAATCCTAACCATGACCCCTAAATTCTAAATCCCTACACATAACCCCCAAAACCTTACACCCTAAACTGAGTACTTGAATCCTAAAATTAAAACACTTGTGAAAACTTAAAATTTCTACCACTAGTGTATTATATATAAATCCTTTATAAAATAAAAAAAATTTAAAAGAGGGCACTTGACCAAGTTTTAACCTCGCATGTGGAATGAAAGTTTTACATTGTTTATGTACCAAATATTAATCATTTTAAAAATTTTAAAGCAAGCAAACATGATACTTGCAATCACATTAAAGTCACTTGTACAATATTATTATTTCCCCGAGTTATCTACTAGAACGAGCCCAATAATTAATTCTTTCGCGTTTTATTAGCCTATATAAGATGTAGACGTTGGCCAAATATTAATATTTTAATATTAAATTTGAAACATTAAATTGTTTTCTACATTTCTGAATTCTAGGTTTGATTGCTTATTATTATTATTATTATCATCATCGTCATCATCATTATCATTATTTAGATAAACTACATTCATGAACACTTAACTATAGGCTTGATTCTATTTTGACCACTGGTTTTCAATTTTGTTAATTAGATCACCAAATTATTTAAATGTCTAATTATACAAATTTCAGTTAACTGTCAAGTCACCTTCTTCGTTAGATTTTAATGACAAGTGGTTTAATTGATACTATTTACATGGTTGATTGGTTTGATTGACAATATTAAAAGATGGGCGGTCAAAATAGAATCAGACCTATAGTTAGGTGGTCATGGATGGAATTTACCCTCATCATTTTACTAAGTTACTGATACAAAATCCAATAAACCACGTGTTAAGGTGTTTAAGAATTAAGGACATAATATCCTTGTAGGACATAGATTTCTTCAAGTAAAGTTCAATGCTAACAAATTATTAGCTAAGACCAAGACTAGAAGATACTTAGCTCAGTGAACTTTGATGCAAATGAAAATAAGACTATTCAACCTCTTCCATCAAAACGGTAAGTCTTGTAGATGATGCAAACACAACCGTCCCAATTATTAGGACAAAAAAATAAATAGTTGATGTAAATAACGATAACATCTAGGGGTGATAACGGGCCGAGCCGAGCCTGAGCTTCTGTATTACTAGGCTCGGCTCGGGCTCGAGGCTCGTCGAGCTCAGAATTTTAGGCTCAAGCTCGAGCTTGAATTGGACAGTTTGAGCTCGGCTCGAGGCTCGGGCTCAGCTTGTTGCTTTCCTCAAATTGTTTTTAAATATTTTCTTGAAGTTTTAAAAACTAACATGTGAAAACCTGTTTAGGAAAAGATAATATTTATTTTTGAAGTCCGTAAGTAACTATAATACGTTTTTTAAATTATACAACTCTACAAGGTGAAGGGGATTTAAAGTATTTAATCATGATAACAAGTTAACAATATTGAAACATACAAATGTATATGGTGTACATATATATATATGTATATATAGGGTTAGAATCCACTTACACAGTGTAAAACTCTTTAAGTTTTACACGTTTTTTGAATCGTTAGATGGGAGAAATGGATGGCTGAGATTAACTCTTTACTTTTTTTTCAAGTTATAATCTTTACATATTCTACTGTTAATCTCAGCCATCCGTTTCACCCATCCAACAATCCAAAAAACATGTAAAACTTAAAGAGTTTTACACTGTATAACTGTATCATATCCCATATATATAATATTGTATATATAATTATTTCGAGCCTGTTCACGAGTTTTTCGAGCCGAGCTTGAATTGACTTGGCTCGGCTTGTTAAAGTCTCGAGCCGAATACGAGCTTGAGTCAAACTCACTCGATCCGAGCTTTGACAGAACTTTGACCGAACCGAGCTCGAGTAGCTTACGAGCCGGTCAGTCTAATTATCACCCCTAATAACATCACTCAAGTAGAGACATGATCGATCAAGATCCGAAAAAATGCAGGTAAAGAATACTTTCGTGAATAAAAAACACACATTCCAACATTTCAATTCAAAAACATTCTCTAAAAAGGTGAAAATTCGATTCTCGTGTGTACTTCATAAAATATCCATGTAATAATATAACGAAAGAATGAATCCAAATTCTCAAATGTACTTGTTCAAGAGACAAGAACTCTTTGTTGTAATTCAAAAACCAAGTTTTTTTTTTCCATAGAATTCCTTTAATAAAATTTTTCGCAATAGTCTCTTTCCTTTCATTATTTTCGAATTTACAATCTATAATTTTAATTTTATTTCAATTTTTAAATCGCAAAGCTTTGAAAATTTTATTTTTAAAAGTTAAATTTTATACTCGGATATTCGGATACTCAAACTTTTGAAGTCAAAATTACTATAAAAATGTTTGTCGTAATTCTATCAATGAAAAAAATTCCACAACTGTTGCATCAATTTTTTTTTAAATAGTGATTAAGTGCATTGACCCAGTTGTGAAGTTAAAAGACCCCACCGCCAACGTACCAAATATAACTCCATTAAAAATATTTAAAAATTAATATACTAAATTGAAATAAATAGAATCTATCATGAGCATGCACATTTAATCGGTTAGTCAAATTATTTATCTTTGTTCTCTCATACTCCCGTAAATCATGAATTTTAGGATTTTTCAAAAATAAATAAAATCCATCATCACATAATAAAATATAGATTGATCAAATTTATACGCGACATCATTGCAACTTTAATTTTATTGATAATTTTTTAGAATTTAAATAAGATTATTATGAGATTAAAACCTTTATTCCAATTAAGATTGTTGAGATATTAATTTTGATATAATAATGTGTGAAAAATGTTTTGGACTTGTTCATAACTTTACAGAAATAATTCAAAGTCTATTCAACTTGAAAAATATGTTTAATAGGCTTTACAAAGTATTATTGACTTAATCAAATCTTTCTAAAGTGTTTTTAGTCAAAAATATGCCTTCAGTACCAATACCTTAACCTCGGTATCGATACCCAACAGCTCGTACAGGTACGACCTTGCCGAGTATCGATACGCAATACTTTTCTAAAATTTCAGTATAGAATTTTAGTACTGGTACGCTCCTTCGAGTACAGGTACCCATACGCTCCTTCGAGTACCGGTACCCAAAGCCCCGTACCGATACTCAGCCCTTAAGTACAGGTATGCAGAGCCTTCAACGACTAGTTTTGTTTGAATTTATTGCATGTACTGATACCCACTTTCGAGTACTGATACCCAACTTCGAGTACTGATACCCTTTATATTTTTACAACGGTTCTTTCTCATTTAAGCATGGACGACCAATACCCAACTTTCTAGTACCAATCAGGGCCGTCTTTCATATTTTCGGGGTCCGGTGCGAAAATTCAAAAATAGACCCCTATATAACGAAAACATATTTCATCTATTTGAACTATTAATTTGAACTTTCATTCATTAATTAGAAACACGATTAAACATTTCTAACTTATTATTTTCATTGTTTTGTTAAGAAATCACATTAAATACAATTAAAACAATAAAAGGCAAACACTAACTTGGAAGATTGTCATTTGAAAAAAATCGTAGGTAAAAATAAATTGGAAGAAAAAACTAAAAATGTAATTTAAAAGGTAAGAGTATGAGCAACACGACCTGATTTTTGAGTTAAATAATTTCATAAATTAAAGGAGACTATTTAGTTCTTCGGAGAATTGAGAGAGTGATGATACTCATTCGCAACAAGTGCTTCAGAGATAACTCCAACTCAAGTTTGAAAAGAAAATTTTTTCTTATTTTCTTAAATAATTTTAGTATGGATATACTATTTTTTAAGGTAATCATTGTTAGTATTTTTTTGAATATTCAATTAATTAAGATTAAATAGAAATAAAATGTCTTGAAGTTTAGAATATTCAATTATATTACAGCTTATTTATTTTTAAGGTAATTTAAATTAATTCTTTCCCGTTTGTTTATACTCGATTGTTTCCCGTTTTCAATAAGTTTTATAAGTTTAAAATTTTATATTATAAAATAATTTGATACACAAGCTCGTGTAAATTTTAGTTTACACTAAGTTTTAATTTTAGGGTTTGAAGATTTAAATTGTAGTTTAGGGGTTTATTTTGTAGGGTATAAAATTTAAAGTTTATAGTTAAAATTTAAGATATTAAGGCTAAAAATTTAAATTTTTAAATTTTATAATTTAAATATAAAAAATTATATAATTTTTTTTTACATAGCTTTGTGAATAAAAATATAATCATTCTATAATACAATTTTTGTTATGCATACCTGACCAGTGACCACCCACTGCCAATGGTAGAAGCGGTAAAAGCAATGGATGATGATGCAACTAATGACAAGGTGGGCCCCTATTATGAAAAAAAATTCAAACAAATATTCATTTCCTGTTTGTTGACAAATTTGTTTTAAGGGATTTGGTTTGTCTTAAGTATTTGCGTTGGTCATGAAACTTCAGCGCATTTAGGAGGCCCCATGACAGTGGGGCCCTGAGCAGGAGCTCAGGGTGCTCCTGCTGTTAGCCGGCTCTGGGTACCAATATACTGAACATAAGTATTTTTATGGTTGAAAAAACACTCCAACAACTTCAAACCAACACCAACGGTCATAAATTGTTACAAACTTATTAGAGGTTTAAAAGATACCATTAAACATCTATGAAAGACTAATAAACATCTTGCCAACATTCTTGTATAGAGAAATCAAATTTTGTACTTAAAATTGTCAATTTTCTTGTAAAGAACACTTGTTGAGCTAAATTATCATATTTGCTCAAGTGTTTAGGTTTTGGGTAAGCGCTTAAAATTGCAAACATATTTGCCTAAAGAGGTTTTTCTTGTTTGCTCATTTTGTACTTTTCTTCGAAGACAGTTTCTCAAAGCTTTGGGGTATAAGCTTTGAGAATTTGTAAGGTTATCTCCTTTGGCCTAAAAGGAAAGACAAATTAGTGAATTTGTAGAAAATCTTCAGTGTGGATAGCTAAGGTAGTGGAGGTGGACTTGGTTTAGAAGTCGAATTACTATAAATTATTGTGTCAATTTCTTTTACCTTTTCATCCACAATCGTTTAGGGACCAATTCACCCCCTCTTGGCGTATTTGGTTGATCGATTCGAGCTCAACAAAGATGATATTTTTTAAAAGTTAAATAAAATATGGATGAGATTCTATAGAAACAAGTATTTGGAACAAAGATAAAGTAGTTCTCAGAAACTTTTCTTATGATTAAATGCGTACAAGAAAAGCTTATTTATTGGCTGATGGACAGAGTTCTAATATAGCTAGGACTATCCCTGTTGTCGCTTTATATTTATCTTAAAATATTAATACTTTATATAAGACTTATTTTTACTTTAGATAAAACTTTGGATACATCCAAACTACTAACTATTACTTGTATAAAACCATATTATTCACATGTTTATAATCTAAATTCGTCCTCAAGTTAGTGAGTATACATTGTAGAGTCTCAACTTAAATGTAAGCTCATCAGAGGTAGTTCTTGAAAGTGTTGGTGAGAACAGCCGCTAGTGGTTTCAGAGTAGGAACAAAATTCAGCTTCACAACATCCTTGTTAACCTTCTCGGAGATAAACCGTATGTCTATTTTAACATGTTTAATTTTGTCATGGTGAATAGGTCATTTGCAATGTTGATAGCTAATTGGCTGTCACTTTCAAGTCAATTTGTTCGCTGCAATTCATATTCAATTATGTCATAAATCTTTGGATCCATATACCTTCACAAATGCCAAATGTAAGTGCTTGGTATTCAGCCTTTGCACTGCTTCTAGGCACAACAAACTGCTTCATGCTTCTCCATGTGACTAAGTTCCCCCAAACAAAAAGCAATAGTCACTTGTAGACCTTCTATCAGTCAATTCCCCGGTTCAACTAGCATTAGAGAAAATATCTACTTGTCTATTTTCATTCTTCTTAAAAATCAACTCATATTGATGTGTCATTTTGGGATATTTTAGAATTCTATTCACCATTTCAAGATGACCTTCTCTAAGATTATTCATCTGTTGGCTCACGATACTTACCGAGAAAATTATGTCAAGTCTTATAAGGGATACATAAATCAACTTACTAACCAGTTTTTCATATTTCTTCTTATTCATTAGATTTTTCATGTCATCATTCCTAAGTTTTAAGTTAGATTTCATGGCTATCTCTGTTGGTTTACACCAACAATACCGGTCTCAAATAAAAGATCTAGGATGTATTTTCTTTTGTTGATTACAATATCTGTTTTTGACCTTGTAACTTCCATTCCCATGAAGTACCTAAGGTAGTCGGGAAATTTTGTTTCAAATTCACTTTCTTAGCAGTCTCTTCAACCTATTGATTTCTCTAGTATCATCTTATGTAATAATTATATTATCTACATAGACGATTATAATAATTTTTACAAATAATGTATTAGTTTGATATTGCTTATGGCCATGATTGATAATAAATTTAGCAAGCCTATCAAACCAAACTTTAGGGGTTGCTCTAAGCCATGCACAGATTTTTGTAACTTGCATACATTGTGTTTAGTTGAGGTTTCACTCGTACCAAGAGAAATCTGCATGCACACATCTTCTACTAAGTTTTCACTCAAGAAAACATTTTTTATATCTAGATGGTGGAGTGGCCACTATTCATTTACTGCTAAAGATAGAAGAATTCTCTAAATGTTTAGTTTAGCTACTGGTGCAAAGGTTTCTTGGTAGGTAACTCCATAAGATTGGGTGAATCACTTTGCTACTAACCTTGCCTTGAAATTTTCTGCTCTTCCATCCGAGTTATATTTGATTGTAAAGACCCATTTTCAGTCCACTATTTTCCTTCATGGGAGTAACTCATTTAGAATCCAAGTTTTGTTGCTTTCAAGAGCCTTTTATCTCTTCCTCGATTGCCTTTTTTTCACTTAGGGTCCTTTAAGTCCTCATGTACTGACTATGGAATTTGAATTTGATTAAGTTTAGCAGTAAAAACTTTAAATGAGAGTAATAGTTTCTTGTATGCAATATATCTTTGTATTGGGTTGATTTGTACATTTTCTCACCATTTCCTTTGAGCAATAGGTAAATCTAAAGTATCAATTAAAGGAACGAGATCTTCATTGCAAGAGGATGTTGGCAGATATACTGCAAAACCAGGTGTTAGCACTGACTGAGAATAAAATAAAATAACAGAATTTGAACTTAAACCGTGTCGTGGTAAATGCCACTGCCTTATAAACAGATTTACCCTAACCGGTGTAGTTGCTGCTACAGGCGGATCGTCTCCTGAGGTTAACACGGGCTCTCTAAAAGTTTGTACACGGAAACTTTAGAGTGGATATCGGCGGTACTGCTCTTCTTTTCCGCAAACACAAAAACCTCGGTTATAGGAGAGTATAAAAACTGGAGAAAGCTTTTAGAAAGTGATTTGCATTTTGTTGTGTGTTATGAAATGAAAATGAGGTCTCTATTTATAGTGGAAATACAAGTGTATTTCCATCCAAAAAATAAATCATAAAAATGGGTATTAAACACAGATTTAAATTCATATTTAAAATGTGTAACAGCCTAAATAATTAGTTGGATGTCTGCTTAAATTCAGCTTCGAATACAAACACATTTCTGTCCAGATTCATCTCAAATACAGCTAAAAATTTGTTGTTTCAACAGCAAATAATTACCTTTTAAAAACTGCCAATTTATATTGATTATTAGAATATGAAACATTTGAAATACAGTACAAGTAGTACAATCTGTATATCTGTATAGTCTGTACATTCAAATTATTAGGCTGTTAAATAGTCTATAAAAGTTAAGTTCAAAAAGGTTTTTAAAAAATTCTTTCGAATTTTCTATAAAAAGATAGAAAGCGCATGGACGTGTTTTTGACACGAACGCGAAAACGAGCCGAGCCAATCTAAGCCGACCGAACAGACGGACGGCAACGGCACGCGCGCGTGCGGGGGGCTAGTCCATCACTCTTCAATAAAGGAGGTTTCCAAGGTTCCTATATAAACCAAGCCAACTATGTTTTCCTACTCAATGTGGGATGAGCATTCTCCAACAATCCCCCACAAATACGAAATAATCTTTTGAAAAACATAGTGATAAAAAATTGAGTTTAAAAACTATGTGAAGAGCAATAGCGAGATTAATTGCTTAAGCACTAGTGAACGTATCTAGAACTAGTACATAGTGATATGAGTGATTCTTCTCTTAGATAAGTGAACGAATCTGGAACTTTCTAAGATAGGGTGAACTAATAACACACAACTAACCCCTTCATCCACCGAGATCCTCGATGTGTCAAAAAATATACAAATGTATAAATATACAGATGTAAAACAAAATATAGCCATCTGACCTCAGGATTCTAGTAAGTGTACTAGGAAAACAACCCAACGTTTTCCATATAAGGTGGCTAATCCTTCTCACTTACATAGGTTATTTCATTAGGTTTATCTCACTATAAACCACTCAAATAAAAGCTATGAAATAATTAAGAGCTTTTTCCTCAAGCTCATCCTCTCAAATAAATAGGTGATTTCTCCAAGTTCATTTATAAAATGAACCACCCAAACTCTAGGATAAGAACTCATTAAGAATAAAAACTCAACCTTTTTAATTGTTGAATTTAATAAGTTCTTCTCAATAGAACAACCCAAACTGTTGGGATTGAATTTATTAGGAGTTTAAGAAAACTCATCCTTTATAGCGGCAAGTTCATTCAGTCCTTCTCAACACTGGGCTATGAACTTATTAAGAGTAGTTATTCAACCAATGTCGGTAAATTCAACAAGTCTTTCTCACTAAGACCACCCAAAACATGGGCTATGAAGTTATTAAGAGTAATAAAACTCAACCTGGGCACGTACCTTGTTCGTCATATGGATAGGTAGTAAAAATGTACACTATAAGTACTCTTCATGGTTTCGTTTAACCACATTGAACTTAGATAACTAAGTTGGCTATCCACCATGAATTCCTCAACTAGTAGGCTTTAGATCCATCCCCCTCGATGAATCTAGAACCAATTTTCGACTTAACCCTTTGGTAGCGGATCAACTAGGTTCCTTTCTAACTTCATGTACTCTAAAGAGAGTACTTCGTTCCTTATTAAGTGTCTCACTAATCAATGTCTTATACGAATGTGTCTTTTCTTACCATTGTAAGCTTGGCTCTTCGCCACACATATCCCTGCTTGTGAATCACACAACAAGAACACAGGAGGAGTCAGTTTCCCCCATAAAGGAATTTCTGCTAACAAATTTCTAAGCCATTCGGATTCTTACCCAGCTAAGTTAAGAGCAATAAACTCTGACTCCATGGTAGAGCGTGCGATACAAGTCTGTTTAATAGAATTCTAAGAAATCACTTCACCACCTAAGGTGAAGACATACCCACTCGTGGAGCTTACTTCATCATTGTCGGTAACCCAGTTGGCATCACAATATCCCTCTAAAACTAAAAGAAAGCCAACAAACTCGAGTTGCTAATCAATAGTACCTTTTAAAAACCAAATGAACCAAACTTTGAGATTTTAGGGGCGTATGCAGTTGAGAAGTTTGATAGCTGTTTTCAATTTCCATTGGTAATCTTTCCATGTCAAGCATTCATTCCAAAGTGAAAAAATGGATGGTATTACTCAAGTTTGAATCTTAAATCTTAAGTACAATGCCAACCTTTTACCATCAATCATTTATCAGATTAACCAAAATTCACTGCAAATATTGCTCATTTTAATATTTGAGACGAAAGTATATACATTTATATCGTTATGTAATAAATTGAACCCGTAGCAAATTGAATCATTGTAAAACAACCCGTCAAATTTTGGTTTATATTTTCTTGTCAATGTTTTTTTAACGAGTTAATATTTTTTTTTATCAATTTAAAAATATTAAAAAAATAAAAAACCATTGGTTTAGCATGATGAGGAGTTAAACTTAATAAGTGCCCCCAATGAAAAAGCGGATGTTGTTCATCCTAGGAGACACATATTTAAATCGCTTTGTCTACAAGGTGTATGGGCATTGTCAAAGAGTTAAGAATATATGTGAACAGATACTACCTTGTAATCACCTTTAGACTATTAAAAAAGCATGATGAGGAGCTAGGTCCTTTAAGCAATTTGAGGAGTTTGAATACTGGATTGTGAGGGTCGCTCCCATGTTGTGCCTCTGAAAAACTCGATTCGAATTATTCGGCTAATGAGTCAAATATCGGTAGTTAAACTAAAAAATATTTAAAAATGAACATATCTTTAGTGTTGCTTGCGGAAAAAATTTCATTGTCAGGACACGTAATAATAATCTAATTTACAAAGGATTATTTGGCACATAAATCCACAAACAACGTTAAGATGATCACAAGTGTTAATATCTGATACATTTTAAAATCTAAATCATTAATCCTAAAATCTTAAATCCTAAACCCTAACACTTAAAACTTAAATTCTAACCCAAAACTATAAATTCCTAACCCTAACCCCTAAAAAAATATAGGACAATAATCCTTTTAAAAAGTTAATTTATTCATTGATAGTGCGATTTTTTTTATTAAATGGAGAGATATTACATTCTCAAAGCAAATGGCATGATTAGAATTTATACAAGATGTGACAATAGGAGTATCGTTAACCACTAGCCCAATTAATGGATCTCGATAGTGAAATTTTTTAACTCCACAAGCGAGGCTAAAATACTACCAAATATACTTGAATTATATTTATAAAAGGATAATTATTTGATACACTGACGGTAGAAATTTTTAGTTTCCAAAAGTGCCTTAGTTTTAGGGTTTAGGGACTCAATTTAGGTGTAAGGTTTAGGGCTTTAGGTTTAGTAGTTTAAAATTTAGTGATTGTGAATAGAATTTAGGGTTTAGGGTTATAATTTAGGCTTTATAGGTTAAAACCTAAATCCTTAATATATTACCCTAAAACCTATACCCTAACCTCTAAATCCTAACCATGACCCCTAAATTCTAAATCCCTACACATAACCCCCCAAACCTTACACCCTAAACTGAGTCCCTGAATCCTAAAATTAAGACGTTTGTGAAATCTTAAAATTTATACCACTAGTGTATTAGATATAAATCCTTTATAAAATAAAATAAATTAAAAAGAGGGCACTTGACCAAGTTTTAACCTCGCATGTGGAATGAAAGTTTTACATTGTTTATGTACCAAATATTAATCATTTTAAAAATTTTAAAGCAAGTAAATATGATACTTGCAATCACATTAAAGTCACTTGTACAATATTATTATTTCCCCTACTAGAACGAGCCCAATAACTAATTCTTTCGCGTTTTATTAGCCTATATAAGAAGTAGACTCTGGCCAAATATTAATATTTTAATATTAAATTTGAAACATTAAATTGTTTTCTACATTTCTGAATTCTTGGTTTGATTGCTTATTATTATTATCATCATCATCGTCATCATCATTATCATTATTTAGATAAACTACATTCATGACCACTTAACTATAGGCATGGTTCTATTTTTACCACTGGTCTTTCAATTTTGTTAATTAGATAACCAAATTATTTAAATGTCTAATTATACAAATTTCAGTTAACTGTCAAGTCACATTCTTCGTTAGATTTTAATGACAA